>JAKOGI010000127.1:602500-857500 GCA_029747015.1 Carnegiea gigantea | reverse complement strand
CATTCTAAGAGGTGTAATTGAGATTGGTTAACTCTACTTTGTGCATCTCTTGTCAATTCAATACCTTTGCTTGCTTAGCATCCAAGCCATGCTTGAGTCCTACCTGAGTGTGGCGAAATTAAATAAGTAAACAAATAAAGGCTACCATTGAGAAGCAAAAATTAGGGACATTAGTGTTGTGATTCTAAATTCAGACCACCACTTATAGTAAAGTAAAAAACTTGAAGTCAACATTGTTAAAAGTGTATCACATTGCTAAATTATATCTAAGTATCTACATTCAGGTAAAGAAATGAGATTCAATGAAATTGCATGTTGGGGCTGATCATGTGAGGTGCACAAGGTCAGCTGGTGAGATTTTTGCATTTTGTTGTTTTTATTTTTCCTTTTTCTACTCTTGTTTTCTTCTCTTTGGGACATGAGCAAGAGTGGGCTAATGGAGATGTTGGACTAAATCAAGTAGAAGAAGCCCAAACTCTTTATTTCACTATTTTCTTCATTTTTTTCACATTTTTCTGATTTATTGTACCACCTGCAACACAAAATAAAAGCAAATAAAAATCTAAATATAATAATTATTTTGAGCATAAATTAGGTATAAAGGTAGAGTAATAATATCGTATTTTTGGTGAAAACACAAACCTAAAACCCTATTAAAACCTATAAAAAGCCCTATGGATTGTCATTTGCATGTTGCATTTTAGTGGTGGAGGATTGAGAACACAGCCAAGTCTATAGTGAGCTTGCTTGCATGGGGAGGATGATTGAGAGAGCTATAGACATTTTAAACACATGAAAGGGTATTCTTATTTATCCTATGTGAGAAATTCTACCAGGCTGGCCAGTTCACCACTTTGTTCGGACACATCTTGGCTGGTGTGAGTTCTGATATAGGTCGACTAAGTGTTCAGATTAGGCAGTGTGATCTTACAAATAACTTTGAATGATCTTTCGAATTCATCTTTTGCATCTTTACACCTTGAATAGTCTTATTATTGTGTATGGTTAAGCCTGATTGACTTACTTTCACTTACTTTACCTAAGGAGGTAAAAAAAAATAGAGGGGATGCTCCCTCTATAATTTGATCATATTTTCAATTATGCTTGGGGACAAAGAAGAGATAAGCATGGGGGAGTTCACAAACCTCTTATTTTTGTATTATGGCCCTTCAATTTCACAACTGTTCTCTATACATTTCTTTGATTTGATGAGTAATTTGATCGTAGTTGCTCCTCTTTGCTCGTAATCATCTTCTTTAGATTAATTTCCCTTTTGTAGGTATTTTGATAGTAATTTGAGGAAACTCACATGTCAATGATGTAGAGATGAGAAAGGAGAGATGTTGGATATGGAAAAGGTTCGAGGGGCCAAAAAAGTCGTCAAGGAGCCAGAGAGTGAAGTGGGAAGTAAATGTACAGGGCAGTCATGCATGTACGCATGGTCGTGTAAAATTACTATTTGCTGATAAAAAAATTGAAGGATTGCACTAAGGAAGGGAGTTTCACCCGAACCCGAAAAACCCAACCCGAACCCACTCCATTTATATCGAGTATGGCTATAGAAAATGGGGAAAAATAGGCATAGGGCGGGTGTGCTAAAATTGAGTTTGGGTTTAGGTATGGGTTGGGTATAGGCATCCCCATCCCCGAACCCGTCCCACACTCATACCTAATTTTCTTTTCTAATTTTTTTAGTCTTGTTTTTGAGCTTGAATCTTTTAGAATGCTCATATCAATAATGTTATTAATGTTACAAGATGAAACTATTACCTCGCAATTCTAAAATTAAAAATGTACCAAGAATTCACAACAACAAAGGCAACTAAGCTAATTTAAGATACTAAAAGAAAACATAAGAATTGTAAAAATAGTTACACTAATGAATTCTTGATGCACCACAAAAATAACTTATGTATTCTTTATTTAATTTTGAAACTTTAAAATTTAAACTTAATGGACCTAATGGGTATTGTTTTTATAATGTGTATGAACACGAATAAAACTGAAAATTTTTCAAAATACCTAATGGGTATGGGTAGGTTATGAATTTTTAAAACCCGATAAGTATGGGTATGGGTATGAGGATAATTTTAAAAAACGAAAATGTGCATGGGCATGGCTCCACTCATCCCAAACCCACCCCATGCCCATCCTTAGAGTGCACAGCCGGCCATGCACATTGTACAAGGTCGTGCATGTCTATAGTAAAGGAACCAGGGAGTTACATGGCTGTGATTGTGCATCTTCAGGTTAAGAACTAAGTACGGCTGTCCATGCATTGATACAGACCCGTACATCTCTGCATTTCGCTCAACTTGGGTTACATCTAACTATTATATTTAGGGACTGCAGAGAAGCTGAAGTTCTTAGCTTTGAATAGTTTTATCTTAGAATATTATGAGTAGTTGGTGGAGCATGTCAAAGCCTAGGCAATTCCAAAGCTGAGACTATCGGACAGAATTTCAAAGTCTTTGAACTGAATTTTAGTTTTGTGCAGTCTTTGAGAATGGTTCAAGCCAGATTTGGAATGAAATTAGAGATCAATAGAATATGGATTTGACTTAGGCAAAGGCAGAAAGTCACCACCAAGCCCACGGACCCACCAATAAGTTAATTAAAGGCCTAAACACCCTCAAGCTATCTAAAGGATCTATCAACTCTCTGTCAAGAATTCTTAGATAAAGAGATAGAGATTTTAACGTCAAGCAAGCTATCTTTCATTCACTCACTTCAACTTTTGATTCTATCCTCAATGGATTACAAGTCATGCAATTTATAGGGATAGAGGTTTAACTCCTAGTCAAATGGAAAGGCTAAGTATTAAACTAGCACACTTAACCTTTAAACATTAAAGCTAAAATATGTAAAACAATTAAAGAAAAAATACAAAAAGACTAGGCTTTGTTTAATACTAGTCCAACTCCTTTGATGACTCATCTTTGGTTATTAAATGTGAGCTCATGCTTGGGCTTCCAAGTGAAGAAAACTTAGAAATACTTGGATACTTGAATTGAGGCTCAAGAGTGGATGAATCTCACGAAGCATTAGTGGAGAAAATCAATACTTGAGTCATGCCTTTTGGAATGCTCTCAGGAGCAGTTTCAAAGTTACCACTAAAGTCTTTGGCAGACTGCTGACTTTGGTATGACACTGCCTTTAGCAGGCTCTTTCGAACATGGGCTTGGCAAGCTCTTTGAAACATCCTCGACATTAATGTCAAAGTTGTTAGGACTAATTTTGAATTGGAAATTACTAAATTTTCATCCCAAAACTAACTTTTCATGCTAGGACCGTGTGTATAGCTTAGTCTTCCTTTGACCAAGGACATAGATATCTTGAACCTGTGGAGCCACATGCTCCAGATCCCTCTCTTTAAAAGGATTTTCCCTTACATTGTAATGGTTGAAATAAAGGCTTCTTAATCATTACTCCACATACAAATGTCTTAAGACCCATCAGAAATGAACAGAAGAGTGTAGGGTGGTATTTTAATGTTGATGGCTTCAAAGAATTTTGAATTCCTCATAATGAGGATCTCTTCGAAATAGAAATGAACAATGTCAGAAGCACTATCACTCTTGTGGAAAGGCACAAAGTATCATCTTGGTGACTCAATTAATCACCATCATAATAGCATCATGATCCTTTTGAGTAATAAAGAAGTCTGTACACACATTGTTCTAATGTCCTTGAGGCAGTGGAAGAAGATAATAAAGGCTTTAATGAAATTAGCCCTTTGCTTGGTTACAAGTAACACGCTTGGAAATGGCATTATGGATGTCTCCTCTCATCTTTGGCCAATAAAAATACTCTTGGAGGATGTCAATAGTTTTGTTGGTGCCAAAGTGGCTAAGTAGACCACCACTATGAACCTCTTTGACTAAAAGCTTACGGATTGAGCCCTTTGGATTGCAATGCTTATTTTTCTTTAAAAAAATTCATCTTGAACAATATGTGGACTCTTAGAACCATTCCCTTCATCTTTAAGATAGGGAAGAAGTCTTCATTCCATTTGTAGAGTTCTTTAAGGAATTAAAGCAAAGAATATGAGCTTTCATAAAGTAAATAGTGAATAATGTCTTGAAAGAACATCTGACACCACGTTGGAATTCCCATTTTTTTTACTTCACTACAAGTGAGAAGGATTCTATGAACTCTACCTACTTATCATGTCTCGAATTAAACTTATGCTGCCCATAGAGATATTTCACAGCCTCATGGCCAAAGTGGAGAATAAATTACTTTAGCTTTAGATGATGAGACTAATGTTTAAGACCATAGAACTCTTAACATAAGTGATATGATTCTTCTGTGAACCATTCAAGTTCTCACTAAAGGAAATAACTAAGCACTTGTTTTGGATGAGCACTGTACCAATGCCCACTCACTAGCGTTATAATTCACTTCAAAGACTTTGTCAAAATCTGGAGTGCTAAAATTGGGGCTACAAAGAGTTTGGTCTTAAGCATCTCAAAGGTACTCTGGGCAATTTTGGACCATTTAAAGGAACTTTTTTTCATACATTCCATAATAGTGACACGAAAAGTGCCAAAATCTTTGATCGCCCATCTATAGAATAAAGTCAAACCATGAAAACTTCTCACTTCAGTCACTTTGGTGGGCGTTGGCCAACAATTTATAACATTGACTTTGGACTGATCCACAGAAATCCCCTCTTTAGAGACAACATATCCGAAGAATTTCACATTACGACTGAAGAATTCACATTTCTCCATTTTAGTATAGAGCTTTTGAGCCCTTAGAATAGTGAACACTGCTTCAAGGTATTTGAAATGTTCTTCCTCGCCTTTGGAATAGACAATGATGTTATCATAGTATATCACAATGAATTTCCCTTGGAATAACTTGAATACTTCGTTCATGAGTCTCATCAATGTGCTTGGGACATTGGAAAGCCCAAAGGGCATGACTAGTCGTTCATAAAGGCCACTCTTTGTTTTAACAGTCGTCTTCCATTCATCTCCTTCTTTAATTCAAATTTGGTGATAACACTTCTCAAATTGGCTTTAGAGAAGATTAAAGATCCATAAAACTCATCAAACATGTTCTCAAGTCTAAGTATAAAGCACCTGTACCTAATAATAATGTTATTAATAGCCTTATTATTCACCATATGTAGAAAGTGTCATCCTTCTTTGGGACTAAAAGAGTTGGATCCTAACAAGGACTCAGACTTTCCCTAAAAGCCTTTGGCCATCAACTCTTTAATCTACCATTGAATGTTTTTAGTTTATTGAGGGTTGCATCTATAGGTAGCTTTGTGAGATAACGGGGCACTAAAAATGTTAGGTGATAAATTGTCGTATTTTACGCGCCTCTTTCACCCACCTTTAACTCATATAATAAATTAATCTTTAGGATTTCTACTTGTTTTATTTACGTTTTGTAGCAAATAAGCTCAAATAGAGCAAGTACCACGAAAAAGAGCAAAGACAGACAAAAACAGCAAAAGCAGGCAACGAAAGGGACGACGGGGGGTCAAACCACCACGCCAGAAAAGTGGCACGGTGGGGTCGTGCCCCAAGGCTGCCATTCGGTCGTGCGAGTCTATTTAATGCCCCTTCGAGCATTTTGTTCGGGGGTTTGCTTGGGGTTCTCGGAGTGACTTTTAGGCTAGGTTTTAGATGAGTTTAGCCTATAAAAAACCTCAATAGGAGGATTAGATTAGGATTTGGTAGATCGTAATTTGGTTTTGAAGCTTTGGATCTCAACTTGATTTATCAATCCAACCATAAGTTTTCTTCTCTTTTCTCTCCCTCTCTTTATTTCGTGTTTTCGTTCTTTTTTAGGTTTTGTCAATTTAATTCCTGTGTTTAGTTTGTCTAGTCTAAATGTTTAGTTTTTATTATTAATCCATGTTTAATTTGCTTGATTGAATTAGTTTAGATTCACTCTCTTCCATCTCTTGTTCATGTTTGCCTTCTTCTTTGCTAGTTTAGGTTTACTTTGAGTTTTTATGTTTTGTTAATGATTGATGATTGATTTTATATTGGATTGAATTGTGGCTAGCCCTTGATGGCTAATTAACCTTGTTTAGGTCCCAACCCTACCTTGTTTATATCTAGAATTTAGAGTTTTCTTTCACGCCTGTCAAGTGTTCGATAAAATGCTTGAAAGAGCCTTCATCCATATTTTGGGGTAATTGACTTATGCTGAGAGATGAAGTCGATTGCCTAGTGTGGGCAGAGAGAATAATTAGGATTGGGACATGAAAATAGTCTCATCACTAACTAGGTCAAAGGTTGTCAACCTAGTAGTTTAATTGAACTAATCCCATGAAAATAGGTGGTTAGAGCAACTACATTAGCCTATTGACCCTTGAGAGAAGGTTTAGGTGGCCTCAACAATACAACCGATCAACTATGAATGCTAGCATAGCTAGGAAAGGTTTGGGCTCGACTTGACTACTTGGTTTATCTTAGGTCTAATCATAGTCCTTTTGCTTTCACTTTAGTAGTTTAGTTCTATTTTCTATCCCTTCAATTTTGCCTAGCTTAAGATGCTTTAGTTAGCTCTGGTACTTGAAAACCCAACTCTCTGCGGACGACACCCCAAGTACTCAATGATGCACCTTGCACTTAGGGTTTATAAATATTAAAACTTTTTCCCTAACAAGTTTTTGGCACTGTTGTCAGAAAATTGGCGCTTCCCAATATTAGAGCTTACTTGGGCATTCGAGACTAGGCTCTCATTTTGGAAAAAAAAAATTTTAAAATCAGGAAAAAAAAAAAAAAAAGAGTCTAGTCTCCACTTCCCTCAATATGAACGTGAACTGTTTTGGAGATATTACGAAAGAGTACATGCTTTCTTGCTCATTATGACTATTGCTTGGAGAAGTGGGAACTTTTGAATACAGTCTATGAGGGTATGAATTGTGAGACCAATGCTCTTTTAGAGTACTGGGACTTCTGTCCTAAAGATGTTAATGAAACATGTGATTTTCTTTATTGGTTGGCTCGGGATACTTATGAATATAAGATTAGTTGCACTAATTCATACATCCCACCCACTTGCATCCCTGATTATGCTCCTCTTATGTACGAAATTTGCCATTGTTCTAACCATGACAGTAATTCTTATCCCTATTATATTTCTAATGAGGGCTTTGCTAGACTTAGCAATATGATAGAGACAATGAATGAGCAACAAATTGAGTTTGCTAATAAAATACGGGAATATGACCTATCACCCGAGACTGACCTTAGTTCTAGTTTTTCTAGACTTGATGTCAATCTGTGTGATGAGGATGCATCTTTCCCTCCTCTAGAGTCTGGACTAGAGGAAGTACTCGACTTCCCTTGACTACTTTACTCACAGTTGCTCCATTCTTTCCTAATACCCTCAGGGACAATATTGCATTTATCATGACCTTTTTTGATACACCTCCCCCTTTAGCTCAGTCGACGGAGTTCAGGGCAGCTGAGACTGTCGGTGTTAGCACTAGTGTTGATGAGCATGATACTGGGTCTGAGTTAGGAGATGTTTTTATTGATGTGTATGGCCTTCATGAAACTCCCATAGAGACTTCATGTGTGGATGTTGTGATTGCAGGGCCAGCTAATCCTGATTTTGTTGATAATATATCCCCCAACCCTCTTGATACATTCCATGCTTCCCCTTTCCGTTTACTACCCTCCCCTCCCCCTGATTATCGTAATATATTACCTGCTGATTATCATGATTTGCTTGAGGGGAATGTGGTTGACTGTTTGGAGTCTCTAGGTATCTTTAGAGGGTATGACCCCTCATTTGACCCTTATAGATTATACCTCGAGATCATGCCTACAAAAATCATGTTAATCTTTGCATTCGATGACTCTAAAGATTTTTCAAGGGCATTTGATAAATTTTGAAAAGCAATTACCATTATTTCAAGATTCATGTTTAAGTGCTCTTATTCCCATTCATCTGAGTTGCATGCTCAGGTGTTTGATAAGCTCATACGAGATTTGACGGCATCTGATTTGGTAGCTCGGATGGAGGAGTGGCTGATGCTCCTTCAACATCCCATCACACCGTCTTGAGGAGGTAGTAGTTTAGGTGCACCCAGCACCTAACCTGGTAAATTTGTTCCCTTTTTTCTCTTTCTTTATTTTTATTTTGTATATATAGCTTTCGCCCTTTCTTATTTATATTTTGCTTTTGTATAGTTATTTTTGTAGATTTCTTTCTTTTGTATATATATGTGGTTTGTTGGTGGTTGTGACTCATTGGCTTCCAATGAGGACATTGTGAGATTTAGGTGTGGGGTTGGGAAGTCATATACCCTATGCATATTTTTGTGAAAATTTTTTCACTTTTGTATAGTTTTTCTTTTTGGCTTTGGGGAAGCTTTATACTATTCTGATTAGTTTAAATCCCTCGTACTTTGACTATTAGCTTGTATAGGAATGTGATGTGCATGATAGATCTTCATCCTCGGCATATCATTATAGGCCCTAATTCTAACCCTAATTGTTCATTATCGATGTGTGATCCTATCCTTACCTATACCATCATCATTAGCTTAGGGTCTTCATCTTCTGTGATTGACTCTCCCATCTGTTTTTGACATAGCTACTTTAATATTTGTCTGCATTCAAAAAAAATGAAAAAAAAAGGAGAAAAAGAAAAACATAAAACAAGGAATGACAAGTATCCTTTTGAGGCATGCGCTACTGGGCGTTACCCTTTGAGGCAATACTGTTACTGGTATTATCCTTGGAGGCAATACTGCTACTGAAAAAGCTTACTTCATGTGTTAACAAGTCAATAATGTAGCATGTATTAGTCAAATGGGATTGAGTCGACTCTGTTAAGCCTGAGCCATAAGATAATGATGCACCTGCACACCGAACACTAGGATGGATTTCAGGTTTTAGTGTACAGCGGGGTGAAAAGTTGGTGCATTAATGTTATGTATGTGGATAGAGAGTTTTGATGTATACACTCTGTTTATACACAGGCTAATATCTTCGTTGCATTGGTGATTTAATTGGTTAGAATGTGTACAATTTTTTCCCTTGTATAGATATTTGAGCCTTGTTTGTATATTTATTTTGTTTTCTTTGTTTTTCCTTTCTCCTTTTCCACTTATTTTCTTTTTTCAAGATTTTATGGGTATATCTTCTGCGAATCCTCACGAGACCTCACTCATCCACTTGAGGGAATCAAGGAGTTTAAAGGGCTTGTTGCATATACTAAATGCAATCGCGATTCCTGCGAAAATGACTTAGGTTCCTATGTTAGTTTTCCTTTTGTTTTGTTCGAGGACGACCAAAAGATAGGTGTGGAGGTATTTATTAGGCGATAAATTATCGTATTTTACATGCCTCTTTCACCCACCTTTAACTCGTAAAATAACTTAATCTTTAGAATTTTTACTTGTTTTATTTACGTTTTGTATGAAATAAGTTCAAATGGAGCAAGTACCATGAAAAAGAGCGAAGATAGACAAAAATAGCAAAAGTAGGCAAGAAAGGGACGAAGGGGGGCCGAACCACCACGCCAGAAAAGTGGCACGATGGGGTCGTGCCACCCTGGCACGGTTATACCCCCAGGGCTGCCGTTCGGTCGCGCGAGTCTATTTAATGCCGCTTAAGGTGTTTTGTTCGGGGGTTGCTCGGGGCTTTTGGAATGACTTTTAGGCTAGGTTTTAGATGAATTTAGCCAGTAAAAAACCTCAATAGGAGGATTAGATTAGGATTTGATAGATTGTAATTTGGTTTTGAAGCTTTGGATCTCAACTTGATTTATCAATCCAACCATAAGTTTTCTTCTCTTCTCTCTCTCTCTCTCTCTCTATTTCATATTTTTGTTCTTGTTTAGGTTTTGTAGGTTTAATTCTTGTACTTAGTTTGTTTAGCCTAAGTGTTTAATTTTTATTATTAATCCATATTTAATTTCCGTAATTCAATTAGTTTAGATTCACTCTCGTTCGTCTCTTGTTCATGTTTGCCTTCTTCTTTGGTAGTTTATGTTTACTTTAAGTTTTTGTGTTTTGTTAATGATTGATGATTGATTTTGTGTTGGATTGGATTGTGGCTATGATGTATATTTTCAAGGGTATCATTTTCATTCTTTAAACTTAACTTCAAGGGAGGTAAGTTCCATACAAATTCATGCATAGCAAGGCCCTTCTTTGGTTCCACTTTTCGAATTTCATGGCAAAAGACACTTTATGGAGTTTTATTTGAACTTCAAAGTGCCTTATCAAAAGGGGTTTTCCAAATGGGGATCAAGACTACCATCCAAGCTTAAAAATAGCTCAAAGAAGTCAAGGAGTTCGCTATTTTGTCAGAAAAGTCGTGAACTTGCCTTGTGAGTTCATGCCTAGTTCTTCCTCCTCACACCCGGATTTTGTTACCCTTTTGTAGCAAAATATAATGGGCCAAAATTCTAATGGTCCTTACATTAATCAAGCCTAAGAAATGAGCTTTCTAAAAAGACCAACCACGCTTAAATTGGAGTTCATTTGGTTGGTCAAGTTCAGCCCACAAGCACACGGTATCTTGGCACAGGACAGTTTGGACAGCCTTCACTATTTGGGCTATAACTTTTGATCGGCTGGTCTAATTGCAATAAAATTAGATTCCCTAGAAATTAGACATCCTAGGCTTTCCAACAAGCCCAAGATCATCGAATTTGGTTCAGTATTCAGAGAGATATGCCTTCTGGAAGTTGGGCTTGCTGTAAGTGTGAACACACTTATTGCCAAACGTGTGAACATAGTTCTTCCTCCCTCATTTCGGCCTTGGTGCATTGTTCCTCCTACAAAGCTGAGTTCCTACTTCCCTAGCAAGGCTTGAATGTGTGAATTAAGAGGTGCATGAATCTCCTTTTGCTGCTACCTCTTTTTCACACCTAAAGTCACCAAGAGACACACCTTTTCATCCTAGGTGCATCCGAATGAAGCAAGCAGCAAAGTGTACTTGTTTTTTTGTTTTTTCCTTTACATATTTTTGTGAAAATGTTATGTCTTTTCATTATGTAAGACCTACCCTATATAAAGGCCATAAATTGAGTTGCTTAGCATCAAATCAGATCATTCAGCAAATACAAAGCAAGTTTCAGAATTGAGTTGTTCACTCACTTCACTTAAACCCTTAGTTCTATATCTTAAGAAGTGGCTCTCTCAAGTGGTGTTCTAGGTCCCTCTTTCTCAATTAGGTGGTGATTAACTTCTGTATCCTAGTTGAGTTAAGGGATTGCCCAAGTTCTTGACTTGGGTGGCTCCATTTGGATTATCTCTTGTCAAGTTCTTGAACTATCCTATCCTTTCCTTATTTCCACAAATACAAAAACACAAACCTAGCCTTAATTGGTCATTTGGGTGCTCCTATATACATCAGGATAGCTCTTGAAGGCTAATTAACCTTGTTTAGGCCCCAACCCTACTGTATTTATGCCTAGAATTTAGAGTTTTCTTTCACACCTGCCAAGTGTTCAATGAAATACTTGAAAAAGTCTTCATCCATGTTTTGGAACAATTAACTTATGCTGAGAGGTGAAGTCGATTGTCTAGTGTGGACAGAGAGAATAGTTGGGATTGAGACATGAAAATAATCTCGTCGCTAGCTAGGTCAAGGGTTGTCAACCTAGTAGTTTAGTTGAACTAATCTCACAAAAATAGGTGATTAGAACAACTAAATTAGCTTATTGACCCTTGAGAGAGAGCCTAGGTGACCTCAACGATACAACCGATCAACTATGAATGCTAGCATAGCTAGGAAAGGTTTGGCCTTGACTTGATTACTTGGTTTATCTTAGGTCTAATCATAGTCATTTTGCCTTCGCTTTAGTAGTTTAGTTCTATTTTCTATCCCTTTAGTTTTGCCTAACTTAAGATGCTTTAGTTAGCTCTGGTACTTGAAAACTCAACTCTCTGCGGACGATACCCTGAGTACTCAATAATGCACCTTGCACTTGGGGTTTATAAATATTAAAACTTCTTCCCTCACAAGTTTTTGGTTAATTTTGTGCTCTATCCCCAAATTGGAGGCGGTTCAAGAGGATGATCCTTTGGAAAAACATTTTCAAAATTAGGAACAAGGGCTTTCAGTTTCGATGTAGAGTATACCTAAAGTCACTTTGGTTGCTCTCTAATACAAGTAAGGCATTGATTTCCTTGCCATTATGAAGAGCTCTCCTAACCTATGTTTCATTCAAGGGAAGGTTTATCTCATCACTTTCCAGCAAGGTTTGAGCCAGTTTTGTGGCCTTGGTTATGGGGTAAAAGACCAAGGACATTTTTTTCTTATTCAAGGCCGAGAGCTTAAGGTTGTCATGATCACATCATTGACAACTTCATTCAACTTGAAGTCATCATCTTTTTTCAAAGGTTCTTCTTGAGTTTGAGTGTGAACCTTCTTTTCTTCTTTAAGAGCTAAAGTAGGCTCTTTTGCTTGGAACTTGAGTTTAGAAGTCCATGTGCTCATCTTCTTGAGGAGCAATTAGGGAACCAACTTTCATTAAATTATGATCTTCATAAAGGATGTCAACTGTATCTTGGACTTTCACATGTGAGCTCTTTTCAAAGTCCAGTTGGGCGTCTTCCACATGAACCAAAGCAGGTTCACAATCTTTCAAGAGTTTTCCTTCATCTGCTTCTAGGGTAAGCTCGACCTCCTCTTGGTGTTGGATAACTTCTTCCTTGCTTGGATCTACCTCCATCAAGGTTTCCTTAATATTCCTCATTTAAATTATATGATAATGGCTGTAGCCTTTTTCCCATGTACCATTTCAATTTGCTCCAAGTTCTGATTTTGGATATACCTTCTTCGGTTTTTACTTCCACGAGGCATACATATTAAGAGTGGGTATACATTTTGATATTAGAGAGGGCTCCCTTAAAGTTGCCTTCATCAAAAATCCCATTTTCATTTGTACAGTCTTCAAGTGCATAAACCCACTCCCAATAAAGCTTTGGATTTCATTCTTCTTTTAAATAAGGTACATCCTAGATAAGTGAAATTATTTTGAGTTTGAGTTTGGGTAAGTGAACTAAAGTTAATTAGAGATTTTTTATGTAGGTAAGGGTTCTTATATAGGGAGCCATGTGTTTGGGACAAAGGGTAAATTGTAGCTTTGTCTTTGAGGATTCAAAGAGCAACCTGAATTTGCTTTGATACGAAATATAGCATGTCAAAGCCTTGGCAATTCCAACGCTGAGACATTCGGATAGAATTTCAAAGTAATTGAACTAGACTTTAGTTTTGTGCGGTCTTTGAGAATAGTTCAAGCTAGATTTGGAATGAAATTAGCGATTAAGGGAATACGAATGTAACTTAGGTAAAGGCAAAGTCACCACCAAGCCTAAGGACCAACCAATAAGTTGTTTAAAGGCCTAGTCAACCCTCAACCCATCTAAAGGATCCACTCAACTCATCACCAGGAATTCCTAGATAAAGGGGTAGCAATTTTGGAGTCAAGCCAACTGCTTTTCATTCATTCGCTTCAACTTTCAATGGTATCCTCAATGGATTAGAAGCATTGCAATTTATAGGTAGACGGGTTTAACTCCTAGTTAAATGGAAAGGATAAGCATTAAACTAGTGCACTTAACCTTTAATTTAAATATTAATGCTAAATCATGCAGAAAATTAAGAAATATAAAATCAAGTTAAGTAAGGGTTTTTCGATTGATTTAAAAGAAGTGAGTATGTACATAGCAATTGCAGAAATAATTATTTCAATTTATTTAGTGCTAGTTCGACCCCTGAGATGATTCATCTTTTTCCATTGAATGTGTGGTCATGCTTAGGCTTCCCAAGGGAGAAGGATTTGGAAAGACTTGGAAGCATTGAATTGAAGCTCAAGAGTGGATAAATCTTGTGAAGCATTAATAGAGGAAATCAATAGTTGAGGTGTGACCCGTGGACCATCCTCAGGAGTAGTTTCAAAGTCACCATCAAAGTCTCTGGCAGACTACTCACTTTGGCATATCACTGACTTTGGTATGCTCTTTGAAGCATCATCAAAGCCGTTGGACTGGCTTTGACAAGCTCTTTGAAACAAACTCTAAATTGTTGTCGAAGTCAACAGGACTGACTTTGAATTGAAAATTGCTAAACGTTTACCCTAATATCAACTTTTCAAGCTAAAAGCATGTATATAGCTTGGTGTTGCTTTGACCAAGAACATAAATGTCTTGGACTAGAGTGAGAATTGAAGGTTGTGGTCTAGCTTTTGAAGATTGGTGTTCTTACAATTAATCAATTTTCAAGTCTCTCTCTATCTCTCTATTTATTATTATTATTATTACTATTATTATTATTATTATTATTATTATTATTATTATTATTATTATTATTATTATTATCAATTTTCAAGTCTCCCTCTATCTCTCTATTTATTATTATTATTACTATTATTATTATTATTATTATTATTATTATTTCTTGTCTGTTCTTATCATCATTTATCATGTTTAGGGTTTTGAAATCTATATTTGTGATTGTACGATTACCTTGTGCAGTGGCTAAATCTCCCAATTTGGGTTGAGATTGACGCCGATTATGCCCAAATCATCATGAATTAGCCTCAAACTTGTTTACTTCTTACTGGCATCACTTGAATTTTGCTAAGACTATCACTTGTTTGATGAATTACTTGAGAGAGCATTTATGTTGGTTAATTATAGGGTAGAGAAGGACGTTGAAAGATGAAATCTTTACCTAGTGTAACTTAGTAGACAATTAGGATTTTAATAGAAAAATAATTAGGATTCTAATTGAGAACTGAGGTTGCTTACTTTGTAAACTTTTGATTCATAGTGCTGTGAAAATAGGCCACTTTGATCCCAGGATTAGTCTTTGATCCTCGGAAGGTGGAGAATATGAGCTTAATTGTTGACTTTTCCATTCTTGATGCTAGTTTGAATAAAATTTATAGGAGTTAATAAATGATTTTCTGGTACCACGTTATTGTTCATTCCAACCTAAGTACTTTAATTATCTAATTTCTGAATTATGTGATTCATTGTTTATTGCAATTCTTAGGAGTTAACTCTAACCTGAAGTCTATTTGGCCTAGATTGAGTGTTTAAATTAGTTTTGGTGGTGAAGTTCCCTGTGGATACAACATATACTTACTTACCGATTGTTAACTACAGCTATACCATGCACTTGCGGTTTTAACTCAATAGTGCTTTTGAGTAAATACTACTATCTATAAATAGATACAAATTGATCATTTTATCTTTTGGGGCAAGAAGACTGATCAATTCATTAGTAATTGAAAGTTATTTTTTTTAATCTTATTTAAGAAAGTATATTATTTTGTAAGAGAAACAACCTGAATCCTAGGATTCTTATTTCTCCACATGATGATGTCAATCAAATTAGGCCAACGAACTGTTAAGTCAATCAAACCAGCAGACAACAAAAAGCATCCTGAGGGAGAATTGAACAAACGAGTAGGAACACGCTGGTAGGTAGGAGGTAGGAAAACCGAAACAACAAAAAGTCTGCACACACATCGCATGCGCGTTCCACAAAAAGATTGAAGAAGAAAAATCGAAACTAGAAAATTAAATTTAAATTTCTTTTTTGGTTTTGAATCTTTCATTTCATTGGAGTTGAGTTATTGTGGTTCAATAAGTAATAGAGTTTTCCCATCACAAATTTTCTTCGTTCATAACACTCGAATATGAGACCTTACTTAAAGGAAATAAGTAAGAATATAACAATACATGTTAATTAATCTTCATGTGACTATTGTTACAGCCAGAGCAAAGTTTCTAGAGCATCCACAATAGAGTTCATATTTAATCCCACTCAAATGTGAGTTTGCCCAAATTATCTTTTATTATTGTGGTCTTCCATAATTGGGATGAGAAATCCAATTTGTGGGTTCAAATATGGGCATCCCTGAACAAGAGGGGGCCCCATGCATCTGGAGAAGTATTGTCAGTTGTTATTCATTTTATAGATCTAACCATTCATACCATGTTATGTGGATTATTGTGGGATTTATATACAGTCCCAAAAGCTGTCCTTTTCATTGTGAGATTTGGTATCTTTTTAGTACCAAATAGAGTTTGATTTTTTAAGTATTATATTTGATGATATGTAATAAGTAGGAATAAAATAGGTTGGAGATTCTTGTAATAAGTAGGAATAAAATAGGTTGGAGATTCTTGTGGATGCTCTTCACATACTGTATGAAAAGTCCAACTACCAAACTTTTGTCTACGACTCATTCTAAACTTAATTAATTCAGACATCGTTTATTTGTTGATGCAGTAAAGCAATCATGAAGGCTAATGCCTCACCCTTCTTATGAACGCAAAAATTATATGCAATTTCAAATGTATTGTAATTTAAAAAGGATTTTTGGACACCAATAATTCACCTTTCATGCTATTTGATGACAATAATACAATCCAAACTTTAAAAATAGCACCCACCAAGCAAATCTTTAAAGGTATTTATTTTTAATATATCAATTTCAAGTTAACAAAATTTTTGCTCACCTATTTGATGATATGTTAACTTATTTATTATGATTTGATTGTATACTTTCCTTCACTTTTTTCAACACCATCATTTAGGTGTGATAAGTAAGCTCCTATATCAATACTTACTAAATTTCAGGATTATTTATTTTATTTTTAGTACAATCAAGTCACGGACAATTTATTCATCAATTTTAGAAGCATCAAGAATGATTAATGTATGTTCATTCACTTTTCCAGCATTATCATTCATATGTGATAAACAGGCCAACATATAATCAGTTTGACTAGTCAAAGTTTCATTTATTGAAATTGATATATTGAAAATAAATACCCTCAAAGATTAGCTCACTAATTTTAAAAGTCGAATTATTCTCATCCAAACACCTCAAAAATGGAATTGTTGGCGTCCAAAATCTCTTTAGAGAAATTTGTTGTTATATAGTAAGAACTTTATGGTTTACTTGATCCAAAAGAAAAAAAAAAATTATGAAAAAACTTAAGGGTTCAAGTAAACCTAAAGACATGACCCTTTCCAAAAGCCACTCGCTAATGAACGGCTTCTTTGACTCCCTCCGATCAATTTTGCCTACCGTTCCAAACTTTCAACGGTCAACTTTCAAATCTCCCCTCCTTTGTTTGAACTTGGAACGCTACATTGGCCATTTTTCTGCTCCCTTTCATACTCTTCCACTATAGTCCTTGATTCACGTAATGTAAGATACCAACATCCTAAGATTTTTGAAATTTTATACCGCGTTATACTATGAAGAATCCCAACCAAATCACCCATATATATACTCCCCCAGCACCACCACATCCTCTCTAAAGCCTACAACAATTTTACCATAAATATTTCAATTTAATATCCTTTTGAAATAAGATCACAATATGGTGCCATGGAGAAGGAAGAAGTCCGCCAGTGTGACCGGGGCTGGTGATGGGGCCCCGGATAGTCCGGCAGAGATAGTAATCCCGACCCATTTCCGATGCCCGATCTCCCTAGACATGATGAAGGATCCGGTCACCATGTCAACCGGGATCACCTACGACCGTGAAAGCATTGAGAAGTGGCTCGAGGCCGGCAACATGACTTGCCCCATGACCAAGCAAGTCTTAAGGACCCTTGACCCGGTTCCTAACCACACCATCCGTCGCATGATCCAAGACTGGTGTGTCGAGAACCGGTCCCATGGGGTTGAACGCATCCCCACCCCACGGATACCCATTAGCCCGAACGAGGTGGGTCAGATCTTGGGCCGTATCTCAGTGGCCCATGAGGCCCAAGAGTGTAGGGAGTTTGTTGGGAAGCTTAATAAAGCTATGAAGGAGAGTGAGAGGAATAGGAAGTGCATTGTGGCCAATGGGTCGGGTCGGATCCTAGCCTCCACATTTGAAACATTTGCAGGAAGGGAGGGCGAAGGCGTCATTTCAGTTTTGGGGGATGTAATGACTGTTTTGTCCTCGATGCTCCCCCTCAATGAAGATGCCATAGTAAGTTTGAAATCCACTGGTTCCCTAGAGCGAATAGTTTGGTTTTTGAATGACGGAGGCTTATCTGAGAGGCGAAATGCGGTGGTGATCCTCAAAGAGGTCGTTTCGAGCTTGAAAAATAAGGAGGAAATAGTCCAAAAATTAGTGGAAATTCAAGGAGTTAAAGAAGGATTAATTAAGCTAATCAAAGAGCCCATTTGCCCGGCTTCAACCAAGGCCTCATTGGTGGTGATCTACCATATGATCACATCACCATCACCTGCAGGTCAGACTATCATACCGATGCTTGTAGAAATGGGATTGGTCTCATTGCTCCTAGAAACCCTAGTGGATGCTGAGAAGGGTATATGTGAGAAGGCATTGGGTGTCTTAGATGGGCTTTGCCGGGCCCAAGTAGGGAGAGAGGTGGCCCAAAGCCACGCCCTAACAGTCCCGGTGGTGGTGAAGAAGATCCTTCGAGTGTCGGAATTGGCAACGGATTTCTCGGTGTCCGCGCTATGGCGGTTGAGCCAGGGTGAGGGGATAGAGAAAGGAGGAAATATTGTTGTGGTTGAAGAAGCTCTTCAAGTAGGAGCATTTCAAAAGCTGCTGTTAATATTACAGGTTGGGTGGAATATCAATGGGAGGACAAAGGAAAAAGTTACTAGGTTGTTGAAGCTATTGCATGGTTATAGGGGTAGGGGTGAGTGCATTGAATCAGTTGATCTTCAGGATCTCAAGAGGCCATTTTAGATGACCTGACCTGAAATTGATGATTGAATGAATATATGTGTTAATCTCTATCCAGTTTTGATGTACAGTAGTTGAATACAGTTTTGAATGGTCAATGTACAAAGTTATACTACCATAGTTGTTTGTAAATTATCACATAATCGAGTTTTTATCATTTGGATTATGTATGTTATATCTATGTAGCCTATCTTATAAATAAAATATTACTAGTTAGCAGATTAATAGACTACTAGCTAGTAACAAAGAATATTTTATTTAAAACATATATATATATATATATATATATATATATATATATATATATATATATATAATTTACATGTTAGATGGAATTATTTTAAAGGAACAGATTCATGAATCCAAGTTGAAAGCATTGGTGATTTTGTTCTAAGGAGACATAATCCTACCTAAGGGTCTGAGGAGACATAATTCTACTCCTATTAATTCTGGAATCGACTTATGAATAGGTCATTTTGTTCATATTTGGATTATATTAATTTTAATCAAACGAATGAAATTTTCGGTTCCATTTAATCATTTTCGGTTCCAATCTACTAACAATTGATTTGAAACAATTGATTCGAAAATACAATTAGTATATGTGAAGCAAATTTAGAATCAAATCGATTCACATACTATTAGAATTGAGCCACCTATTCAATTTCAAATCCTATGCAGTAAAATTTCTAGTCAAATAATCAAATGCCAATTAGTTTTCCGAAGCCTATTCTCAATAAACATATGGAGTTACGTTACCACAACTGATTGTCCTTTGACATCATTCCGAAGACTATTTTTGTGTGGACATGAACTTTGCAGGCTTCGAGATGCTGCCACTACATTACTACAAGATGTTGAACTTTTCATGTTTGATCATAAAATTAGTGATAAGTGTTATCATATACGTCTTATTTGGTTTCTAGAAGTGTTCTTTTTGGAGTCATTCCTATGTTATAATTAGGAGTCTTCTATTTGTAGCATGTTTGTTACATGTATTGAACAAAACTCAGGTCCTAGGTATCTACGGAAGCTTTATTGACCCTCTCATGTGTTTATCACACGGGTTTGGTCTGCATCATTTCAGGTAAATTTTCATTGCCTCTGCTTGACAGGTGCTTCCTTTCCATCAAAAGATTTTCAATCCTAAAACACTTTGTTTCAAATTTTACTTGTGAGTCGACCTCTATGTTGATCATACACATATTGATAAGGCTGCTTACATCTAGATCATCCCAAATCCCGTGCAAGCAAATCCCAAATTGATAGTTGTTGTGTTTGATAAGTATAAAATGCAGAAGCATTCAAAAAGAATTTGCACATAAACACTCGACAGTATCACTTGGTAGTTGCCCAAGATAATTAAAAATGAATACTGAATAGTGCAACAACAATAACACTCAATAACCATCAGCGAAAGGCACGTCTAAGTGTCTAACCAGACAAAATGATGGTGTGTGAACGCGGAAATCACAGTGGCCCATACAAGATTTTTCCAAAGATTATGGTGAAGTTGAGGTATATGGTCAAAACATGCCCGCAATATAATGCAGGTCCGAAAGAAATTTTAAACAAAGATAAGTGAACAACATCCATCTAGAATCAGAAGCTTAGGCCGCATATATTGACCAGCCAGATCAAGTCTCTCACTCCAGGTTGGCAACAACTTGAACCTTCTCATTGCTATTACTTTCAAATTCAAAGAGAGCGCCATTCTCTTGACAAACTGGATTTGCTGCGGAATTTTCCTCTGTTATCAACGACTCGTTGGGTTATGTGGTTTTAATCCAGATTGACACTTTGCAGTGGACACAACAGCGATAGCCCCATATGCCATTAACTCGTCTTGATCGATGCAGCATTTCCCATCACTTTGAATTAGTGTTTTGGGGCACAGAGATAGTCCAATAGAACCTGGATAAAAAGCAAACAATTATGTTGGTATGGATTACATAATGATGTGCATCTGCAGTGTTTCTGATGAATAAACGCTGCAATTGCCTGCAACTGTAAGATAGAAATGCTGCCCACACGAACAGTTCAAGACATTCTTGATGTCAAAAATGTTAAAACAAAGGAACGGACAGTGAAGTCGAAATCTATGATCATTTGGAACACTCAAAACCTGAGACCTGACAGGTATCTCAGGGCATGCCTTGCTGCCCATGTCTCTTGTGCATGCGTGCATGTACATGAAAGAGAGATAGAAACAGGGACAGAGACCGAAAATGTCTTGGGCTTTGAAATGAGTATCTCAAATCATAGAGAATATGTCACTTAGTGAGATCACCTCCCATGCGATAGGCGGGGAGGGTGTAATAACCCAAAATCTCCCCCTACCCCAAAAAAAAACTTACAAGGATTTCATATGAATACTACATCGCCAGAAAATGCTCTTCTTATTTTTCACAAAACCTTTCCATAAAAACCCATAGGTAAATGCGCTTAGCTTGGAACAGCATGACTGAGCCCATGAAAAGTACGAAGGAGCATGTGAGTGAGAGTACAACTCGCTGATGAAGTTTGTGGTAGCTTGTAAGCTAGTTCTTAGTCCTCGAAGTCGTGAGGAATTGTTCATGACCAGAGAGGAGACCAAGTTGCTGAAAGGGCCTTAAGCGAATTTTAGTCTCTTTGGGATCCCCTTAGGGATTTGTTTAGGTTTAGGTGATGAAAGATGCTGAGATAGCACAATGGAGCATTTTTTAGGGACACTTATTAAGTCACTTAACAATGCAAGCTCAATCAACTTCAAAACTTTAATAGCAGATACTCTAGATAAGACAGAACCTAGACTAATAGGCATAAAAATAGATCAGACATCCAGTGAGAAGACATACAGACAAAAACTATGGTATCATATCACAATATATCACCATTCAGTCACCTCCATGCCCCTTGCCGGGCTCCTGGCCTGGATGAGCATATTGGAGGATTCAGCCATACCCCGAAATTGCAGAAAGTCAGTTTCTACTGAATCTTCCAAATTAGAAGTGAAACTGAAAAATAACACATAGTTATGTTTACCCAAATAGTTGAAGCAGCGACGATAGGCATTTTGAGAACATGAAATCATCAATGACATGCAATTAATGTAACTAAAACAGACTTCTTAATAACTAAGAAGCTCTAGTGATTTGATTGCCAATATCAACTATGGATATTAGACACTTTCCATTGCATTATTCACTTTTTCCTCCCGTCCAAATGGAGCTGGATAAACAGAAGACCACTGTAAGTTATGTTGGCAGTAGAAATACACACGCCAACATGAACACATTCTGGTTGTGTTCCTCTTTTCGTCTTGGACCTTGCGTGAAACTCTATCATGGCAGTCCAGAAGACCTTCATGCTTGTCGATATAGAAATGTAGGCATCAAACTAACAGTGCAGTTCAATAGTGAAGTTTCATGCCTCTCCCTTTTCGTTTATATATTATACTAAAGTTCAGGAGGGCAGCAATTGGATGTATTTGTATAGTAGTTGGCTTGGAAACTACTCCATAAATTAATTAGATTGATCCAGAAATGAACCATTTTAGCTCAGGAAGCTATGCAGTAAAATTTTCGACCTTCCCTTCTGAGATTGTCACCAACATAGCTGAGACCCAATATAGCACCCCTAGATCATAGTTAACCTAAAATCCCTTGTACCTTGAACTTGTACATGCGTCCCCAGCTGTGATTCCCTGCACACTAATTTTCCAGATGAGGCCAAATCGATGAACACATCAATAATTGAAACAGCATTGTACTGTTTCCGTGATTCTATCATGATTATGCGACAAAGTGGAGTATTTATTAGAGGTTTGCGCTTAGGTGGGCCCTTTCCAGTTGTTCTCATGTTTTATGGCTATTACCTCTGATCTTTTTTTGACATTTATTGACTTATATTTAACAGAAATGATAGAAAATAAAAAACAATAGAATACCCCGGTGTATTAGCTTCTCCGCTACGGGCTATTTTGTTCAGCTTAAAGTCTCATCATTCACCTTCTCTCTATTCCTTCCAACTCTTTCCAACTTCCAACTCTTTCTAATTCCTTTCAACTCCTTCCAATTCCTTCTCACTTACAGTTCTAGTTAGACCTATCAATAACTCGCTCAAATTCTCCATTACCAAGCACAACTTTGAACCTTCCTCCCTCCAAATCGGCAACCATGGTTAACACTAGAGGAAAAGCCAATCGAGCTTCCAAAACCTCCGCACCCAACACCTCCGAGACCCACAACCTGCCTTCTTCTTCTTCTCTACCCAAATGCCGGTCGAGTCGCCTAGCTTCGGGTCCAGCGAAACGAACATGCAAAGGCAAATCGACTAAACCAGTGCACATTCCCGACTCCCCTTCAGATTCGCTCCAAGATTGCGCTTAGCCAGAGTCAGCCCAGTCTACACCGTCTCCAACCCATCAAGAACCCGCTTAAGTTTCGACGCCACCACCTTCTCGAGCCCAGATTTGCACCATTGACTCCATTCCAGGTGAATGGCTTCCAATCCTTGAAAGCCAGCAACGTTATAATTCCTTTCGTTATCAATCTATGTTTATTTGTGAGAAACTCGATGTTCAATTCTTTTGGTCTGAAAAATTTGGGTTCTTTGAGAGGTTAAGTAAGGATAATTGTTTGGGTTTGCTTGATTTAGGTGATGTTGTATATCCTCCTTTGGTTCAGTTGTTCTGTGCGAATCTGGAGACAAACATGGGTGCTAATAGTGTCTATTTTGTGAGCTCGATGAAATATGTAAAAATCGCCCTTACTCGCTCAACTCTTGAAACTATATTTGGGCTCAAATTCACCGAATCTACCTCCTCCACCTTGACCCGTAAGACTGCTAAAGACCTGTGTCTCACCCAATTTGCCAACCCCAAAAGGTAGAAACCTACAAACGTCAGAACAGAACACCGCCCTATCATGTTCTCTTTCAAAGCCTCGTTTACTGCACAATGCATTTGCTTGGGTTTTTTTACCCAAAAGACAATTCCAAAGAGGCCTACAATGAGATTGTTCTTGAAGCCGTCTATTGATTTATGAATGGTTACTCAATGTATTATGCATTGATTATGCCCAATCATATGCATTGGGTAGCTAATATGAGTCGCCCCTCTGCACTTCCCTATGGCAACCTACTCACCCGCATCTTCACCTATTTCAAAGTTCCTTTGAATCTCGAAGATTGTGTCACCCTGCCAGTAGCAATCATTTCTGCAAACTCCCTTAAAACCCTACGTTTCTACAAAACAGTCACTCAAGGTTAGAAGCATGTTTCTGAGCTCACTACTGACGAGCTCACTACTGACGAAGCCGGTGGTCTTAGAGTCCACCTCACAAAGAATTCCATTTTAGCTACACTCGCAGAGGGACTTGAAAGGTTACGTGAGGATCATGCCGAGTTGAGGCCTAGAGTAGATATAACACATACAGAAATGGGGCTGTTTAGCAGGAAATTAGATTACTTAATCCGCATGACTAATTTGGGTCACCATGGTGCCAAGCTCGCGGTTAACTTCAAGCCTTCTGATTTGGACCATGTTACCAGTGTTGCAGATCACATATCCAATCGACCTCTTCTAATCCTCACTTTATCTAGGCTTCAGTTCTCTTTGTTTTGATTTCCAAATGTTTTGTTTTAATCATTTTGATCCCAAGTGTATGAACTAACTTTTTTTTTTTTGGGTCACCCCTTATTTTTTTGATGAAAGTCAAAGGGGAAGAATAATTTGGTATGGACTAGAGATGCTAATTAGAACATGGAATGGTGATTTTGGGAGGTACATCTAATCAAATGATAGCTTCATTTTGGTTTGACACTATATTTTGGTTTGATGATGTATTTAATTTTTCTAATATGAAAGATGTAAGTTCTTGATCTTGCAATAACTGGTTATGATTATATTTTGGTCTGCTGATGTATTTGATTAATCAAGTTAAAATATTGTCTTTCATGAAAAAAGGGGAGATTGTTGGCTCCCTTACAATCCTTGATTTAATTTTGAGTGAAAAACATTTTTTAAATTTGATTAATTCATATCTATTTATACAATCTTTATACATTAATTATTCTTAATTATATGATTCCAATCATATTTGATTATTAAGGATATTTGCCTAACAAGAATTTGATTTACCTTGATATTTGCTAAGCAAGATTTTAGAAGCAAGAATTGATTTGGTGTTTGATTCTTACTTTAATTATGGAAGGCAAATGAAAGGATTCCTAGAATATCTCTAATTAGCCAAAAATAAAATTAGCCATTGGAAGGACTTACTTGCTAAAGTTGCAAATTTTTCAAGAACTTTGAACTGTGTTTCAAGGCCTTCAGCTGAAGATTCGGACGGCAACAACGGCTAGTTTCTAATGGCTCTCTCAATGGTTTACTATAAATATTATTGAAGTTGAAGACACACAGAAAAGCAAGGACAAGCATATCTTATACTTACGCAATCATTGGCATATATTGAGCATTAAATTGCTTTTATTTCAATTGATTTGTATTGTTCAAGTTATAATTGGATGGGATTATAGAGTTGAAGGGTCAACTCTACCAAACCTTATTGAAGATGTCAACTTGGTACTTGGAACTTAGAGTAGGTGCACTCTAGAGTTCTGTAATCATCCCTCCTAATAAAAATTCGGGTTGATCCTAGAGTTAGAGAACTCTAGGCGGAGACTAAGTTTGATTGAGGCTAACCTCGTTAAAAAATACTTGGGTCTTGTCCACATGTAATTTTCCACAATTCTTTTTCGATTAATTAGCAACCTTGATCATCATCCTATTCACCCCCCTCTATGGTGATTCAATAGCATTTGAGTTTTCAATAATTGTTGATTCAAAAGCTACAAGATCACCCTAGAGGGGAGTGAATAGGGTGATGATCAAGGTTGCAAATTAATCGAAAAAGAACTACGGAAAAGTAAATGTGAACACCACACAAGTATTTTTTAACGAGGTTAGCCTCAACTAGACTTAGTCCCTGCCTAGATTTATCTAACTGTAAGATCAACTCGAATTTTTGATTAAGAGGGATGATTACACAACTCTAGGGTACACCTACTTTAAGTTCCAAGATCGAAGTTGTTACTCTCAACAAGGCTTGGTAGCGTTGACCCTTCAACTCTATAATCCCACCCAATTACAACTTGAACAATACAAATTAATTGAAATAAAGCAATTCAATGCTCAATGTATGTCAATGATTGCTTGGGTGTGAGGTATGTTTGTCCTTGCTTTTCTATATATTTTCGACCTTCAATCAGCTCCATTATTTATAGCAAACCCTTGAGAGAGCCATTAGAAACATCCGATTTGCCTTGAAACACATTTTAGATTCCATAAATAATTTCCAACTTCCGCAAGTAAGTCCTTCTAACGACACATTTTATTTTTCGCTGATTAGAGATATTGTAGGAATCCTTTCAATTGCCTTCCATAATTAAAGTAAGAATCAAGCACCAAAACAATCCTTGATGCTAAAATCTTATTGAACAAATATCAACGTAAATCAAATTCTTCTTAGGCAAAAATTCCTAATAAAGTGGCATATCTTATCTCATAATCAAATATGATTAGAATCATATAATTAAGAATAATTAATGTATAAAGATTATATAAACAGATATGAATTAATCAAATTTAAAATGTCTTTCATTCAAAATTAAATCAAGAGTTTTAAGGAAGTCAACAATCTCTTCCTTTTTTGATGAAAGACTATTTTAACTTGATTAATCAAATACATCACCAGACCAAAATATAATCATAATCGGTTATAGCAAGATTAAGAACTTGCATATCTCATATTAGAAAAATCAAATACATCACCGACCAAAATATAGTACCAAACCAAAATGAAGCTATCACCAGATTAGTTGTACCTACCAACATCACTATACCATGATCTGATTAACAGCTCTAGTCAATACCAAAGTATTTTCCCCCTTCGACTTTTATCAAAAAATAAGAGGTGACCAAAAAACATGTTAGTTCAAACACGTAGGATCAAAATTATTAAAACAAAACATTTAGAAACCAAAGCAAAGAGAACTGAAGCATAGATAAAATGAGGATTAGAAGAGGTCGATTGGAACATTGGCAACATAGTCCAAATCAGAAGGCTTAAAATTGACCGCGATCTTGACACCATGGGGAACCAAACTTGTCATGCAGATCAAGTCATGTCATGTTATCTAATTTCCTTCTAAAGAGCCCCATTTCAGTATGAATTATATCCACTCTAGCCCTCAACTCAACATGATCCTTGTGTAACCTTTCAAGACCCTCCGCGGTGTAGCTAAAGAAGAATTTTCTAGGTGGACTCCAAGGGCAGTGCCTTTGCCAGTAGGAGCTCAGAAACATGCTTCCAACCTCGAGTGACTGTTTTGTAGAAACATCGGGTTTTAAGAGAGTTTGTAGAAATGATCAGTAGTGGTTGGGTGAGACAATCTTCGAGATCCAAAGGGACTTTGAAATAGGTGAAGATGCAGGTGAGTAGGTTGCCATAGGGAAGTAATGAGGGGCGACTCGTATTAGTTACCCAATACATATAATTGAGCAGATGCATAACTGAGTAAACATTCATAAGTCGATAGATGGCTTCAAGAGCAACCTCATTGTAAGCCTCTTTGGAATTGTCTTTTGGGTAAAAACCCGGAACAAATACATAATGCAGTAAACGAGCCTCTGGAAACAAAACACGGCATAGCGGTGTTCTGTTCTAGCGTTTGTAGGTTTCTACCTTTTAGGGGCAAGCGAAGTGGGTGAGACACAGGTCTTTAGCAGCGCTTCGGGTCAAGGCGGAAGGGGTAGAGTCAGTGAATTTGAGCCCAAATATGAATTCAAAACTTGAGCGACTAAGGGTGATTTTCATAAATTTCACCAAGCTCACGAAATAGACACCATTAGCACCCATTTTTGTCTCCAGAGTCGCGTAGAACAACCGAACCAAACGAGGATACATAACATCACCCAAATCAAGCAAACCCAAACAATTATCCTTAATCAATCTCTCAAAAAACCCAAATTTTTCTGACCTGAAGAATTGAACATCCAATTTCTCACAAACAGAGATAGACCATTACGAAAGGAATTATAATGTTGCTGACTTGCAAGGGCTGGAAGCCATTCACATGGAATGGAGTCAATGGTGTGAATCTGGGCTCGAGAAGGTGATGACGTCGATGCTTGAGCGGGTTCCTGGTGGGTTGGAGATAGTGCAGATCGGGCCGATTCAGACTAGTCGCAGTCATGGAGCGAATCTGAAGGGGAGCGGGAAGGTCCACTGGGTCAGTCAACTTACTCTTGCATGTGCGATTTGTCGGACCCAAAGTCAGGCGACTCGGCCGACGCTTGGGCAGGGCAGAAGATGGTGGGTTACAGGTCTTGGAAGTGTTGGGTGGAGGTTCTGGAAGCTCGATTTGAGGCTTTTCCTCCTCTAGTGGTAACCATAATTGCCGATTTGAAGGAAGGAAGGTCAATTGCTGATTGGCAATAGCAAATTTGAGGGAGATGTTGAGTGCCCTAAATCGACCTTCGAGCCAAAGGGCAGAGCAATAGCTGAGATTTTAGTTTGTGGTGGAGAGGGATAGCAGAGCAATTTTACAGAGAAAGGAGAGGGATAGTTGGAATCTTTTGTGGAACCTTACTCAGGCATGGTAGATAGTTGCAGGATA
Source organism: Carnegiea gigantea (assembly GCA_029747015.1). NCBI lineage: Eukaryota > Viridiplantae > Streptophyta > Magnoliopsida > Caryophyllales > Cactaceae > Carnegiea > Carnegiea gigantea. The sequence continues at coordinate 829,161 of JAKOGI010000127.1, read as the reverse complement.
GAGATGGTGATGGAGGCTGGGAAGGAGGAGAGGTTGAAGAAAAAGATGGGTTCACTCAATTTGTGGGAGAAGAGGTTTCTGGTGAGAAGAAAGGTAAAAGAGGGTCAAGAAAAAAAAGATTTCCCTTCCTTTTCAAAAAATAAATCAGTTAGGATCTTTGGATAGAATTTTGAAAGATCAAACTATTTTCCAAAACAAACAAAAAATTCCATAGCCAAAAGATTTTAAAATTAAAAAAATTCCTAGGTGCCCAATTTGGAAGAAAATTTAGCAGATTACCTTCCATTTGGTTAAACCATCATTATGTGACCCATGTTTAAGGTCTTCATGTGGAAATTCAAGCCCTTGAATGGCCAATTATTCAGGTCTTTTATAACTCCAGTTTCTGCCTGACTTTCAAGGCCCTGAACTATACTTTAAGGCCTTAAAGTTTCAGCAGTAAATTATTTACTCAATGCTTCAACCTGCAAGAGCTTAGGAAAATTATTAGTACTTAAAAGAGGGCCCCTCCCAATTTATGCATCAATATTGATCATTTCTAGTTCTTGATGGGTATAGGTAAATTGCTCCTCATTTAGAGGTTTAGTGAAAATATCGGCTAGTTGAGACTTCGTTGGAACAAATTCTAAGCATGCATCGCCTTTTTCAACATGGTTCCGAATAAAGTGATGACGTACCTTAATGTGTTTTGTTCGAGAATGTTAAGCTGGATTTTTCGTTATATTGATGGCACTCATATTGTCACAACGAATCGGAACGCTCCTGAGATTAATTCCTAGGTCTTGTAATTGTTGCATAATCTATAAGAGTTGTGCACAACATGCTCCGGCAGCAATATACTCTACATCTGCTGTTGAAAGTGCTACTAAGTTTTGTTTCTGGGAGTGCCAAGAGACAAGTGATGGACCAAGAAATTGACACGTGCCTTAAGTGCTCTTTCTGTCCACCTTATAACCTGCATAATCAGCATCAGAATATCCAACAAAAAAGAATTCTCCCCCTTTAGGATACCAAAGTCTAAAATTTTTCAATCCTCGAAAAATTTGCAGCTTCAACAAGTAAGTCCTTCCAACGGCTAATTTTATTTTTGGCTGATTAGAGATATTTTAGGAATCCTTTCAATTGGCTTCCATCCTTGGTCCTAATATTTTGTTGAGCAAATATCAAGATAAATCAAGTTCTTGTTAGGCAAATATCCCTAATAAAGTGGCATATATTATCTCATAATCAAATATGATTGGAATCATATAATCAATAATAATTAATGTGTAAAGGTTATATAAACAGATATGAATTAATCAAATTTAAAATATGTCTTTCACTCAAAATTAAATCAAGGATTTTAAGGGAGTTAACAAGTTCGGACGGACGGGTTAAATACGGGTCGCGTGTATTCGGGTTTGGGTAAAATATGGGTTGAATGTATTTCAGGTTCGGGTAAAATACAGGCGGATGTATTTCGAGTTTACGGGTTTTAGATAAATCCAATAGGTTTAGAGCGTCTTTTCTGTAAATTATTCTTCTTTTTTCAAAATCAGCAATTCTGTATATTTATTACTCAAAATTGTCAGTATTTAATGAAAATGCATAATAATTGTAATTTCTCAAAAAAATATTAAAAATATTCAAAGTTTTTATTATAATATATGAACTTCTTGTATGGGCGGCAAAGAATCAAACCCCACTTGATTTTTGGTAGATCGACTCATTGTTTGAAAGAAGGTCAATAGCGGGTTGGCCATTTATAGGGCAACCTGTCAAGAGCATTTTAATGGGTTGCAGCATTTTGACCGCTAATAACCTATTTAATAATTTAATATTTTTAGTAACTAATCTACCAATATCCAATCAGGTAAAACTTTATTGATGGGTCCACCTCAATACGAATACGGCTAGCCGTTTTTCTACAACTAGCATCATAGTTCAAGACTAGTTACAACGAAAATCAAATAAAATTGAATAAAAGAAGTACAAGATACTATCTTGTAGTTATAACCAAAATTTAAATTATTGTAAATTAATTAATTTAAAAAATAATTACACATATTTGTTTAACTAAGTATATAATAGCATGACTTGTGCAACTTTAGTACTTGTCTTCCTTTAAAATAACTTTTTTAAAAGATTAGATAGTTATTTCATGCAATTTTATACCCATTTTTAACGTTTTTCATTTAAAAGTTATGTACGATATGATTTTCAAAGAATGAAGAAAAAAATAAGGTTATTATTGTTTAATTTGTAAATAGATGCAATAGTTATATAATGTCGTTTTAAACTATTCGATAAAAATGACTAAGCACAATTATTAAAAGGGATAAATTAGAGAAAAATCAAAAACTAAGGATATAATATTCGGGTCAAGCAGGGGGTTCGGATTCGGGTCGGGTTTGACCCGCTAATTTGCGGGTTTTTCGGGTTCGATTTTTTTCGAGTTTGGTTCAAGAAAATCGTGTTCAAAACCCAAAATTTTCGGATGGGTTAGGGTCGGGTTTTCGGTTCGAGTCACTTTTTACCAGGTCTAGTTCCAATGGTGTATCGCGCAATCAAATCCAACCATACAAATGTATCCTATGCAGCCCCCAATCGCTTAAGTAGGCGATTGACTCCAGGCATCTTTGTGGCTGCACCAGATCAAAGGTACACCGAAATTAATTTCACTGGCCACTGTTTTAATTGCCCTCAGTGGACTAGTGAGGCCAAAGTAGGGTCCAAGCCAACCTGCTGACCACCCCAGATTCCCCCACTGAAAAGGAACGCAAAAGCTCGAGTTCCAAGACTTTCTACTTGAAATGTGGTACAGGTGCCATGAAGGCAAGGGGTCCTTGGCATTTTAACTCTCCATCATACGTAAACAAAACAAGTCATTTGTATGACATGCAGTTGAGTATAACTTCATTTGAATCAATTCTGAAAATGAAGACTCTTAAGCACAGCTGTGTAGACAGCCAGCAAATTCGTGTTACATTGCAAATGAAGAACAGTATGCAAAGAACATGGTTCATGGACCTTGATGGTTGCTCAGTATTGCTGTGGCGAACCAGTAAATCTTCCCACATTTCAGAAAATTATCATGATTGAAACAAAGGCACAGTCAGGTGAAACATAAATAACTAAAAGCAGGCACATGCACCAGATCTAGATCATGGTTTCAGCCACAAAAGTTAGTACAAACACTCAAACAATCCCTAGGACAAAAGAGAAGAAATGAGAATGAAGACCAAAGTTATGAGTATTCGATCCAATGATTAGAGGTTTCATGCTAAAGTCGGAAACAGTGCAACTCATTATTAATTTAAACTTCAATGCCATATGAGGAAATATGGCTCACACTGTTTGACCCATGAATACTAAATCTTATCATATCCAGATAGACAGCAGTGAGAGAAAAGGTATGATATTACAGGGAAAAGCAGATAATCTCAAATCATAAAGTTGATTACCTCTAGGGGACTTCCAATATGTGATTAATCTGATAACAAACACCAACTTTGATCGTCATTTCAGGAACTACTTTACCCCCCCCCCCCCCCCCCAAAAAAAAAAAAAAAAAGGAACAACACACACAAACAACCCTTTACAAAAGAAATGCAATACCTTTTGGATGATAGAGAATACCCTGGTGTATAAGCTTCTCCACTAAGAGGTGTAATGCGCAATCAAACCCTTCCAGTGAACAGGGCCTACCTCAATTGGCAACTTTGTCCTAAACAACCTCAACAGAAACAGAGGAGAGAAACATGACATGTTGGTTGACAGAGAACAAACTTAAGTAAATTTATGACAAAAACTTATCATATGGAAGCAACTTACACAGCCCAGTTGGCAAAGGAGGTTTTTAAATTGGGCCGTTGGTAGACTAGTGAGGGTAAAGTAGGTTCCAAGCCCAAGGAAAACATGATATGGTTGAGTCAAAAGCCCCAGCATTTTGACCACCCTACATGTCCCCATTGAGGAAGTGGGTGTCCCAACAAATAATACTCAAAAAGTGATGAGGTGTAGTCTCTGTCATTTAGCTTGCGATTGTAAGTAAACAAAACATAGCATTTGTGTGGCATATCAACATGTTTTTCAGTAAATATTTGTTCTACATGTGAATCTCAGCATGCACATGAGCTGAACTTCATTTTCCTCGATTTCCTTTTTTTGGGGGGGGGCGGAGGGGAAAAACACTCTTGACAATAGCTCCATCAGGCAGTAAATTGTTTACAAGGCATAGCAACTAGCAGGTCCAAGAACAACACGAAAGAGCAGGGTCCTGTGAACTTTATACATTTTGAGCATTATTCTCTGAATTTACAAAATTAACATGAACGGAGATGACATCACTTAAAAGAAATGGCTCAATAAATAACAACAGGTACACTAAACTACTTAAGATGTATAGTTCATATTTTCTGTCACAATGTGAGCCAAGGTATGCCTAAAACAAACAAAAAGCAGAAATAGACACCAACTAAGGGTAGTCATAATTATCCAATCTAAAAAACCACTACACGGACCAACTTAAGTTTTTGGTTCAAGTTTCGAACAATTCAACACCATATTATCTTAAGTTCTAAACGCCCTCCCCAGCTGAGGAGGATAGCTTCATAGTTTTTGACACAGGAAGATTTTACCATCCAGATAGGCAGCAATCATAGACAAGTTGTGATATTGCAACAAAAAGCAGATAATCTAAAGTCAAAAAGTTCATTAACTCTGGCAGACTTCAATACCTGAGTCCAAGATACAACAGATGTGATAAAAACCACCAACTTTGATCTTCACCCACTTCACGGCAGATATTCTTCCTCTGTTCTCCCCCCTTAGACCATAGAAATTTTATTTTTCGCAAGGACAGAGAACCACATAAAGATTAGGCAGGTGGTGGGGCTGTCAATATTTTCTTCACAACGAGACCTGGCTTTGTATACCAGAATATGTCAACTAAACCTTCTCGTGCTGCTGCAGCTTGAAAGAAGATAACGCATACAGAAAATGACAGAAAGGTATTAGTGACTCTTGCAGTAAAATTCCTCAGTAGACTGACTGCAGCGCACAGAACAAATTAGCTTTCGAGAACTTCAGGACAAAAACTACTAGTCGGCCAACTGAACTTTTAGCCTCTCTGAAGCATCTCATTGTAAAGTTGACGAGCCCTCTCTTTATTTGCATTACCAAGGTAGGCACAAATCATTTGCTCATAGATGGTTGGGGTTGGTTCCAATGATCGACATTTCATAATGGCCAAATACTTTTCTGCTTCTTCCACTTTCCCATGTTCACATAGGGTTGCTATCAACGATGTGAAAATTTGTAACCCAGGGCAGAGTGACCTAAATTCCATCTCATAGTATAGTTTCAGAACCTCTGACATATTTCCCTCTCTTCTATAGCCATCAATCAGGTAATTGAATGTTGTTTCATCAGGCAAAAAACCTCTCTGTGTCAAAAGAGTCAAAATCTCATTGGCCTGCTGCATATTCCCACTTTGACACAACTTTCCAGCCATCTCATTAAATGCTGAAGAACTTGGTAGGAAACCTTTCTGTATCATTTCCTCGCAGAGTCTGGTGCTGCTCGCCAAGTTACCTGCTTTAGAACTTCCAGTAATAAGACAATTATATGTGTCATCATAAAGCTTCAGACCCATGCTTACTGCTTCCTCCATCAAGTCAAGTGCCTCTTCTACTTTACCCTCTTCACAATATGCTTCAATAAACATAGTGTACACAAACGGGTTTGGCTGAAAACCCCTATTAAGCATTTCTCCATAAAATTCTCTTGCAAAGTCAAGTTCTTGGCTTTTGAGCTTAGCATAAACAATTAATGAATAAGAAACAGTGTCAAGGATCAAGTTCTTCTGCAACATCCTCTTCAATAAAACCAGTACTTCCTCAATTCTACCTTCTGCAATCATTCTAAGAACCAAACTAGCATTCACAATCACCATCGGAGAACATCCCCTGCCATGAATTGTATTGATGATGTCCACAGATTTTTGCAATTCGCCTGCCATGCACAATGCACTAATCATTGTCCTTACTGTCACTTCATTCGGGTATATTCTCTTCTGGATCATATGCCCATACACCTTCCAGATCAAACCACTTTTATCAGCTGATTTTAGTATTTTATGGATCAAAGTGTTGAAGGTTGCCAGATTCAAAGAGAATCCATGCCCATCCAACAAACAACAAACATCGAAAGCAGTCTCAAACAGACTTAACTTACTATAAGTTTGCACCAACAAGTCAAAGACCAAAGGGCAAGCGTTGGTGATCCTGTAAGTACTCAGCAGCATATCAACAATTGATAATCTCAAAGAATCATCAACACCATCACCACTATTTCTCGACAACACAGATTCCAGTAAAACAAGTGCATCATTTACAAGGTGTGCCCTAGCCAAGATGTGAATGATGATGCAATAAGGTTCAAGCCCACGTTCAATCTTCTTGCTATGCGCAACCCAGTGGAAAAAGCTCAGAGCCCTTTTCGCCTCATGAGGTTCCTTGAGTTCTAGAAGTACTCTATTGATAATAGGATCATTCAAATTCATCGAATCATATTTTCTGCTCAATGTATCCCAGTTCAAGCCTTTCCTAAGAGATTCACAGAGGGAGTTTACAATTGTATGACTTGGGTCATTACCAGCTAAGTGGTGAATGAAGACACAGTTTGGTTTGGTGGGTCTGCACATTGAAATAGAGAAATTCGCAAACATGGATTGACGACGACGAAGAATGGAAGCCACATTCATGGTGTAAAAATTAAAAATTAAAAAAAAAAAAAAAACTTCAGCTGCCCACCACAGCAAAGCTTCAGGTTACAGCTGGAAATGGCATCCGCTGCACATAAGATCCGAAGTACAGCACATTGTTTCCACAAATGGTAGCCAAACACTAGACATTTTCCACCTACAGAACATAAAGCAAGGTACTCTCAGCACCATGAAGGAAGCCTCGTAAACTAGAAGAAAATAGCCATATTTTCATAACAGCATACAATTCAACAAATCATCAAATTCTCAGCAAACAAGGAGGCAGAAAAAATGCCATCTTTGACAACTACACTGCTCAGAAATTAAAAGAAATAAAATACACAGCACAAAGTTCGCCCCCCTTGCGGGAGTCAAAGTCATAACGGAAAAATATTCATGAAACTGAGATTTTGACACCCTAAAGTACAACAAAATAGCAAGCTAGCAATCTAATAGCTTCCTTAAGATGATTGAAGAGAAGACAAGTACCTCAAAAATGATGGTCTGCTTCAATTGATTCTCTTCTACCTTCTCCTTCCCACTTCTATTCATCAATCAAACAAGTTCATCTCATTCACAAACCTTCGAATTTCATTTCCTTTCCCCCCCAATTGCAAGGGGTTGAAGAACACCGTAGACTTCGGCACTTCACTCTTTTTTTTTTTTTTTTTTTTTTTGGGGGGGGGGGGGTGGGCCGGGCGGGGGAAGGGAAGGGGTTGTTCGGCTGCCCTGCACTTTACACTACTTCCTTAATGACAACTTAGCCCCCCATGTGCCAGACATTACGTGAAACTGTCCCATACAAATAAATCCCACTCCCTGTGTAGGGTTTGTATGCTGTATTCTGAGTAACACCTTATCGGTTTCGTTTTCTTTCCTCAGTTTGCCTTTGCTTGGCCTTTGTCTACAATGGCGACACTCGCTTTCTCCGTCCTTCCTAGAACACTACCACCTTCCTCATCCCAACCCCTTAAACCCTCAATTCCTCAACGACCCACAATTTGTCTTTCCTATCAGCGCTCAAGCCCACTCATCCTTCAATCATTCAGGTGGAATCGCAACACTCCATCGAGGGGTTTCTCAGTTAGAGCCGCCGTTGATGGGGGTACCTCAGCCAACAGGAGCAGCAAAAATGGAGAGCAGAGAGAGGCAATAATGTTACCTGGCTGTGACTATAAGCACTGGCTCATTGTTATGGACTTCCCCAAGGACCCTGCCCCCAGTAGGGAGCAGATGATTGACACTTACCTCAATACTCTTGCTACTGTGTTGGGAAGGTTCTTCTTCTAACTCTAGTTCCCCATTCTTTTGATTGTGTGCAGTAAAGTTTGTGAATTTTGCCCTTTTTATTGTTTAACTAGATGAGTGGTGTTTTCTTTTGGTTTTTTTTTTTGGGGGGGGGGGTGTTGAAGGTGATAGTGGGCTATGGATGCAAAACTCTTTTTTGTTATATATGGAACTCAGTGGGCATCGACCATTGAGTTGCTAAACAAAGCTTTTGTTTGATTATTGTTAGAAAATGTGTCAAGAGAAAAGAGGGTATGAGGGATTACAAGTACATTGGCCCTCCTTTTGAGGGGTGGGGTGGTGAAAAGGGTGATTACGGAAGAAGTAACTGTTCAACTGTATTTCTCCCCATGGAATTCGATGGAGCTTGAGAGATAGTCTCTTGATTTGAAGTGGAATTTTGGAGTGATATTGGTTTCTTGCCCTTTTTTCTTTTTCTAATTGGTTGTGGAGAACCAGGATGCATGGATTGGGTCCTGCTTTTTTGCCTTTCCAGAGTCATGTAAAGTTTTCACCATAATGCTGTTTGGAAAATTTAAGCTGTGGTTTCCCTTCAGTGAGAGTTCTTAGAGAACCAGTTTTGTTGTATTTGGTATATGGCTTGGATACGGTTTGGTAGCTCTTGACTGTCATTATTGAGCTATTATGCTTGCTGTTATACACCATGCCATCTGGGAGGACATAGTTTTTTTGGGATAGAATCTTATGACTCATTTTAAGTCTAAAATTTGCATGTATCGTGACTCTTGAGTCTACACTTGCTTAGGAAAAAAGTGACGATGTCAAAGAACATGATTTCTGTTATGGACAAAGTAACAACATTGAAAGATTGGTTAGAAATTGGCATGGTAAATTGGTGATAAGAAGTGACTATGTCCATGCCAATGATAAGGTATTTATGAAGTAGAAGAACTTTTGTAGCCATTGTTTAGTAAGGGAGATTTGCTTGCATGATTTTAGTAATGTGGTTAAACAGTTAAGATATGTTTGCTATATTGAGATATTCGAGGGCTTCATCATAGTGAAATATGACAATAGAAGAAATCTTGGGGGAGTAAGTGTTCTGCTTAAGACATATAGGTTTTTGGTTCCTTTGTTGAATGTATTTCTCCGCCCTTCTGGACAGCTATTGAATCTATGTGAGTGGCATGGATTGTGTTGGGCAAAGAAATTAAAACGCTATGTATCTTAAAAAGAACACTATGTTTAGATTTCTCCCCTTCCCAGCATTCCACCCTGCTGAAGCCATAAAGGTTCTCGATATACAAAATATACCTGAAGTCTGTAACCATATTTGTGGCAATCAAACAACTCAACCTCAGTTGATCCAAGAACCACTATATGATGACAATCTAACATTTTCTGGCCTATTCCCATAGACACCTTGTCATTGGCATAACTTGGATCCTTTCTTATCGTCCTAGTGTCTGTCGTTGTCCTCTTTCCTACCAGTGTCAACATGACTCTACTTTCATTCAAAAACGAATGACAAAATTGTATTATTACCTGTTGTCTTATCTTAGTTCATATACATCCAACATAAGATTATTAAAACATAGGTTGTACAATAGAGGAACGGTAGCTAACTATGCAAGCTTGCACAGTGAAGTGAGATGAGGACTTTTATTTCTGATCCGATAGCTTGAAATATTCCTCGAGTTCTACCTCATGTACTAAATCTCTATCATTTATCATGCATTACATTGAAAGAAAAGGATGGAATGGAAAGTGTATGAATGAAAATATTTGCAAATTTTGTTAAAGGACTGTAGTGTGTAGTGTTACAATATAGGTTGTCAGTCATGCAGCATCAACTCAGATGTTGTTAGAAGCATATTGCCTAGTAAATTTCGTAGATCGAAATGTATTTTCCATAAATGTGTGGCTTTACTTGAAGATGGATATTCATTAGTCAGAAGCAAAGTGTTGTTCCTCTCAAATGCGCAACTACCTGGAAAATTAGGATTATGGTAAAATAGGAGAGGGTGGGTGGGGTAAATCTCTAGTTCTTTCTATGGATGGTTGGTTGTGATCATCTTGTAAGTAATATTGATAGTAGCTAATTGATTGTTTTGTCATTGTAACTTCAGCATGGAAGAAGCGAAGAAGAACATGTATGCTTTTAGTACGACAACCTACACTGGGTTCCAATGTACTGTGGATGAAGAAACATCTGAAAAATTCAAGGGTAAGTGCAGCCATTAGCTATTGCTCTCCTTTTTAAGTCCTTGACAAACTTGAATCTACTTATTAAGTATTTGAACCTTCATTGTTTGCAAATGGCAGGACTGCCCGGAGTTCTGTGGGTGTTGCCTGATTCTTATATAGATGTTAAGAACAAGGACTATGGAGGTGCCGGCTTTTTTTGGTCTTTTGTACAAATTTACTTGTGTGTTCATGTTGTCACATATGGTCTCACATTCCAAAATGTTTCTGCCTCACATTCCAAAATGTTTCTGCAACAGGAGATAAGTATATCAATGGCGAGATTATTCCTTGCAAGTACCCCACCTATCAACCTAAGGAACGCAACCCTTCCAAGTATGAGAGCAGAAGATATGAGAGACGGAGGGATGGTCCCCCAGGAGCAACAAGAAGGCCAAGACAAGAGGCGACACCTTCTGAGTCGGCCTCTTCTTGAGGTTAGGAGCTTGAACTGACTTTTAATTCTCAGTCTCCGCTCAACTTTGATGACTTTGTGATTCTTCAGGTTTCCCATGGTAGAGGTTACAATTATTCTATGTTTGGTTGGACACGATACAACTGAAACTGCAATGCATCATCACATGGAGGAGAAAAGGAGAAGTGAGGAAAAGGGGAAAACAGAATTATATGACATGATATGATATCTGACTAAATAAACAATCACAATAGCATAATGAGCCATGAGTAACCATACTAGGGTGCAAAACTATGTATCTTCATTACATTGCTATTTTCATCACAAGATATTACAATTCGTCAATTCTGTGCGCTTTTCTCTTGGATTTAGGTGGTCAGTTATAATGCGTGAAACCGTATAATTTGGAGGATATCGGATCAATTCAGGTGCAGCCAAATGCAGACAAACAACCAATGTGCTTGGTCAAGCAAAGCTTAACATGGTGGATATTGTGTTTGGATACACTGGACCTGTTAATGTCCTTGATTGTAAGACATTAGAGTAAAGCCTATTCAAGAATCAGAAGTTAATGATGTATGAGCATGTTTTGTAGAAGTCTCTTTGGCAGTGCTCACAAGAATTTTGTGATAGCTCCTTGCTTTTGTTTGTTGTCACTTGGACTTATATTTTATGTTAAAGGAAGCATGTTTTTATTTTCATAGTTCTAAACCAGGCATATGATATGTCCAGAGTATGCTATTTTCTTCAGCATAGCTGAAAAAAAGTGGTGGTATGAACTATAACTGCAGTGTTCATTTTATTCTAATAAGGGGGGGCTTCTTTTCGGTTGGATTTCTTATGCAGTACAGATAAAATTACCTCTGATATGTGATTTTGGAGACAAGCTAGATGTAAAGAGCAATGCAATTGTAGATTACAGCATATCTGTGATTTTGGAGACAAGTTTATGAAATTTTCCTGCCAAGAAGGGTTTCATCAGAAGTTGCTTCTCACATTTTCCCATCAATTCCGAATTCATCATCTTCATGTGTATCATGAACAATTTGTTGACTTTGACCTATATTCTGTATTATAAAGAAAGAAGATATAAACAGTAAATCACAACATAATTTGCCACTCGAGAAAATGCAGCAGCAATTTTTTTTCTTGTTTTTTTGGGGGGGGGGGGGGGGGAAGGTTACGGTCGGTATTTTTTATTTTGAAAAAAACTCATTTGGTTTGGTTGGGTGGATGGACAGGCACATCGCACTAACTTCTCTTTGATTTGGCAGCAATTGCAAGGGTGGCATGGTTTTGTTGAGCCAACATGCTACTAATGAAAGAGCTTTCCAAAATTCTAAATCATGTGGGAGGTTTCTGTCAAATCCCAGGGTTAGATATGGATGGATTCCTCATTACAATGTAACTGAATAATTCAGGTATTCCATATGAAATGGTTAGATATTAAATAATTTAGATGAGCTGTGTTGTATAATGTCTGCTTTTTTTTTTTTATTTACTTATTTCGTTTAGAATCTTATTACTATTTCCTAATTTCTTTCATATTTAGTCTTTTCATTTTAAGACTACTATTCTAATTTCTTCCAATACTTTTTGATTATTTCCATCTTGTGTCAACTTATTTTGCATTCTGCTCATTCTTGTGACTCTTTATTTTTCTAACTTCATTTGTCGCTTGCTTTGGCTTTCAACTACCTTGTACTTCCTTACCGTAAAGAATCTTAGTTTTAGAAGGCAGGCGGCGCATTGAGGTGCACATGATATCAAAGCGCGAAGCGCAGGTGTATACATCATGAATGCAAGATACACTTCTGTGCAAAAATTATTAAAAGTCACATTTTACAAAGATTTAAAAAGTGAAGACATCAATGTAACTAGTAATAATGTAAATAATCTTTAAGATATGCTATTTTATCATAGTAGTTTCTCACTGCACACTTACAAGCATGGCTGACATTTTATCTCCCAAGGAAAGAAAAGAAGAAAAAAGGTAAAGATAAAGCTAACAAAAAGAAAAAAAGGAGGGGAAGATAATCTTTTATCATTGAAACACACCTCATTCCCTCCAAAGCACACCCAGATATGTTTTAGGCGTACTTATTGAAACTAAGAAAAGAATATGCAATCAATATGATATCTTTGTTGTAAGTAGTAGAAGTTACTGTTAGTACAAGATCAATTTTTATTTCAACTAATCCTTATCACTAAACATAGCATAAAATTTATTTTAATTAATCGATCTAACTGAAGGCCTACATCTTCTTTTATTCTTCTAGGCTAGGCCCACTCGAAAAAGAACATGCACCTTAATAACTTCATTATTACTTCATCATAGTGGGTGGATTCATCCTTTCAATCAGTGAGTTCTAGAATATCCAAGGATTAATGTTTCCAAGGCACTCCGAAAAAGGCCCCCAAAAAAGACAAAGAAACACCAATGACATAGAGATAGAGAGCCTTGCAGATATACTTGGAAAGATGTGGCCAGAAGCCAAGAAGAGAGCGCAATCAATCCTCCTGATTGTTTCATGATCCACTCAGAAAAAGCCAGAGTTGATCCTTCTCAATGGCATACTACTACATAAACTCCAATTATCAAGATTACCCTGTCAATTACCCCTACTACAATCAACCCTACTACAGTGATCATCACAGCAATCACAACTACTATTCTTCTTCAAGCTATGATGATCAATATGGCTATGGTGGCTATTCCAATGAGCAATACCCAAGATATGATCAAAATCACTATCACAATACCCAATTTCATAGCAACACATATCGACATATTCCAAGTCAATCTTTGATTGTTTATCAGTATACTTCTGCCTATGATCACTCTGAATCCTCCCCCAAACAGGGTTCAAATTTCATTGATCCAATTTCAACAACTGGGTTTGCAGTCTCATACTCAAACGCACAGACTGACCCTAAAACTGACCTTGGATTTGAGGAATACAATCCTGAGCCTTTTCAAGGTGGGTATGACATGTCTGAAACCTATGGGAAACCCTTGCCTCCTTCTGAAGAAATTTGTTACCCACCTTCTAAATCTGATCCTACCCCACCTCCTCCTTCTCCTTATGGAAAAGGGAAGCATAATCTTGACACCCCACCGTTGAAAGATCAAGAAAAAACACTAGAAGATGATGAAGATCAAGCCTCAGAACTTGATGAAGATGAAGAAGATGATCACGATGGTAGTGAGGATGATGATGATGATGGAGAAGAAGAAGAGCAAGAAGAAGAAGAAGAAGGAAATCACGGTGTTTTGATTGCTCCTCCTCTTCCTGGCAAGGAGGATCAAAGTATCGATCAGGGTGGTACAAAACCAGCTAATGGGAATCACGGTGGTTCGATTGCTCCTCCTCTTCCTGGCAAGGAGGATCAAAGTATTGATCAGGGTAGTGAAAAACCAGCTAATGGGAGCTTTGTTAATGAACAAGCAAGGGAAGAAGAAGACGCCTCGAAAGCCGAGCAAGAAGAAGAAGAGGAACAGCAACAGCAACAGGAAAAGCGAGTGCATAAGATTCCACCAGGTTATGCGTTGGAAGCATTGGATTTGTGTGAAGGAGTTTTTGGTGGGTACTTCCCCTGTTTGAGGAAGAGAAATCAGGGAAATGCTGGTGATCAAGAAGGTAGTAGTGGTACTGTTACTGCTGGTAACGAAGATGCTGATGGTGATTGCTGGAAGACCACCATGGATTATCTGTTTGGAGACCCGGATCCATATGCCCGAGCAATGCCGGACCCGATTTATGGATACCAGAGGTATTACCCTCAACAGCCCATTTGTGGGCAGGTTGAGTATGGAGGAGGAAACTATACATGGTCTGATAATCCAAGTTACTATGGTCATAATGGTGGAGGTTACTACTAATAGACAATTGTCATGTACGAAGTATTCCCCCCCCCCCCCCATATAAGACTTTGGTTTGATCCCCATGGGGGGCTTTGAGGATTTTTAAGTTCTTGGTTCGAGATGGCTTGCTATGCCTATGGAATCTCTTATTAGGGACAACTGGCGATATCAGTAGGACTTGAACCCCCTTCTAGTGTAGATGTGAACTCGTTTTGATAATTACTTTGCAAAGGTTGTACATTTGGTTCGGAGTAAGGTTTTTCCTTCTATATGGTGTGAAAAATTGAGTGTGGGAAGAATGTAATCTATAAAAGTGCAAAGTCGTCAAATTGAAGATGTGTAAAAGATTTCTTGACATGGTGTTATTTTATGATAAGTATTTGTCACCAGAATCTTGATTTCTATGTTCAGATGACTACATTCAGAAATCAATGCCTACCTCGAACGCATAAACCTTATGTTCATACAATTGTTCTGTATCAAGTGGAGTTCTTCTTCATAAGAAAGTTGGGTTTGATCCTTATGAGGGCTTGGAGGAGTCTAATGGGTTTCAGATTGTTTCTATGTAACCTTCTTGTTAGGGTCAATCAGAATTACCAGTTTTCTCTCTCTTTCTTTTCTTGTGAATGTGAACTCTTTCAATAATTACTTTTGCTAATATTGTGTATCCAATTCAGAGTAAGCTTTAGTTCTTCTATACATCACATGGGGGGGGGGGGGGAGGAAACAATTAGAGGCCATATGATCGATTCTTGCTATTTACATGACACAAGGCTATTTCAAGATAGGTTCTGTTAATATCAGGATTCAGGATCCTCTAATTTCTACATTGATTGTCTATAGATCAATGTCAATCCCAGTGCTGAATGCATACACTTTGCACCTGCCTCGTAGTTTGAATCCTCGTGCACATCTGCATAAGCCTCTTCATTCTTAACAATAAATGGAATGTCTTGGAATTGAATGTCAACTGCCATTGTGAACATTTAAGGGACATTTGGTTCAATTTTGTTGGAACGGAAGAAAATGAGGAATGATTTTAAAGATATGGTAATGGTTTTAATTAATTCTTAATTTTACTTGTTTGGTTCAACTAAGAAATGAATCCATTGTAAGTTAAAAGTGACACTTGAATATAGACTTGATAAAAACTGACCTGACTAGACCCTAGCTCAACCAAAAATTTTGAGTTTTGAGCATGAACCCTAAAAACCCACAAATTAGGGGGTCAAATCCAATCGTAGCCCGAACTCATCCGCTCGACTCGAATATTATATCTTTATTTTTTGATTTTTCTTTAATTTATCTCTCCTAACAATAATAGTTATTCATTATATCAGCTCGTTTAGATAGACGTTATATAATTATTGCGTCTCTTCATAATTAAACAATAGCACAATTTCTTTTCCAACTCCATTCTCATACAATAATGTCATACACAACTTACAAATGAAAAAACTTTAAAAAATGGAATGAAATAATGTGAAATAAATATCTAGTCTTAAGAAAGTCACTTTTAAATAAGACAAATATTAAAAACAAATAAGCCATAATGTTATGTTTTTAGTGAAATGAACATGTTTTACTTGTATCATATTTTAAATTATGTCACTCTGTAATAATCTGGAATTTTGATGTTACAATTAAAAATTAATTGTAATATCTTGCATTTCTTCAATATTGTTTCATTTGGTTTCTATTCTAATTGGTTTCAAACTATGATATTGGGTAAACTCGTATTTGTGTTTTAATTGGCCCACTAATAAAGTGTACCTAATTAAGTAATAGTAAGCTAGTTAACAAAAATATCAAATTATTAATATGCTTTAAATAGGCTGGCTCATAAATGATTCGAGTCATTATTAACGTTATTTTAATCAACAGGCCGACTCACAAGGTTTGACTCTTTGGTCACTCGCACATGACGCACATATATCATAATGAAAAGTTTGAATATATTTAATATTCTTTTAAGAAATCGTAATTACAATGCTTTTACATTAAATACAAACAATTTTAAGGTTTAAATATGCTGAGTCTTTAATTTTGACAACAAGAAAATAATCTAATAAAAGGAGTAGACCCGTTGGGTCAGCCGAAACCCGTGTAATCGAAATATGCCCGACCGCATTTTACCCAAATCCAAAATACACCTGATCTGTATTTTACCCGAACTCTAATGAACATACCCGTATTTAACCCGACCGCTCGAACTTCCTGGTTTACCTAAAGGTATGGATTTATGTAAAACCAAATGTTGGAAGAAGTTTAGTAAAACCTACCTTTTGGGCTTGCGTATCCATCCGAATATGAAACTGAGTTTTTTTTTAAAAAAAAAAAAAAAAACCCAACCAAACATAAGATCTAGGAATATGTGATATTGTTCTTATGCATAAACTCAAAAAATCTTGAACCAAATAGAGGTTAAGAGAGAACACGAAAATATTATAGTATATTGTTTGGGACAGGGCAAAGGATAAAGGTTTTGACTCAAAATGAATGTTTGTTTCTTCTTAACCCAAAGGCAAAAATATAAGGTACATTTAAGACCTTTTTTTTTTTTGGTTGGAACTCTAAAGTTCCAACTGTTCAACTCTTTTTAACTTCTTCTAATTCTATTTACAACAACAACAACAACAACAACTCCTAGTGTGGGTCGCGCTTTCGCGGGATCTGGGGAGATCCAGCTGTAGGCAACCTTACCTCTACCGACATTCCTACCCATAGAGAGGCTGATTTCAAGAGACCTACGAAAAGAGTTTAGTGAAAATCTTTTGTAGAAGAAAGATTTTGCGAAAACATTTTCTGGGAAAACATTTTATAGAAGAAAGATTCTATAGCAAGGGATGCTCGAGATAGATAAAAGATAAATACAAGATCAGTTGCTAAAATTGTGAAATAAAAGGACAATATAATGGAGGAAGGCAATATACCTTGACGAGCAGTGGTAAGCAGACGAGAACTCTTCTCGGAAGGCAGTACAACCTGCATACAAACACCACATACGAAAACAACATCTACCAGCACTAAGCCACCGTAACCAAAAGAAAACTACGGGGTCGACTATCCGCGATCTACGATCTTAATCCTATCCCGCCACAACTTCCTATCCTGAGCCATGTCCTCCGTCAAACCGACAACTTTCAAGTCCTCTCTAATAACCTCGTCCAAGCTCTTCTTTGGTCTTCTCCTCCCTCTACGGCCTTCGGGGATGTTGATCCTCTCACATCTCCTCACTGGAGCGTTCATACTCCTCCTCTTCACATGACCAAACCATCGGAGTCTTGATTCTCTCATCTTATCGCCGATGGGAGCTACTTTAACTAAGTCCCTGATTACTCCATTCCTAATTCTGTCTATCCTCGTATAACCACACATCCACCTTATCATCCTCATCTCTGCTACCGTCAGCCTTTGAACTTGTATCTTTTTTAGAGGCCAACATTCCGAACTATAAAGAATGGCTGGTCTGACTACCATACGATAGACTTTGCCTTTCAATCCAAGGGGCACCCTCTTATCACACAGTACACCTGAGGTATACTTCCACTTTTGCCAGCCTACTTTAATTCGCTGGTTAATATCTTCGTCCATATCCCCATTCTGTTGAATGATCGAGCCTAGATACTTAAACTTATTAACCTTAGGTATCGGCCTCCCATCCAGGGTAACTTCTCCCCCCGCATCTTCCCTTCCACTGGAACAACAATGAAGGTACTCCATCTTCGATCTACTCACTCTAAAATCTCTAGATTCCAAAGTGTGCCTCTAACGCTCCAACTTGTCATTAATTCCTTGTCTGATCTCATCAATAAGAACAATGTCATCTACAAAAAGCATACTCTAAAATAAATCATCCTGAATCCCTCTCGTAAGTTGATCCATAACTAGAGTGAAAAGAAAAGGGCTCAAGGCGGAACCCTGGTGCAGGCCCATACCAATGAAGAAGTCATTAGTGACCCCTTCTGGCGTCCTAACACTCGTTCTACCTCCCTCGTACATATCCTTAATAACTTGAATATACAAGGGTAGCACTCCTTTCTCCTCCAGGCATCTCCATAAAACTTCACGCGGCACTCTATCATAAGCTTTCTCCAGGTCAATGAACACCATGTGAAGATCCACCTTTCTATCTCTATATAAATTCATGAGTTTTCTAAGGAGGTAAATCGCCTCTATGGTCGACCTGCCTGGCATAAAACCAAATTGGTTCTCTGAAATAGAAACATCCTTCTGCAACCTTCTCTCAATCACCCTTTTCTATAACTTCATAGTATGACTGAACAACTTTATACCCCTAAAATTATTACAATCCTGAATAGCCCCTTTGTTCTTGTACAAAGGGATAACTGTACTAGACTTCTATTCTTCGAGCATCTTAGCGGTCCTAAAAATAACATTGAAAAGCTCCGTTAGCCACTCCAAACCTTCCTCACCCAAACACTTCTACACTTCCACCGGTATTTGATCTGGACCCTCCGTCTTCCCATTGGGCATCTTCCTCATGGCCTCTTTAATCTCATCCTTACTGATAAGACCACACTCTCGCGGATCCGCACTCCTTTCACCACACTCTCGTTCTCTGCTTCGGGAATCCTCCATCCCATCCCCATTGAGGAGATTGAAAAAGTATCTTTATCATCTCTCCTTGATCTCTGCATCCTCAAATAACAACTTACCATTCTCATCCTTAATGCACCTCACCACACCTAAATCTCTTGTCCTTCTTTCCTTAGCCCTCGCCAGCTTGAAAACATCCTTCTCCTCTGCTTTGGTCTCCAGTCTATGGTACAACCTATCATAACTCAAGCTTTTAGCTACCGCAACAGTTTTCTTGGCTACCTTCTTTGCTGCCTTATATCTAGCTCTACTAACATCTCTCCCTCCATCCGCTCCGCTGTTCATGAAATCCGCATATGCCTCTTTTTTCTCCTTGACTTTCTCTTTTACCTCCTCATTCCACCACCAGGCACCCTCCATTTTGTTACTACCCCTTCTAGAAGTACCCAGGACTTCTTTAGCCGACCTTCTAATTCTATTTAGTACATTTCAAATCTTTCCAATTTCTTTCAGCTCTTTTCAACTCATTTCAACTCTTTTCAAACTTTTACCAACTCTTACTAACTCCTTCTAGATTGTACCAATAATAAAATTTTAAATGTGAAAATTATTTACTTTTTCAATTGATATTTCAGTATTAGTTTATTATTTATACATATGCCAACATTGAGATTTTTCACTTTTTCATAGCAAACTTTTTTTATTGATTTTACCATAATTAAAATAAAGTAAAAGTTATCACATAAAGGAAAAATAGGATATGATTATTTAAAATAAATAAATTAAATATTGTCTAACCTATTTATCAAAAAGAGAAAATATTTGAAGACATAGAAATTCTATAAAACTTTAGATTTTACCTTAATTTAGATTTTATAATTTGATATTCTCTTTAACAGAAATTTCTCTATATTTTAGTTATGTTTATTTCTTCTTTGATCTAATATTTAAACTTAACAACTCAGCGGTAGAGACACCATGTGAGCGGATTCTCTCAGCGGCTAGTGGCGAGATTTGATTACAATCCGCTGGCGTCGGACGATTGTGATGAGAATCTAAATTCTTGCGAGGATGTGGCTAGAGCTTTTGTGGAATTTTATTAAAGCCTCATGGGACCCAGCAGGTCCAACCCATTAATAAGGCTTGTCTGGCTAATGGGCCTTCACATGCTACTCACCATCAACAAATAGTTTAATTCCGATCTGTCACATGTGACTTGTCAGGAAGTTAAGAAAATCCTTCACAACATGGGACAGATTTGAGACGCGAAATTCAGACCAAACAATCTAGATCCATATCTAATCTGACATCCGAAATAGGCTCGCCTGAAAGTGGACCTGAAATCCGAATTGACCCGAACTGAACCATATCCAACATGAAATTTTCTACAAAGTTGCTTATTTTTACATGACAAACGTATTGGACCAAAAATTAGCTGACTCGAAGTCGACCTGAACCGAAGTTCATTCAATCCAAACCGAACGGACCTGAAGTGTCACTTAACCCAAAATATAACCGACACAACTTAATCCGATCCGTACCCAAACCAAATGACCTATTTGCCAGGTTTAAGTCAACAAGACCCTTGGCCTTGATGGTTAACTATTGAATTCTATGAAGAAGCATAGGAGCTTATTAGAGGTTATATATGTAATGCTGTGATTGATTTTTCCGTAATGGGAAACTACGCAAGCAAATCAACAACACTTTGATCACTCTAATTGCTAAAAAGCCTAATGCTTCCAAGGTAATAGACTTTCGACACATATCCCTTTGCAATGTTCTATGCAAGTTTATTTCCAAGATTTTGGCCTCTAAGATGGAGCTAGTTCTGGTTGCTATTACCAATGCGAGCCAAAATGCATTTGTTAAGGGTCCGTTGATTATGGATAACATGTTATTAGCTCACAAGCTAGGGAAGCATTACAAAATAAACAATGTATCACCTTGGGCAATGATGAAGATTGATATCCATGAGGCCTATGACAATGTTAGTTGAACTTTTTGTGAAATAGTTCTTATGGGATTTAGTCTCTCAATGGCTTTTGTGAATCTTATTATGAAATGTGCCTCTACTACTACATATTCTGTTAATGTCAATGTCTCTCCTTGTGGTGTGTTGTTTTTTTGGTTTTTTGGGGGGGGGGGGGGGGGGCGGCCTAGGGTTTGAGGACTGAGTTAAGGGGAGCCTATCTCTCATGCTTCTTTTGTAGTAAGCATGGAGGTTTTCCCTGAGGGTTGGGGTTAGCTACTCAGTACAAGCCTTTCTTATTTCATCCCAAATGGAACATGGTGCAGCTTTGCCATTTGATTTTTGCAGATGATCTCTTGTTATTTTCTAGGGGAATCTGTCTTTAATCCAAATGCTACTTGATTGTTTTCAATAGTTTGGCCAAATGTCATGTTTAAATGCCAACAAAGATAAGCCTCAGATCTACTTTGGAAGTGCAACTCCTAGGGATCAGATCACTATTCTTTCTCAAGTGGGGCTCTGATCAGGGTTATTTCCCTTTAGCTACCTTGGACTGTCTGTCCACCAAAAAGTTGTCACACTATCTATGCTGTCCACTTGGTGATAAAATCCAGCACACAATATGTTACTTAGATTGCAAGAAGATTTTCTTATGAAGGTAGGAGAATTATGATCTAGGTTGTGCTTGCTGGAGCTATTACTTTCTGGTCTTCTATCTTCTTGTTGCCTAGAAACACAATACAAGTCATTGACAGATTATGTTAGTAGGTTCTTATGGGTTGCCAGTGTGGATTCTAAACAATGGCCTTGGTAAGTTGGAGTAAAGTATGCCAACCTTTGCACTGTGAAGGTTTGAGGTTTAAACAAGTGTTGGCTTGGAACAAAACTTTGCGCACCAAATGGATTTGGTAAATCCTTTGTGTTGATCCTATTCTCACATAATGGGTTAAACCATATATGCGCCTATTCACATAGGGATGCCTGGGGGTGGAAGATGATTGTTGGTTGTCAATAAAATTGGCAATGTTGATCCAAATCCAAATCCAAATCCAAATCCAAATCCAATATTCCAAAAATTCCGCCACCAGGCGGAGTGTGGCGGGTCTGATGTAGCAGTTTTACTCATAAATTGTAATATTATAGAGACTAGCTCCGATTGACCCCATATTTAAAAACTGTAGGCTACCTGCCACTCCACAAAAACAGAGTAGGGGAAGTTTAGAGAGGCATTTTGCTTTATCCGTATAATCTAAGCTGAAAAAATAGTCCAAACTTGCCTATTTCAACTATACAGATATCAGACACTAAAATTGACAATGTTGATGCTACAAGAAATTGGATGCACAGTATGAGATACAGTTTTAGTATTGCTACATGATATGACTTGTCTAGAAAAGCTAACCTAAGGTAATTTGGTGGGAAACAGTTTGGAAAAACTAGACTTGGGGCAGACACCGGTTTATTCTCGGATCCAGCTAGGTGCTAGGAACTGTTTACCAACAAGTGAAATGTTACACAACAGATGTATTTTAGTCTAGAACACTTGCATCCTTTTCTCAGTACCTGAAGTTGACTCCTGTAGGAAACTGTTCTTTCAATGCCCTGTTACTAATGCAATGTGACGTAGACAGACTATTGCAATGGGGAAACCAACCAACTACAGCCTGGACTTTAAACCACGAGCTCAGATGGCATATAAACCACTGTGCAGGTTCATCTCAACTTAACAAGTGGAGGAGAGCAGTTTTGGCTAGCTGTGTTTATAAAATCTGGGAGGAATGGAATAGCAGGAAATTCCGAAACAAAGGTAGGTATTGTGAAATGATTGTAAGGCAGCTTCAATATGTCGTGAGTGTTAAGGTGAGGGACCATATTGTCGATCGGAACTTGCTCAGTTGTTAAATGTTTTGTAGGCGCCCTTTGGGAAAAGTTCAATGATATTTAGTCACTTTTTTCTAAAAAACTTCAATGATATTTAGTCACTTTTTTCTAAAAAACTAACGTAGTTGTGTGTTTAGATTGTACCTAATATTACATTATTTTACTAACTTTCCCCGTTACGCCAAAAAATTGACTGGGAGGTTAGTGTTAGTTATAAGTGAATGGTATAATTAATTTTTATATATATATATATATATATATATATGTATATGTATATGTGTGTGTATATATATATATATATGTATATATATATATATATATATATATATATATATATGTGCGTGCGTGTGTTTGTGAATGTATGTATCTTTGCATACACACATATATGTGTGCATCACACATTTCATGTTTAGGGCTAAAAAAATTAATGTTTAATTCACAAGCAACACAAAAAAGAGACCTATCTACATAACATTGCTTGATTTACAAAGATTGTCACTTATTAATACTATAAAATAAATATGATATGATGTACTTTAAAATAAAAATGATTAAAATATACAATTATAAAACTCAGCAATGGCAAAAATTCATGTTTGAGTCCAATTCGGATAAGAAAAATCGGACAATGCTAATATTTGGAAAAGAAATTGGTAACTGACACCCATTTTTTTCAGGGTCAGGCAATTTGGATAAGATTAAATTTGGATCAAAGTCGGGTTTGAATAATAGAAATATAAAAAATATTATGTGCGGATTTAAAATTCAGATAAAGTCATAATCGTACCCAGTCTTTTTGGATCGGATAAATTTTTACCAATGGTAACAAAACTCCTTCCAACCCTTTTTTTGGCTTCCTCCAACTCCTACAAATGTTTTCCAATATGCTACTTTATTCATCCAATTCAAAAGAACAAACCTTTAATGACCTCAAATCTGAACTAGAACTTTACAAATGTTTGAGTAGATGCGCAAAAAATTTTTCATAGAGGAATCCTATGAGAGGGTAAATAGGAGTGCCAAATAAGAGATTAGTAGCAGTCTAGCAGATATGTTGAACTCAGAAAAGAAAGAGAAGCAAAAGAGAGAAGCTAAAGAATGTTCCATTGATGCAAGAAAAACTGATTACATGATTGATACAGATTAAGAAAGGAAAGAGAAAGTACAAAGCCTTATATACATTTGAACTCTGATATTTTCCCACTCATTCCTTGCTACAGTTTGTTATAACAAGCATGCCACCTCAGCTAATGACTAACTAACTCTGATATTTCTAACACCCCCTCAAATTGGTGGGTGCTTGGACCCCCAATTTGCATACAGTGTCATGGTGGGGAGGCCCTAGCAATGGTTTTGTGAGTAAATCAGTCAACCGTTGTTTAGTGGAGACATAGTTGAGAGAGATCAGAATACCTAGCAACTTCTTCCTCACAAAATGGCAATCAATCTCGATATGCTTGGTTCTTTCATGAAAAACGGAGTTTTTGTCAATGTAAATGGCTGCTTGGCTGTCACATTTCACTGGGACTAGGGTAATGGAATTGATGGTGAGTTCACCAAGCAAGCAAGTGAGCCATGCCAGCTCAGCAACTGATCTTCTTAGACTGCGGTATTCAGCTTCAGCAGAGGACAGTGCAATGGTACCTTGTTTCTTTGATTTCCAGGAGATAAGGTTCTTCCCAAAGAAAATGACATATCCACTAACTGACTTTCTGGTGTGAGAGCAAGCTGCCCAATCTAAGTCGCAATATGCTTCCAGTGTATAGTCTTGATCGTTATGAATAATAATGCCAATATCTGATTGGCATACCTCAAAACATGTTGCACAGCCTGATAGTAAGGAACTCGTGGAGCTTGTATAAATTGACTGAGATGTTAGACTGCAAAAGCTAGATCAGGTCTGGTATTTGTGAGGAAATTTAACTTCCCAACTACCTTTCTATATAATGTAAGATCATAAAATAAGGCACCCTCATCTGCCCATAGCTTATATGTAACATCCAGGGGGCATGTTATTGGACTAGCAGTAGAATCTCCAAACTGAGCTAGTAGCTCTTTGGCAAACTTTCTTTGAGTAAGTATTAGTCTTGAGGATACGAGCAGGACTTCAAGACCAAGGAAGCAATGTGTAGGTCCCAAATCTTTGATTCTAAAGACCTCATCTAAATAGGTCTTGAGTTCTTTGATTTCATTTTCATCATTCCCACTGAGAAGGATGTCATCCACATAAACAGCCAAGAACACAACTGTGTGGGATGTTTTCTTATAAAATAAAGAATAATCATTGGAAGAATGGTGGTATCCTTTGGCATACAGCATCTCAGTAAGTTTGGCATACCATTGTCTGCATGCATGTTTTAACTGATAGAAGGACTTCTTCAATCTACACACTGCATGAGGAATGTCAGATGTGATACCAGCAGGGAGCTTTATATAAATTTCTTCATGAAGGTCACTATGAAGAAATGCATTATTTACATCAAGTTGATGCAACTTCCAACCCTTCTTGACTACTACTGACATTAAAGTCCTAATTGTTATGAGTCTTACAACAGGGGAGAATGTTTCTGTGCAGTCTATCCCTGCATTTTGTGTAAACCCTTTGATTAGCAACCTTGCTTTCAGCCTCTCAATACTTTTAGCTTTGTGTTTGACCTTATAAACCAATTTACAATCAATGGGTTTCTTTCCATGTGGAAGGCTAACAATGTCCTAAGTATTGTTGTCATTGAGAACTGTTATTTCTTATTGCATTACAGTCTGCCACCCAGGGTGGTTTGCTGCCTCTTCATAGCTTTCAGGCTCATCAATGTCATGCTGGAGTTTGGAATGTGCCATTGCTGAAACACATGCATTGGTTTGCACACAGAAATTGGTTATGGTACAGAAGCAGTGAGCATCATCTTGCTGAACACTAGAACAGCGAGCATAATCTTGTAAGTGAGTTGGCATTTTGTGTGACCTTGCAGACCTTCTTGGGGGTTTTGGATGGCCAGAGGGCTCCCTGGGAGTCCAACCATGATCACCTTGAACCTTTATAATAACCTCAATTGGGTCACTTGAGATGAGAGTTTCATCTTTAGAACTGGAATGGTAATTGGGAAACAATTCAGCAGTTTGTTGCTCATACGCCTTGGCAAATAAGAAGGTGGTTTCATGAAACACCACATCTCTAGATTCAGTGAGGCGGAAAGTGAACAACGAGTCTTGGTTGAAGACTCAAGCTTGTTAAAGCTATAGGAAGAAGTGGGATCTCTCTAATATAGGCAAGCTAATAAGGACTAGCACGTTACCCATCAGGTAACAAGGTCTGTCTCTACTTTTTTCTATATGAAACCATATCCATAACTCGATATGCCTTTTTGCCAAAAGCATAACCTAAAAAAACACATAGGTTGGCCCTAGGCTGAAACTTATCTCTTCCTTGTTTGTAAGTGGATACAAAACACAGACACCCAAATGTTCTTAAGTGATTATAATCAGGTGTTTTCTTATAAAGCAGCTCAAAAGGTGTCTTTCCCTGTGGTAGTTTCGTGGGCATTTTGTTTGTCAAATAAGTGGCAGTGAGAACACAGTCTCCCCAAAACCTCAAGCAGATGTGACTGGAACATTAAGGCCCTTGATACTTCAAGTAGATGTTTGTGTTTTCTTTCTACCACCCCATTCTGTTAGGGTGTTTGCATACAGTTGGTTTGATATATGATGCCATGATGCATAAAAAAGGTCTAAGATGTCATTGCTCCTACTTAACTCTAATGCATTGTCAGACCCAATGATCTTGATGCATGCATCAAACTGAGTCTTTGCCATCAAAACAAAGGATCTTAGCACTGAAATGGCCTCATCTTTGGTTACCATGAGATGTGTCCATGTAGCTCTAGAAAAGTCATCCATAATGGTCAAAAAGTATCTTTGCCCCCTATATGTTTTGAAATGAGATGGTCCCCATGTATCAACATGGATAAGTTCAAAACAGGAGGTAATAGAAATATGACTTGTAGAAAAGGGTAATCTGTATTGGTTGGCTTTTCGACATTCATCACAAGTGAAATCTTTGTCTTTATTTGATAGAGAACTGACATTAGAAAGAAGTTTCATCTTCCCATCAGACGTATGACCAAGCCTCCTATGCCAAATATCAAAAGAGACAATACAAGCAACTTTATTACAACTTCCTTTAGTTTCAGCACATCCGGCAGTAATACCTTTGGTTTCATCTTCCAGATTCCAAGCTTGTGATAGATCCTTGCTGAGAACATATGGTCCCATGTAATCCTTACCAATGACTAGTGGCCTCCTCAGAGAAGGGGTCTGTAATATACAGTCACTCTCGATAAATTGTACTATGCATCTCAATTGTTCACACAGTCTTTTGACTGACAGCAAGTTAAACTTGAAGCAGGGCACCAGTAATGCATGGTTTAGTACCAGATCTAAACTGATTCTGAGTTTGTCATTGTGAATTACGACTCTTGTTCCATTAGGTAAGTTCACCATAATGGGACAAGCCAAAGTGCTCAAATCATGCAGGATGTTTTGCTTAGAACTCATATGTTCACTGGGTCCAGAGTCAAGTATCCATGTGTCCTTACTCAGTGCTTTTGGGCTGCTGAGGCAAAAGCATCTATAATCTTTGAATCAGCACTTGTAGTCAGGCTAGAAATGAATTGTATAAGTTGTTTTGGTTGTTCTTGACTCAGTCCAGGAATTGAAGCAAAATGCAAAGCTGGTTTGTAGTCTATCTTGGGATCAGCATTTGTTGCTTGGGTTTCACTTTCACTATAGGTATTATTTGCACCTCTACAGCTCTATCTATTATAGTTAGAGGTCTTCCCCCCCTTTGCTGTTACCATCATTATTGGAGTTAGAATAACCATTAATCTTGTAGCATTTATCAATTGTATGGCCTGTCCTTTTACAGTGATCACAGAACAATTGTGACCTTCTGTTCTCTGGTTTCCTAGAGCCAAGATACCTTGTATTGTTTCCTCCTGTATTTGCACTGAAGGATGTTCCCTCAATTTGAAAGTGACTCCGTGTCCTAACCTGCCTTTGTCTCTCTTCTTGGAGAAGTAATGAATATATTTGACTTAATGATGGAAGTGGAGTCATCATGAGAATGTTACCACAAATTGCGGTATAACTTTCATTGAGTCCCATGAGGAGTTGAATGATTTTCTGTTACTCTAGGTATGCTTGCAAGTTTTCATTAATCTCACATTCACATTTCTTACATCCACATCGAGGCAAGCTATTAGCTACTGTAAATTCATCCCAGACTTTCTTGGCTCTATTAAAATATGATGCTATATATCCAAATCACCTTATAAAATACAACTCACTTCCTTTTGAGCCTGAAAATGTCTAGCCTTATTAGACTGTCCATATTGCTCATTTAATTCCTTCCACATTTGACTTGTAGTCTCACAAAAAATGACACTATCTCGAATGCTTTTGTGTACAGAGTTAAACAACCAAGACAATAACATATCATTACATCGTTGCCAATAAGGGAGAAGGGGAGATGATGCATTAGGTTTGGCATATGTACCTTCGATGAAATCTATCTTGTGTTTGGCCAAGAGAGCGATTTTCACATGTCTTTTCCCATTGTCAAAATCTTCTCCATTGAAGATGTCTGTAACCAAGGTTTGGCCTGGATGATCCGAAGGGTGCAAGAAAAGAGGATCTGACGGTTCAATCTGTACTCTACTTCCTTCAGTAGCCGCCATTGCATAAGTTCTCATATAAGAGAAGATTTGGATGTAGATCAAAGCCTGAATCGTAAATTAGGGCTTGAGTGATTGATGGATCGAATCAATCTCTTGAAGATAGATTGAAATCAATGTGTCTGGATTATGTAAAGATTGATCAATTGAAGAAGCAATTCAACTGATCGAAGAGAAAAAATAGAAGAAATCAAGAATCTGATGATTAAGGATCGTTGATCTGCTCTGATACCATGTTGAACTCAAAAAAGAAAGAGAAGCGAGAGGAGCTAAAGAATCTTCCATCGATGCATGAAAACTGATTACATGATTGATACAGATTAAGAAAGGAGAGAGAAAGTATAAAGCCTTATATATGTTTGAACTCTGATATTTTTCTGCTTATTCCTTGCTACAGTTTGTTATAACAAACATGCCACCTTAGCTAATGACTAACTAATTCTGATATTTCTAACAAGATAAACCAAATTGAATACTCGAAAACCATAGTTTAAGGGTGCTAGCCTTTGACATTCACTGTGATTTGCAGAAGGGAGGATGCTTGGATGGTTTACCAACTCTTTCCTAAGTGTGGATATTTCACTTCTCTATAGAATCGTTTAGGGCATGTTTGTCACGAGCATATTAGAAGAGTAGAAATAAAATTGGAATCAGTGGAGCAAATTAAAACATATTGAATTAGATTTGATTAGCATAAACTTATTAGAGTAGATTTGATTAGGTTTGACTAGCAGAAATCATATTAGATCATATTAGAATATATTGAAGCAGGTTGGACAATAATGAAGTAGACTAAATAGGTTGGAGTAGCTCGGAGTAAGTTGGAGCATTTTAGTAGCAGCTTGGAGTGTCGTAGGAAAATCTGGAGCATTTGATGGTTTTGTGTAATAACATTTTATTTTTGTAAAAGTAGTTTACATCCAAAAAAGATTATATTATTTCTTTTGTAAAAAGTATAATTATATTTTTTTTAATTGGGGCTTAGGGGTATTGAAGCATGTTATTTTTATTTTTTTGCTAAAAAGTACAATTAGAAGGTAATGTTTTTATATTGGTACAGGGTAAAAATAAATTTACAATTTATTCTAAAAGGTAAAATGAAAATATTATCCAAATATTCATTCATGCATGTCTATAAAAGTAAACTTATTAAGTAAAATCAATGTATTTAACGACATATTTATATTTATTAGATAATAGTAAAAATATAAAATTATTTTTTAATAAAATTTATTTCATGCATTTCTATAAATATATTCAAAACGTTTTTTATGAGATAGTTTTTATGATTTCATACATGTCAGTAAAATTAAATTTATTTTTATTAAGGCATAAATAAGTTGTTATAAATAGAAATTAAATTTATTTTCATTAATACATAAATATGTTATTAGAGTAGTGACATCAATATACACATCATGTATCACTCACAATTTCTTACCTAGAAAACAATCCAAGTTTTAGTCAACGGTTCATCAACTTTCCTCACCAGCTGTACTACTTATTTAGTAGTCCTAACTTACCTACGCATAATATGACAATATATACGCTCAATAACGGTTCAAAAGATAGGTCCTTATTGCAACTCAAGTGGAATTAAAGCCTAAAATCAATTAGCAATAGCTAAGCAAGTCCTAACTTACCTACACGCCATGTACACGGTATCTACACCCAGTATATGCATGAAAAATCACTACAAGAAAGCGCCCAGTTAGAGACCGAAGCGTTTCGGTCTCTAAATGAGGCAACCCGGTCTCTAAATAATTTTAGAGACCAAACAGAGACCGAAAATCTTCGGTCTCTAAACCTTTGGTAGCAATTCAAATTTAGAGACCGAAAAGCACACAGTGGTCTCCAATTGAGACCAAATCTGGCCGGTCTCTAATTGAGACCAAGTTAGTGGTCTCCAACTGAGACCAACCTGGGCCGGTCTCTATCTGAGACCAAAAATGAGTTTGTCTCTAATTGAAACCAAATGTTCTGGTCTCAATTGGAGACCAGCCACGTCGGTCTCTAACAGAGACCAACTCTGGCCGGTCTCTAATTGACACCCAGTTCCGTGGTCTCCATTGGAGACCAAATTTGGTCGGTGTCTAATTGATACCAACAGTGTTGGTCTCAATTAGAGACCAACAAATTTGGTCTCGATTGGAGACCAATATATTTGGTCTCAATCTGAGACCAAAATTATTGCTTCGGTCTCCACTGGAGACCGGTTACCGGTCTCAATTGGAGACCGATTTTCAGGTTGGTCTCCAACACAGGCTCATGTTCCTGTCTGCCTGCGTTTGAGACTAAACTTTCATTTCGGTCTCAAACAGAGACCAGAATATCAATTTCGGTCTCCAATCTGGGCATATTATTTGCTATATATACACCGTGTAGTTCAACATCCCTAAATTACATCAAAATTACACAAAATGCACCAAAATATCCACAATTTCGCATTCCACGAACACAACAATTACAGAGTTCAATCGGTCACGTGCATGAAATTCATAGCCCAATGTTACAGAGTACGACGATGCCTACATCTACACATAGCCGAAATTGCAATTAACGGGTACGACTACACATACCTACATCTACGACGATGCCTGAGAGTTGTCCGCACGGGTGGGGTGGCTAAGCAGCGCCGAAAAGCTATCAAACCGAGCATTAAGCTCCAGCAGCCCAATCCGTTGCACATCCATCTCCTTCCTGGTAGCTTCCAACTCCGCCCTAGTACTACTCAACTCCTCCCTAGTACTCCTCAGCTCCTCCTCTGTCAAATGAAGTCGAGTTTGAGTCGTTTGCAGCTCATTCTGTGTCGCTTGCAACTGATCTTGGAGCTGTGTTACTATGGGAGAAGAATATGCCGAGGAAGTGCTGCCGCCACTACGCCTGGACGTGATCGGTCTCTCAAATATGGCTGCACCTTCTCTTCCAAGTCCGTATATGGAGCCCTTGTCACTCCAGCCTCCACTTGCCTTGAAGAACAGGTGATCATCTGCTGCGGAACCGACTTGCACATCAGTTCCCACTTTCAGCTGCTCATATTTTTCCTGCATCGTTTGAATCAAATCAGGAAGGCAAACAAGTTAATATGCGTACAGTTCAGACATCTATATAGTGAAGAAAGCTTCAATGTAATACTTACATACACACTCTGTGCGTACTCATCGCATCAAATGCGGTGACCGCTGTCATCAACCTTGGAATGAGTGGTGGCAAATAACTCAGCAGCCGAAGGTCTTCTTCCCAGTTGCTTCGCCTGTCACATACACATATATATTTCCACATGGGCAACTTTTCAAAGTGAAGATAATATATTTCACTACAGCAGTTAACATTTTCATAGCAGTCTCTGAGCCCACATTGTTGCAGATATTGACCCCTGACTGTGCCCAATCTTTGCCTTCGGCCCTTCTACCTTGTTCTTCCTGTTTCGCTCCGATCGCTTCTTGAAATCCTCATCTGTTTCCCTCTTGGTCTTCATTGCAGTGCGAATACCATCAGTCATCCAATGAATGATCTTCTCTGGCGGGTCCTTCGCGGTCTTGTGCACTATATCCTTCAATCTGACACGGATCTTCTGCTGCCATTCCCTTCTGACTAAGTCCTCATGCTCAGGATCCCATGTGAATCGTTCCTGCACATGCAAGTTACAAGAATGATGTAGTAACATACATATTTAGTGTACTATGCAGGTGGGTTACTGCAGTTATGAATAAATCTATTTGGAAATTAATCTCACCTGTTAAATGTACACAAAAAGCACTACCATATATTAATATATTTACGCCTTCATGTATCTCACTCTTGGTGCCATGGGGTGCAGATTTGTGTGCGTGGTTATGTATATACAGTTCTAGAATGAAACTGACACAACTCCGTCGAAAGAAACGGACAGAGTTCCGCCTTAAAATTGACTATAACCCAGGCTTCAAGCCATACAATACCTCCCTGCAATAAATAGATGAACAACAAACATTCCCGCACTCCACGGGCCACATGCCCGGAGTAAACCAATTGCACATTTCAACGGATCACACATCCGGATTATTGGGGATGACATTCGAAATAAAGAGGACATTCGAAATATGTATGTGTATACACGTGCGTATACATATATATATATATATATATATATATATATATATATATATATATATATATATATACACATATCTCTATATATATATATATATATATATATATATATATATATATATATATATATATATATATATATATGTATGTATGTATATACACACACACACATAACTATATATGTATATCCCTCGAAAGAAACGGACAGAGTTCCGCCTTAAAATTGACCATTATCGTGGGTAACAGCCATACATTTACCTCCCTGCATTAACTACAAATACAACACACATTCCCACGCTCAACGGGCGACACGCCCGGATTACATACATACACATCTCAACGGATTACACATCCGGAGGATTGGGGTTTACATTCTAAAAAATCGGGGAACACAATCTCATTATACATTTATACATATATGTACGAATATAAATATGCATATTCGTACGTATCCCTCGAAAGAAACGGACAGGGTTCCGTCTTGAAGTTGACCATTACCCTGGCTAAAAGCCCTACATTACCTCCATGCAATTAATAGATAAACAACATACACCTCCATGCTGAACGGGCCACACGCCCGGCGTAAACCAAGTACACCTCTCAACGAATCACACATCCGGAGAATTTGGGTTGACATTCGACAAAGAGGGGGAAACAAAATCAACACACATATATTGCAAAGTGTACAATCCTTACCTTAAAACAATTCCACCAAAACCGCTTGTGATCCGCAGGGGCGTCCCGCCAACATGTGAAAGCATCCTTGTAGTAGGTACGAATGGTCTCGGAGATGGCTCGTGCGACATCTCGATCACCAAACATGCGATACAGCATTGCCCACAAATTAACGGAAATCGTATGACGTCTCAGGCTTATGAATTGTGAAAGTTACTGACGCTTACCACTTGTCAGTGTTAGGCACAAGTCGGACCCGTGTGAATGTATTGCTAGCGCCGTCTAACGGGAACTCCGGAGGCTGCGTCTCCCGGGAGTCATACTGGGTAATGGCTCCGCTCGACCCGTCCATGCTTACGTACGCCTACACCATGTCATGGAAATCAATTAGAGAAGTGCATGCATTTAAATTTGAGAAATGTATGCTAAACAACTCTAAATAGTATACCATTAGCAATGTACGATATTGTGTTCTGAAGCTGACAAAATGCATGAATACAGTACGGGAACAACTAATACGCAACCTAGTATGAATGCATGTTACATACACAACATAACATGTAGTACTACATGATGCCTTTACAGTTTAAACACATTTGACGTACGTAACACAAGGTCCATGTTACGAAGACGCAAACTGCGTCTTCATCACATCGAATTGCTCTACAGGAAAATTGATTCGGTGAAGTCGTCCCCATCATCGTCGTCGACGGTATCATCGTCTTCATCCAGTAACCCGTCCAGCGATGCAGCTTCAGAGCCATCGTCGACGCCCTCAACCTCCTCATCATCAGTGTCATCCGTTTCATTCTCCTCTTCTTCAACGATGAGAACATCTTCGTGCACATCAACATCTGCTAGATTAGCGGGTTGTTGTTTTCATCCACTTGGAATGGTGCACATGTGTATATATGTATATATGCATATGCACATGTGTATATACATATACATATGTATATACATACACATGGGTGTGTATATATATATGTGTGTGTGTATATATATATATATATATATATATATATATATATATATATATATATATATATATATATATATATATATATATATATATAATATATATATATATATATATATACATATTATATATATATATATATATATATATTATATATATATATATATATATATATATATATATATATATATATATATATATGCATATATATATATATATATATGTGTGTGTGTGTGTGTGTGTGTGTGTATCTACATATATATATGTTTGTACTTGTAATTTGCTATATATATTCATCAACTGACATTACATGCCAGCACAACAGAACAGAAACAAGCCCATGAACGAAGCACATAATAACCCATAATACAAAACGAACCAAGTATTAATCAAAACTTTTGAAGAATTTTATCGCCTCTTCCACATGCAAAATAGGGTACGGGATCAGGGTGGGCAATAAAGAAAGCTTAACACCATAATTAAATTCTGGGACCTAAATATAAAAATTAGCTACTTTCACAACACAATCCACTCAGTCATTCATCGATTCCAAGCTAATTCTCAATCTCAAATATTCAGAACTCAATATTTTGCATTAATAATGCTATTTAGGTTTAAAATTCGAAGCACTAATTTTCCCGATCCCCCCCTTCGTCCAACCCACTTTTGAAATGTAAACTACTCCATTACGAGGGAAGTATTACATGTATGAATCTAGCTAATTTGCTTGACCTAATTGTTTCTAAAGTAGGCATCAATAATGGTTGTATACGATAATTTTATTTGCCTTTTTATGTTGTGAAGATTAGAAGAGGGAGGAGGATTATATGTAGTACACGATTAGTTCCAAGCTTCTGTGGTTGGCATAACTAGGAGTTGTATAATTAATCCACGGAGCTTATTGACACAAATGAAGTGTGTGTGAACATAGTGCATTTTGTCGAACACATGGTGTGCATAATCGGGGAACTCTTCAACCGCAAGCAAATCCCACCCAAATGATGCAGCACGCAGCCTAATTGACAAATTGAGAGATGTTTTGCACAAACAACATTCCACACAACCCTAAATCATCCTCAAGTTCCCACGTCAATTGCAACCAATCAAGATACAAGACATTGAAGCAAACCCAGATGTGAGCACAGCACTGAGGACGAAGCAAAACAGAGGGGGAATTCAGGGCAGTACCTCGGTGTGTTGGGGGGATCGGTCGAATGGGCAAGCGCAGACGAAGGTGGGCACAAAGCAACCGAAGACCAAGTGTACGCAGGAGTAGGCGAAGGGCAGAACGAAAGGGCCAGGATGCAGAGAGATGTGGAAGCTCGAAGCGTGGAGTGGGGGGAGGAGGTACGGTGGGTCGAAGATGGAAGAGAGGGCGTACGTAGCAGGAATTGAGTTGAAGAAGCAGAGAAGAAGCAGAGAGTCAGTGTTGGTGTCGAAGCCCGCTCTCGGAGTGAAATCAACATGCCTGAAATGGATTCAAATTAGAGACCGGAAATCAATTTCGATCTCTAGTCGAGACCGAAGTACAAACTTGGTCTCTAAATCTGAGACCACAATTGGTTTCGGTCTCTGTTAGAGACCAATATTGGATTTCGGTCTCCAAATTCTGAGACCGAAATAAAACTATGGTCTCCAATTGAAGGTAGACAATTTTTTCAGTCAGTGTAACTGAAGATTTGAGACCGAACATGTTGGTCTCAAGTGGAGACCGATATTTTGTGTGGTCTCAAAATTTGGAGACCAAAAATTGTGGTGGTCTCAAGTGGAAACCAATTTTTCAATTTCGTTTCCAGAAAGCACATATGGTCTCCACACTTTGAGACCGAAAATTTGATTGGTCTGAAGTCGAAACCGATTTTAACATTTGGTTTCTAAAATAGAGACCGAATGGGTATGTTGGTGTCTAATTGTATCCAGAAATTACATTGATCTCCAAAATCTGAGACCGGAAACGGTTTCGGTCTCCACCGCAGCTAAATCTGAGACCAAAATGTTTTTTCGTGGTCTCTAAGTGTATACAAAATTCAAGTTCGTCTCAGAAATCTGAGACCGAAAATTATTTGGTCTCCAGTTGAGACCGTATACTGATTTCGATCTCCGAAATCTGAGACCGAAATTGGTGTTCGTCTCTAGCAGAGACCGTATAGTAATTATCGGTGTCTAAATTATTCTTTTTTGGATACCAGAATGTTCGGTCTCTAAATTCGATCTCCAAATTTATTTAGAGACCGATTTTGAGTTCGGTCTCTAAACTCCGGTCTCAATTGGACCGGATTCTTGTAGTGAATAGGTTTTATTGCAAGTCAACTGAAGTTAAAACTCAAAACCAATTGGCAATAGGTGAAATAGCTTCCTTGAGCCATAAACTAGTACTTCCTTGTGTTGGTTTGTCGACAACTGTGGACAAGAAACCACCACGCTATGCAGTAGTCATCCTCAATGGCTTCGGTGAATATTAATCTGACTAGGGCTGTCAAAAGTTACTCCGACACGATTACTGATTCGAATCGAATACGAAATTAAGTGGGTTTGGGTAAAGATTTCAGCCTGTTTAATTAAGGGGTTGACACGTTTAACCCGTTTAATTAATTATGCTAGGTTCAGGTTGAGAATTTTGACACAAAAAAATACATATTTAACCCCTTTAATTAAATGGATTAAATAAGTTGATCCGTGTATCCAATTATCATGTACTTTTTGGGAGAAATTGTGAAAATGTGGATTTAATCAAGTTAATATTTGTTTTGTGATTGTGATTCTTGTGAATCGTAGACAATGGTTGTATTATAATGCTAAGATAAAGTCAAAAAATTGATTTATAATGCTCGATAATCATATTTTGGTGAAAATATTAAGCGGGTAAATATGTAACCGGATAGCTTGAACCTGACCCGTTTAGATTAAATGGGTTAATAGGTAAATTTCAGGTTAATCCATTTAAAAAATAAACTGACACATGTTAATGTTTTCAACTCATTTAATAAACGAGTTAGGTTCAAGTCGAAGATTTCTCAATCCATTTAAATTCGACACGAATACGAATTCGATCTGACCTAACCTGTTTAACAGCCTTAAATTTGACACTTTTCACTCTAATTCATTGAACTGACTTCCAGTGTGATCTAGCTATAATTAATATCGAACCACCTCAAGCCTCTAATCGCAAACCGAGCTTAGCTCGAGCCTTGACCCAAGGACGCAACCGAGCTTAGTGCAGCTGCAAGATCAATGCTCTGATACTCTGGCTGTAACTCCAGTGGCTTTTAACCAAAACTAATTAACGGTTGGTATGACTGTCATTGGAATATCAAGCTGATGCGCTTTTTACTTATTTATCGAAGTGGAACAAGCATCGTATAATAAATTGGTGTTGTATACTACTCACATATTGTATATTGACGATTAATAAAGGTAGATGCTTAATGATTTATTAATTTTTTTCATTTTAAATCCAAATCTAATACCCAAAAATAATCCCATC
This sequence comes from Carnegiea gigantea, assembly GCA_029747015.1. NCBI lineage: Eukaryota > Viridiplantae > Streptophyta > Magnoliopsida > Caryophyllales > Cactaceae > Carnegiea > Carnegiea gigantea. Next base: position 791,272 of record JAKOGI010000127.1, on the reverse strand, counting down.
ATTAGGTTAGGTATGGATGATCAGATATAGTAATCTACTCATGATTTGTAAAATTACAGAAAGATTGATTTCGATTGACCCTAAATTTAAAAACCGTAGACTACTTACTACTCTACAAAAACAGAGTAGATGAAGTTTAAAAAGGCATTTTGCAACCGTTCCTATAATTTAAGTTGAAAAAAATAGTTCAAATTTGCATTTTTTTATCTATACAAATTTTGGACAATTTTTTTTCTCATTTGTAAAATTATATCTGATGTTAGAATCTTATATTAATTTTTTTTATCACAGTAGAATCTCAAATTAATTAATCTCACTTTTTGTGTACTTCCGTTTGCACAAGGGGATAGAGTAAAATAAAATCAAAATTTGCTAGGATCCTACACAACGACTCCCACTCCTAGCCGATTCGCAAGTGAACGAGGTATATGAATGATGGAGCTGCTTAGTTATTTCGTCACTAGGCCGCTTGGCAAAAATACAAGTTTGGATTAATTCTGAATAAATCGAATATTTGAACAAAAATTTCATACTCGAATTTTATTCAGATTATAAATCAAACACCCATACCGGATCTGAACTCGGACCCGGATGCGATATCTGGAGCCAGTTGTTTGAATGTCCGAATTTGAGATGTGATTTTTGGACATTCTGATCGGAATTTTGTATGATCGAATCCAAACTTGATTTTTCAATTTCTGAACCCGATTGTCCTATACGGTTTTTATAAAATTTCCTAAAAAATTTGTATCGAAATTATACAAAAACCTAGCTGTCGGATGTCCGAGTTCGATTGTCCAAACTTGAAATGATTTAGAAATCCGAACAATTTGAATCTGAATACATAAACCCAAATCTGACCCCAACTTAAATTCAAATATGACCAATTATTCAATTTTAAATTTGAACAAAAATTTTGTAAGCATATCCAATTTTTTCTGAATCAAATAAATTCGGATAATTAGCTCCAATGAATTTCTGTCAGCCCCAAAGTCACGTCTGCCTTTAATTTTACTCATGTTTTGTCATCGAGTACAGACTCGACATGGAGCCAGCTGCCCTGGACCAATGGATGGGTGTATCACCATGTGCCGAAGTAGACCAACGTGTCGCTAATGCACGACACTGATTGATTATGACCGCATTAATTTATCGACTTTTTTGAACAACCTTATTTTTAATGGTTGACATATCTCCAAAAATAAAAAAAGTAAGAACTATATATATATATATATATATATATATATATATATAAGTGAGTGCAAATAATACAATTATAACACATATTTTATTGACAGTTAATATTTTATTATTTATTTTTTACTTAAAAATTCTAATTTATGATTTAATATTATAATAAAAAATATATTTAATGTTGCATATATGAAAAGTACAAATATTGTGGTCTTGGCACATGGGTAAGTGAAGAGTTAATAATATAATTGATTTAAAATATTAAACTTTGATTTAATGGGACTCTCAATCTCCTTCCCTTGAATTAATAAATGAAGACGAAAAAACTCAATATTACAAACATTAATATATGCGTATTAATGAAAAAATTATTTTTCCCACATCAAAGAGAATACTATAATACAAACATTTCACAGTAGTTTTAATAACTAAATTTAATAAAAGCCCGTACATAACATGTGGTAAAGGTCTCGTATGAAGTAGAATTAAGGATTGCGAAATATAGGATTTATATTTACAATTATTTTGTTGCAAATTATGAGTTTTAAATTCTTTAATTGAGAATTTGATAATTCGCTTTATGACAAATACATTAATTAAGAATTGATAAAATATAAACCATTAATGTAATATCATACTTTGTAACCGTCATTATTAAAAATATTAATGTCCGCATATATTTGGAATTAGGCTTGCACATAACTTTTGAAAATCAGAATCTTTTATTATTAGAATTTTTTTAATAACTTGGTATTATTAACCGATGTAAAATTTTCAGTAATATTGAAAATCATAATCTTTTATTATGCATATTATTTTTTTAAAATTGAAAGGCAAAAATAATAATATTCAAGGGACTAGAAAAGAAATCAAAATGATACTTAAAAATTTTTCTAATAAAGGGGATCAATAGATTAAAAAAAAGTTATGTGAGAACGACATGTAAATGAACAAAATAATTTCTTTTATTTTAAGATATTTTTCAATAGATAACTCATGCATCTTAGCACACCGTATAAAATTATTCAAAATCTTACAAATGCGTACATTTTTTTTTGGGTCCTAGAATATCTATTTCATTAGAGTCAAGTTACTGTTGGCCCAATAAAGGAGTAGAACTCTCTCATCATAGATTTTCTTCATTCACAAAATTCGAACTCGAGACTTCACTTACGGGCAATAGGTGTCAGACGACTTGGACCAGCACAATAGTTACAAATGCGTATACTTATTCCACTAAAATTAGCTAACTAAAAACACATACCTAAAATATAATAAAGCATCTAACTAAAAATATAGGAATATAAGCACACTCGATGAATTTAACAAACATAAGAGCACTCCTAATATACCTTAAGACGAGGGTCAACTATGGTATTGTCATGGAATGGCGCCAACAAGAACTTTGTATGAATTTCCATTCAATGTGTCACTCTAACCCATGCTATCTATCAACAACTAACATAGAAATCTCACACACCAGCATGTATGTGAGAACGACAATCACGCAAAAGATATTGCATGGCAACAAATATCCACTGATTGACGAAATTAGCTTCTCATTATGTCAGTCGTTATATATGCCTTGATTTATTATATTTCATATCTCGCTGAGTTTTGTACCCAAAACAAAAAATAAATAAACATTTCACCAAGTTTCTCATTCACTAGCATTGTCTTGTAGTGACGACAAGAAGAAGCTTGCATGCATACCATTCAAAATGCCAACCATGCTACATAGACCTAACAAATAGATCATTCGATTTGGGTATGAGTTGGATAAAATTTGGATTTGATCATATTTCAGGTTAAGTGACATCTCAAGTCAGTTTGGTTTAGATCAGATAACTTTAATTTGGGTCGACTTCGGGTCAATCGATTTTTGGTCTAGTACGTTTGTCATACAGAAATAAGCAATTTTATAGAAAATTTTGGGTTGGGTATGATTCGATTCGGGTTAATTCAGATGTCAGGTCCACTTTCGGGTAAACCTAATTCGGATGTATATCTGTTGGAATATGAAAGTGGTCATCGTTCCACAATATTGATTAAATTAAAGGACTGAAGCATATATATAAGCTTGTTAGTTACTCCACCCATTACCAATTGATTTTAAAATTGGAACCTCATTTAAGCTTATATACTTGACTGGTTTGTTTAAAGCCCAATTAATATATTAAACTTTAACATGTTCAGGTCAGTTTTACCAGTTCTAATGATGCATGCCAACAACTGAAATAGCAATCTTACACACTAGGATGTATGTGAGAACGACAATCACGCAAAAGATATTGCAACAAATATACACTTGTTAATGAAATTAGCTTATCCTTAAGTCAAGTTGTTATATGCCACGGTTTATTAGGTTTCAATGTTTCACTAAGAATGAAAGGAAGAAAAAGGAATGAAAAAAACAAAAACAAAAACCAGATCTATGTTGAAGATAAAGAAGGAAAAAATAAAAAAGGAAAATAAACCCACAAGAACAATGACAGGTAGGTTTAAACTAAAAGAAGAAGAATGCAAGGTATAATGAAGGAACAAGAAGAAGAATGAAGAATAAAAGAGTGGAGGAGCGAAAAATCGGAAAATTGCTGCGCCGGGGGGGCGGATCGGAGAACCGTGTTGCTGCTGCTTTGTCTTGCTGACTGGAATCGTCCTTGTCACGGATCGACGGACTTCCAGCGACCACCAGCGGCAACTTCTTCCTCTCCCCCTTTCTACAGTTACGGTTTGGGTGGGTTGTGGGTATGAACATCAGAATGAAGATGAACGGGGATTAACCCAAAGGGATGTGGACTTGAAACCCCCCAAAGGAGGCATGGTCAAGTTCTAGGGATTTAGGAAGGAGGGGGGACTTGATGCCCTTAGATATCAAGTTTTTCTCCCTGAAATCCGCATTAAACATTAAGGAATGAAACTTAAAACTTGAGGTTTTTAGTCCCCAAACCTTTTTTAACTTACCAAACATCCCTTTAAAAGATTCATTAAAGCAATAGATTTCAATCAGTTGTTTGCACTTTGGTTCATCAATCTTTGTATGGACGGTATGAAGATAATTAAAAATCTCCAAAATAAAGAGAGAAAGGAAACTAGTGGAAAAGTGGACACAATACTTTTCACATATGAAGAGACCAACTATAACATAAAAGTACCATTTTTGAAAATAAAGGATTAATTCATTATTTAAAGGTTAATAAATATTACACTCAAACAGGTTAATAAACATTAGATTCAAACAATTTCATAACCAAAACTTTTCAATTGAGATTGTAAATTGATACACTTTTAAATACTTATAATGCAGCCTCTAATAAGAACATCTGCGAATCTTGTGCAGCCTTCCCATTGAATAGATTTATCTATTGTAGTAATCCGATTCGAAGAATAGATGCTTATTCCATATTGACCTTGCAGTCAACTAATAATTCAATCCTACTCAAATGGGACGACTAGAATAGGGTACAGAGAAATAAATGGAGAGAGAATATTTATTGGTAAAAATACTAGGAAGAATATGAATGATGAATGAGAGATTGGGACTGAACATTCACAAAAAGTCAATCACAGGCCCTAATTAAAAAACGAAGAAAAAACATTAGGTTTTTCTAGGAAGGACGTTAAGGTTTAATTTGGTGTTTTTGGTGAATCACAATGATTTAAGGGTTGTTGTACTAGCAAACTACTTTAATACCATACAAAAAGACAAGATTCTGACAAGATTATTTGATTAGTAAGGAATTAACAGCTGATGATCACTCTGTACACAACTAAAATTAAAAGTTGGCAAGAGTAGAGTATATGATTGAAGAAGATTTTCTTAATTATATTGTCAGTGTATAAACTTTAGTTTGTGCTTAAAATGGAAAAAAAAACCCTATTTAGGGAGGACTAAAAAGAGAAAATAAATTATTTCACTCTATTTTCATTTAATTTTAATTTTTCTAGTATGAAATTTTGTCGGGAATGATCTTCCTTTTTATCTTTGCTTCTTTTGTATTTCAAATTATCAAAAATATTTAAAATCAAAATTACAATATGATTTTAAATTACCTTAGATTCAATAATTAAGTAGATTTCTACAAAAATATTGTTTCATAAATGTATCCTTTGTTATTTTTTTATATCTTAAAAGTCAATAAGAAAACCCACTATTGCAATAGAGGGGGGTGGGGGGAACAAAGGGGAAAAAATATTATAGGTGGTGTGGCTCTCTTCAATGTTACTCCCTAGGTTCCTATATTTTCCCCAAGGAAAAAAAAAAAGAAAAGAAATGTAGCTTGCAAGTTTCAATTGTATTGTTTCCATCATTTCGATCTTTATTTGATCTTTACTTGAAAAAGAAATGTTGAAATTTTGGGTCTTAGTGTCAAATTTATTTTGTGGGTGTCTCAACACATTATAGAGTTTTTGTGATTTTTCTAAAAATCTGAGAAATTTGTGCCTTATCATCCTAAGGTTACCTGCAAGCCACCATCCTAAGGTTACCTACAAAATAACTCTCAAAGAGGAGGATTTTTCCTGTTTAAGAGCATTCAATGCTCAAGTTAGAGAGAATATTTGAAAGGGGTAGTAAATGCAACATAGTTTGTGAGAGTCTTATTGATCAACCTTTGATTTTGGATATAGTTTATTCATATACAGTTTAGGACAATTTATTTAAAGATATTTTACTAGAATTATTCTATATCTCTTTAGATATAGATTATTTTTCACTTTTATTTAGACTCTAATATATCTCTAATAGTTCCTCGTAAATTTAGAAGATTTTGACTTGATCTTGCCTTCCCTATTACGCCATGTGATTTGAACCTATTTTCAAGGCTTTGGTGGACTTAGATTTTATTGAGCTTATGTCCACATCCAAACTGCTCAATCTAGATAGTTTGTCGTCAATCTCTTTCTTAGGCTTTTATTGACTATAACCCAATATTTCTTAAAATTTTATCTACTCGAATCACCTTGTAATGGTGTTTGCACGAATTAATTAAACCGATATTGCTTAAAAGGTTTTTTTCCCTATCTCCTTTTGTCGTAATTCTACGATGAATGTTGAATGCCTGTATTGGATTGAATTATACAGAGTTTTCCTTTTCCCAGTAATTTTTTTTCCCCATTGATTAGTTAGAAATTGTCACACTTTAGTTCATGAGGTTAACCACCTACTAAAATAATAATTTACATTTAAAAATCAACATATTAGAAATGGTATAAGATATTTGAGATTTACAAAGGACATGATTCAAGATAGGATTATAAGAGTTGTTAAAGGTTCATAATTAAAGTGGTAGATTTTAAATAGTCATTGACTTACACTTTAGCTTCTAGTAACTTAGCAAGCTATTTTTAGTTGTCATGTATTTTAGGTATTGTTGTGGCCTACTAACCATTCACTTCTATTTGTTTTTTTTTTAATTATTATTATTATTATTATTATTATTATTATTATTATTATTATTATTATTGTTATTATTATTATTATTATTATTATTGCCATTTTTTGGAGCACGCCTAGTTTTCCATATTATTTATTTTTTTCATGCAAAATGAGTTTTTACATAATGATTCTATTTTCTAAAGTGTTTCAAAATTTCACAATAGATTTTCTAACTTTTTTGGATCTCTGAAATCAGCCTCTCTGCGTGCAAAAGTACTTATGGGGGTAAGGTTATCTACATTTGGATCTCTCAAAATCTGTCAAAGTAGTATCCACATTGAGAGTTGCTGTTGTAGTATTCTAACTTGGAGAATTTATATATCAGACTATCAAAAGTACGTAGAGACATAAGACACCCATTATATATGAATTAAAACTTTTCTATATTTTAAGACTCATAATTAAACAATATCACGTGACTTATGAAAGTGTATTCTTCTAAGAGTATAATATAGATTGACTAGTTTAGGTATCTTGAAGGTATTGAATTGTTTTAAAAAGAATATAATCTCATAATACTATTTTATTATTTCTCAACTTTGATAACTATTTTATTATAAAGTCAACCATGGAGAACAATAAAGTGTCAAAAATTTCAATTAGCTATGCATATAATTCTTAAAGAATTATTATCATACACCTCCCTCCACATTTAGGTAAATCATACTTGTAACCTATAGTTTTTGGGATTATTATTTAACTTCACTCAACTTAAAAACCATTATCATTTGCCCTCTAAAAGTACCAATGTGAGGGTGGTTAAATAGTAAATTATTTTCTGTATATGATAACAAATTCTAAAATAAGGAGGTTCAAGCAATGATTCCAAAAACTATGGGTTACAAATAAAATTTATCTAAATGTGGAGGGAGGTATATGATAATAATTCAATTCTTAAACCTGTTCTTCCCCGTATGCAATGAATTGGTCATATATATATTTCTTTTAAAAAATTGTGCAATGAATTAAGCATACGATTGTCAGGTGTTTCACTATCTTTGGAAGATATAATAAAATTTTAATTAATAAGGAGTTCATAGCATGCTCATTGAATTAATCTTAATTAATTTCCTCCTTATGTATTACGTACAATAAGGTCTTTGACATAATACAATCACATATAATAGTCCTTCGCACAAGGGTTGTAGCCAAATTACCATCACCAAGAACAAAAAGGAATTTCTAACAAGGTAGGGAAGAAAACATAGAAAGAGGAATAGATCTAAGTGAATAGCTAAATTTGGTCATCTATATCGTTGCTATAGACAAATGAGATAGTTTCACAACTCAAAATCATGTTCTTAATGTCTTGAAAAACGAAAGCTATTTGTCAAGGGGTGCTGACTCCACAAAGAGGTAACCATCGATGATGAAACTTCCCTGCCAACTACAAATAACAAATCCTGTCGATGTGCTCACTGAAAATTTAGGGCCATCAAAGTTGATTTTGATGGCTTGCCCTCATGTTAACTTCCACTGAATAAATTGGATGATCTTGGGATTATGATTAGAGTGGTGGAGGGATTAGTGGAAAATATGAAGGTTAGGAAGGGCCCAGGTGAAGTTTGTAGGTTTCATTTTGTCCAACTATGTTTTGCACATAGTAAGCTCTTCATAGGTCTGGGGGGTTTTACTTTTAAAAATCAAGGCATTATGAGATTTCCCAACACTCCATAACAGTGAAACCACCTGAGAAAAATTGGGAAAGTGGTTGGACACCAATGAATCAATTTTTCCCAGAGCGGAAAACAAGACAGAGAGAGAAATCTAGAAGCCAGTGGTGTGCGGTGGCCAAATCCCAAACTTTTAATGCCAGAGGCAGTGGAAAAAGGTATTCTATGAATCCTCTTGATCATTCGGATCAGTAGCGGAGCTAGGATTCTAAGCAAGGGGGCGAGATTGGGAAAATTAAAGGGCACTTCCAAAAAAAAAAAAAAATAGAAAAGGCAGAACGAAGAGTCGAACCAGAGACCTCCCACCCAAAGCAAGGGGCAACCACCAACCTACTATATACTCCTATAATGTGTATTTATGAACTAATTAATACATATCTATTTTTCTTACCCACAAAAATATCCCACATTTATTTTTTTCCCCAAAAAGCTGGGGGGTCAATTGACCTCCCTTGCCCCAACATGGCTCCGCCTATGATTCGGATAAATCATATATGTAGGATCTAGCCATTGTCTCTGCAAAGCAGTGTGCCGATGAAGGCAAAGCATTATGACACACTTGCCACAGCATTAATTTTAGACATAATATCCAACTTCCATATCTAGTTATATTGTGATATAGATTAGTCTTTGGAGAGATTACATGTGCCTTGAACGTAGCAGATTTTCTAGGGATACTTTAATTTGGATAAGTTGAACTAAATCATTTAGTAAATTATTGCATTAATTAAACAAAATATAATTGCTTGTCGAGAGAAATGAATTCATTTACCTTATCACTAACATCGATTAAGGTTCAAGATTCCACGTCCCACTTAGAAACCAAACTTTCATCCAAAGCCGAAGAGTTTATCTAAAAGTTTATGGATTTACCACAACTTTCCAATGAATGCTTTGTTTGATAAAAGGCCTATGCTGGAGAAGCTAGTTCCACCCCTGAGAATCTAATTGTTTTAATTCACAATTAAAAAATTGGTTAGAGGGTTATATTCCATTCTCATTTGTTGGACCAAAAATTGTCTACCTTAGTAAGTATTTTTCAAGTCAATTCGAGAGAGAGGTTATATGTATTGCTAACGTTTTTTTGTAAACCAAAATCTCCAAACTTTTTAGATTCACAAATCTTGTCCCAAGCTAACCTTTACTAAATTTAGAGTTTTTACACCCAAAAAAAAAAAAAAACACATGGTTTATTTAGTCTAAATTGTCAATAACGGTGTCAGAAAATATAAAACCTTGCATTCCATGGCTAGTAGCGGTGAGCAGGACCGGTGCTTGGTTGGAATTTTAGGAACCGAAACCAGGTCCTAAAATTTGGACTCGTCTCAGATCTAGTTGGAACCAGGTCCTAAAATTTGGACCTGGTCCTGTACCCAGTCAGGATCGGGTCCCGTTCCGGGTATCCAGTTCCTAAATAATTTTTTTTTGGTTTTCACTTTTCCCCTAATAAAATAGGAAGAGTGAGGGATTGAAAGAAGTTGAGAACTCATATCTGAAGCCAAATTCTTAAAAATCAAATTATAAGGCTAAATTAAATACGAAATTAGCAGTAAAGAATATTCACATACTTTAAAATAAACTCAGAGAATCAGAAACAATATTAATCAGAAACCCACGAATCAAGATTATAAAACGAACGAGAAGCCTAAAAATTATTTTAATTCACTTGAAATAGAGAGAGAAAGAGAGGGAACCACCAAAATAATATAAAAACAAACATGTTGTAAGCAACAACACTCATGAGGAGATTAAAGTTTGAAGGAAGAAATCCATGGCGGTCGAGATAAATAAAAGGTAAGTTGGGGATAAATTGAAAGTAAAAAAGATAAAATGTTAAATTGGAGTAGTTGGAAGTTGGGTGTTGATACAAAAGATACATCACTTGAAGAATAAGTGTTTATTTTTTATATTTTTCCACCAGAATTCTTTAAATTTTGACCAAGTACTAGGTTCGGGTCACGGCCCAAATTTTCAGGATCCAAAATCAGATTTGGTTATAACTGGGTCCTAAATTTTGAAAATGGTCCCGAAACTTGTCTAACCGAGTCTAGATTCATGCCCACTGGGTCCAAATCGGTTCTGGATCCGAAACCAGATACCCAGTTTTTTTGTTCACCCCTAATGGCTAGGCAGAACTTCAAAGTTTGATTGAATAGAACTATGCAACTAGCTTTTCAAAACACTTGGCCTTTTAATTATCAAGTTTGGAATTAGCTCTAACAGTAGGGCTTTGGAAAAGATTTGTGGTGTGTGCCCCTAGAAGATTGAACATTCCAGATATTTACCTGACAATGAACTATGTGGAATATTGAATATACAACCCATAATTTGTCTATCAAGTGATTACGTGTTCTTAGAGAACACAATATTAGACTTGTGGAAATTTAATCAACTGTCCCCTTGATTGTTCACAGAAAGAATTGAAAACCTATATCAAATTCTAACAAGTTTGGGAGGTAGATTTGCAAAAGAAAAGACTATCATCAGCAAAGAAAAGACACGACATTGGTGTCAGAGTTGGAGCTATTTTTATCTCTATTACGAATTTGGCATTAACAGATTGGGCATGTAACTTATGCGCAGGGACATCCATGCATAAATACATAAATAGGTATGGAAATAAAAGATCCCCATGTGTAGTCATCTAAATGGCTTGAAAAAGTCACACAATTCACCATAAAATGTTGAAATACACTATTTTATCCACCTAATCAAAGTATCATGGAAACCTAACTATTGAAGCGACTTGTTAAGAAATAGAATTTAATTATATCACAAGTTTTTTCCATACCTGGGAGCCCTTTTTCCCTTTAAAATGTCTCAACTTGTTCATAATCTTATGAGCAAATAGAATATTATCATAGATTACCCAACAAGGTACAAATGCACTCTGAGAAGTATAAATAATGTGTTGTAAAACAGGTTGCATTCTATTGACTAAAATGTTGGTTGATATTTTTTTTAAAAATAAAATGTTATGAAGTCTAATTGGTTGGAATTGCGTAGTTGTTTCTAGATCATCCACATTTGAATTAAGTTAATCAATGTATGATTGACTTATTTGATAAGTTGCCCAAAGTTTAAAAAAAATCTTAATAGTAAAGCAAATTTGATCCTTAATAGTGGACAAATAGCACTAGAAAAAGAAACGCCAAATCCATCCAGACCTGGGGTTTTGTGGTGATCCATTTGAAAAATGACAACATGAACTTCATTTTCAGTGATAGGTTTGAAGTTATGACTAAGGAGGCCAAATCAAAATCAAAATCAAAAAGGGAGATGCAAGCATATGTAAAATGGCTAAAAAAGTCATCGATAAATTTCTACCTAATTACAAGTAACTCCTCAACCCATACATTTGAAGTGTCCTTAACTCAGAGGATAGAATAATAATGTTTTCTAGCGATGGAGTTAAACATGCCATTTAATGTATTCAATTTTGAATTTAAATGCTAGCCATGAGGTCAAAATTGTAATACACTAGTTAAATGAACAATATATATTAGTCTATGATTACCACACTTAAATTAGAACCAAGCCCTTCTTCGGAAGCACTACTTTTTTAGATTGTTAAACTATTTTAAGTGGTCAATGGTTTTGTCATCAATGACAATTATGATTTAACTATTAATACATAGTTATCCAGCTAAACATTTAATAGAACGTTTTCGATAAACTATTGATTGCGTCGGAGTCGCTAATAAATATAAATCAACATGAAACTTATTAATTAATAGTTCGTGCCCACGCTTTTGCATGGGATTTTTAGATTAATAATAACACTTATTGAATTGTAGAATTTGAGCTAGTTATTACATAGTATAAATACTCAATTTTACTGGCAAATTAATCCTTGTTTGTGGCTATCTTAGAAGGATAAAAATTTTGTTAAATGATGCCTATAAAAATAAATACTCCTATAATATTTATAATTAATTATTTTCTTCTAATACATATTGTCTCAATCCACTATGTGATACCCGCAAACGTAAGACTGCTTATATCTGAATCTTTACATACCTCACGCAAGCGGGATCCACACTGGGAGGTTGTTGTTATTGTTGTCGTCTCAATCCACTGTTTAGATTTCAATATTGTCTACTTAAGCTTATAACGTTAGAATAATGTGCACACCCCAATGATGTATTCTACCTAGCATTTTAATTTGATAGTAGATTATTCTGACAGCAATACAATGTTCTTCTACAGCTTATCAGTCCCAACTTGTAGTTTTTGTTTGGATCATTCTTTCCAACTTCAATCACACTTAAAAAAAAAAAAAAAAAGCTGTATGTTTTCAAAAACTCTAGTCTTACTAATAAAAAGTATAATAAAAATATACCAACACATTATGATTGGTTTAATTTAACTTTTATCATTAAAACCCCTTATTTTCATAATAATATTTTTTATTAGATACCCCTCATCATGTTAGTAAAAATTCGGTATCTATTTCATAATATACTTAGAATGGCCCATATGTTCTTGAATTGTATCCCACTCTCCTTCTGAAAAAAGATCATTCATCTTTTTTTTTTTTTTTTTTTTTTTTTTTAAAAACCCTCACTTCTATTGCTCTCACAAAAAATCTTTTTTATGATCCACTCCGATTTACTGCTGAAAATAACAATCCTGGAAAGAAAAAGTGCTTTAGGCTAATTAGCATGTTGCCTCTTCATAGTAGGAGTAATAGGTTTGAAATTATAAAGCACCATCTAACATATGTTTGTTGCTAACTTGATGGGAAGACAATCAATTTAAGTGAAAAATTGGAGAGAGACTAAACAAATCTTCAACCACACACCAATAAATATCTAAATCTGATATTCCAAAAATTTCGCCACAGAAGGGTGTTGGGAGAGGGTCTGATGTAGCAGTCTTATTCCTTAATTGCAAATTACAAAAAGACCAGTTCTGATTGACCCTAAATTTAAAAATCACAGACTACCCACTATTCCACAGAAATGAGGCTGCGGAAGTTTAGAGAGGCATTTTACTTTAGTTCATACAATCCTAGCTAAAAAAAAAAAATCCAAAATTACATTTTTTAGCCATCTAGATTTCGGACAAAACCACGCACCAAGTAGAATATAGAAAATAAAAATAGATCACCATGAAATATTCATAATAATTTTTGTATTATAATTATAGAATTAGACTAAAATCTATTTAAATTATTAAGTTACACCAATTCATTTAAAAGAAAATCATATTTTCAGAAAAGGGTTTTAAAAAATAATTATTTAATAGGATCTATATATCATAAAGCCAGATAATTTTAATAGATGCGCTGCAACACTCTCTAAATTTCATTGTCATCTTGTCTAAATTTTTTGCTTCTTGGAAATCCCTCATGCAACATAATTTTAACACGACATCCACCATCACTTGAACTATATTTTAGTTGCAAACAATTTTCTGAAGCTAAATTAAGGTTTTTTTTTTTTTTTTTTTTTTTTTGTGTGTTTTGGGGGGGGGGGGGGGGGAGGCGCATGATTGAAAGCCAAGCTACACACAATTAAGCCTTCTTGACACATTGGCTGAAAGTCTGACGTTGAGAATGGTATGTTTAGCCACTTGTTTATGTTTTGACATACAAGTATGCTAAATTATCAGAAGGGGAAGAAACATATGTGATTAGCAACGGTAATTTTGGTTGAGAATACAACAAAAGGGTTTATGCCCCTACCATATACTGTTGGGATTAAACCTACCATGACACCAATTGTTAGGAGTAGAAGTATAAGGTAAAATTCGATATATAGACGTACGAACAAATACCTATCATACGAGAAGGAGCACCATAATTTTTACGTGGAAAACCTATCCACATTGAGGAGAAAAACCATGGCCGAACAACAACTGACTCATTATCCGCTATAATAAGAAAAGATAGATTATAACAAGATACACTCATAACAATACGCACTTTCAATCTCATCTAGCTAGTTTTTGAGTCACCCATCACTCACAAATCTAACTCCCTTCACAACATACTCTCCCCTACTCGGAACTTGGGATATCCAGGATATACCCCACAAATACCTGATCTCATGCCATCACTTAAGATCTTGCATTGGGTCAAGATGATACCACCCACACTCAAGACCGCACATTGGGTCAAGAGGAACCCTCTCACTCTTTCTGGGATGATTTTCAACTATGGCCTAAGCCCTTATTTATATTATTATGAATTTTCAAATCTTGTCACACCATGTTCTTGTTACCCAATCTTGATTGCTCATTCCACATTCTTGAATTTTACATGTTTGCAAAGCTTACACTTCAAGTAATTTTACCTGCGAAACAGGACTTGTCAATGCCAAATTGAACGTGAACTTGGAAACCAATTTCATAACTAGAAATCTTTGTTCTTCTCTCTTTTATTTTTGTCACAAAAATGCAAAACATTAATTAACATAATTTTCGATTGGACCAAAATCCTACACAAAAAAAGGCTCTTAAAAGAAGACAAAAGAGTAATGATAAGTTAATGTCCTCACTCCATTTAATTCTTATTTATATTGTAATTGACAGCAGTCAGCAACTCTATAGTCTAGAGGCGATCGCATCTTCATCCTCATTGCCATGATATGCGGCATCCTCATCCAATTGTCACATTTTCTTACTATTTGAAAAATCATCTTGGTCATGTATGATGATAGAATGTCTTCCTCTATGATATGGATTTCATCCCACTAACAAGTCAAAAAAATTTTTTTTTTTTTTGGGGAAAATAATTGGATTAGGTTAGCAATGCAAATATGCAATCATGATAGTTGTTTTAGTCCTAGTTAAATTACCAAACCTAGCATTGTCCGCGTTTCATGTGTGCATGTTTCTCTCGGTGCAAAAGCTGAGCCTTTCTCTAATTTTCCAAATGAAAAAACAAAAATCCATTAAAAAGAGTTTCTCGTTTTTCCCCTAAAGGGCAATGAGCCAATTAATTACTTAATAATATCATATTTAATTACTGTTATTATATTTCAAGTTAAATGAGATTAAATTGAACAAGTTGTTTCATAGAAATTTGAGACTGGGCCTCGCCCCCTCAGCCTTTTTTTATCTGTTTGTGTTTGGTGTGACAAGATTCCATTTTGATCAATGCCTCCCATGCAAATGCACGACAACAAACATTTGGGCTCTGATTGCCTGTTTGCTGCCATGCGTTGCCCAGTGAGAGCTACTTCATTCTCTCTCTTTCTCTGTCTTTCTTCTCGTGCACAATTTACAGTTTGTTTGTTGTAAATTTAACAAATCACGCAGAGCTGAAGGGGAAATTATGAAATTATGGAGTTTCACTTTTTTTATTTCTTATTTCTTTCTTTTTTCCAATCTTTGACACAAAAGAAAGTTATTTCATGGCCCCGGATCCATAGACAACTCTTATTTTATAGACCCAAGACTATATAATTCTGGGCATTACAAGCTGACAATAGTTAGGGGGGTTTGCAGCATGAAAAAAGAAAAAAAGTAAGGAAGCTTCCTTTCGCGAGAGCCCGAACTATGTAGAACTGGGTTTTATATAAAAATTTGTTAAATCCAATGACGCGCACAATTTGGAAAAGGTAATCTAGTTTTTTTTTTAAAAAAAACAAAAATAGAGGGACATTTAAATAGGGGACGAATTTTAGAAAATTAAAACAAGTAGTTATATATGATAACCTAGGTCCATAGACTTGGAACTACCATATATATGATTCGCAACTTCATGGCAACACTTTGCCTGCAACATTGCCCACAACTACAATAATTACGTTTATGTATACAGAAATACGGCATGAGAAGATGCACATTGAATCATACAGATAGGTTTGTTATACAGATGAAGTGGTTATTTTCATCAAAAATATGCATTCAAAATAGATATTTTAAATTTTTAATATTTCAAAATAGATTATAACAACACTTGAAAAGCCAATCAATCTATTTTCAAAGTTCTAAAATATTGTCAGAGTTGGAAATCGGTTGATAAAAATGCCAATTATAAATTTTTAAGTGCAAATCATCACCAAACACAAAGTGTGTGCCAATCTGCCATGCACTGCCGTTATATGCGAGACTACTAAAAATTCTACCTATTCCACTTTACTCGTTTTACAATGTAACATCTTGCTATAGGATATAAATGAACCTCCATTGTTGGTAATTTAATATTTTAAATTATATATATATATATATATATATATATATATATATATATATATATATATATATATATATATATATAGATATATATATATATATATATATATATATATATATATATATATAAGACTACTCAAATAAGATGAGATTTTTATGTACGATGAGTAAGATGAGTGCATAGAGACGCTGCATGTCTTTCCTTTAGAAATGATCACCAAACACAATATTGATAATCACTGGAACCAAAACTATTAATTACTAAAACTAAAACTATAGATCACTAAACATATCTATTATATACCATGGTTATAGTATAGAGACGCTATATGTCTCTACTTATACGCGCTGATAATGAGAGTAATATATGTTTGACGGTCGTCTTTATCATTGCTATGGAAGTAGAGTATTTTATTTATATAGTGAATATGAAATGACGATAGTGATCATTATAAATATGTTTGTTGATTACAAACTATACACTAAATTTATAGTTAGGCGAGTTTTATTTGTTGCAATTTCAGCCTTTATTTTCATAAAAAAAATTATCATACCAGTTTTGGTTTATGATATTAGTTAGTAATCATTCAGTTTTAGCGGACGTCAGAATTCTGTTTGGTGATCAATTGATCTATTTATAACGATCATTGAAAAAACGTTCGTTGATCATGAACCATACCCTCAATTATAGTTGGGAGAGCTTTATTTTTGATGTAAGCAGGAGAACTTTATTTTTTATATATATTTGAGCTTTGCTTTCATTAAAAATAATAATATACATAGTTACTTATAATATTAATTAGTAATCAACAGTTTTAATTTCAGTAATCATTAGTAGTCTGTTTGGTGATAAATTTTGGATGAGATACTAATAACACCTCCATGTCCTTATCCTATTCATGTCACAAAACACTTTATCCCACCTAAATAGCCTCCATACGTACATATATATATATATATATATATATATATATATATATATATATTATATATAATAATAATATATATATATGTTTGTTCGTGTGTGTGTGTGAACGTGTGTATAATATATATATATATATATATAATACTATATATATATATATATATATATGTATGCACGCAGATAGATAGGGGGGAATCTCCAAAATTACAGTTTTATTCCTTCTCTTTCCTTTTGTTTTATATATGTTTGGCTACTAGTACTATTCATTGAATGGTCACCCATTTCAATTATAAGTGAAGCCTAAAATATTTCTTTAAAAAAAACGATCTTCTCAATTAATTATAGCTCAAAAAACTTTTTTCCCGGTTGATCCTTTGAAAATCTTAGTAACTGAATTTCATATAGGAAAGGAAGAAAATTAGGAACTAAAAGTGATGCCCATATATAGCATACAACATATGCAATCGTTTGCTGACGGTTTACACATAAAGTTCTAAGTGTAGTACATGATTTTCAAACCTTATTTAAGTTGAGTAATTAATTATAAATCAAAGTAAATTATTAATTTCTCAGGCCCCTTCAATTGATTGGAAATCAGGTGAAAGGTGAAAGGTGAAAGGTGAAAGCTGGAGACATGCCTAGAAATGTCAGGATGTGAGCTTCTCACGAGAACTATTCCTGATTTGATACATTTTCTGACATAACAAGGTAGATTATGTTGCCATTTTAGGCTACTTAATTACTCATTTTGAATTCAAATATGTTTTCTCACATTAATTAAACATTTGTTCATTTATTAATTTTCTTGGTTTACCTCAGACCTCGCGAAAGCGGGATCCATAATGAAAAGTGGTGGTGTTATTGTATTAATTTTCTTGGTTTAGGTGAGTTTATGTTACTCATGTCTTATTTTTTAACTCTCTAATTTAATCATTGATTTTTAGAAATCTGTACCCTTTTTATTTTTCCTTCATATGATTTAAGAAAGTGACCTTATGGAAATATGTCCACATTTATTAGCTTGCGCTACAACTCATACAGGCACCTATCTTGTCAATATGATCTGCTATCATTGATCCTGATAATAAATAGAAAAAATTACATAAAATGAGTTTGTCCTATTCTTAATCACTGATGGTTCTACCTTAACTTATTATTTTGAGTTGATTTGATCTTTATCTCGTGATGAGGAGTTCAAATTAAGTGGCTTTTCTTATCTTATCTCGACTTTCACAATACCAAAGTCCTACACCTATTTGACTAGAATTACAAAGATATAACTTCTCAAAGCTTTAATTAGTGATATCTCTTTAATGAGTTATTAAAATCTTCACCCTTAACTTATAAAAGAAAAATACTAATCATATCACGAAACAGTCTTATACATAGAAGATAAGATGACCAAGGGGAGAAAACTAATCACATAGTAGAATTAATTACGATCTAAATCAAAACTAAATTTAGCATAGAAAGAAGGGTGGTCCATCACTATTCAAAGGGGACAACACCTTCAGAAAATGTATCACACGGGACTGTATATACATGGTACAGCACAGTTGTGCCATAAGGGAATAATGCTCGATGGCTAATGGGAGTCATTGACAACCTTGTGATTTCATAGCGGCTGATCGTCCTTGTGTGAAGCCAAGATGTGCATTAATACCTAGTCATTTGGGATGTTGCAGGTTTGTCTTTTCTTATTTATGTAAAGTAGGACCATCCACTCTGAGTTCAAAAGCATGGTCATATTGCTAGGCTAGATCGGTCTAGCTGGATTTACATATGCGAATAGTGTTATTTGCGACATTATGTACCCTACCCATCTTGCCAAGCATTGTACATGGATGTTATATATGACATGTATGATCTCATGTGGACATTATGTTATAGTATTACCAATACAGGTTGGTTTAAATAGTTTGATACTTGTTCTCCTTAAGTAATGTCTCGAGTTCGAGTCTTGTGAATGGAGAAAATATGTGATGGTAGAGTTCTACCCTTTATTGAGCCAACAGTAGCTCCACTATAATAAAATAGATGACCAAAAACCAAAAAAAAAAAAAAAAAGTGTGTTACAGTATTAAGGATAGTGGGTAGATATTTATCAATTTTCTTTACGTTTGTTGCTATCGATCGAACGAGGAATCAACCAAGAGCCACATCCAAAGTTAACCATTTAAAAACATGATAATTTGGTGATATAAAATAGTATGCAGATGTTATATTTAACATATATTTAACGTCTAATGTATTAGTTTGTACAATATGTGACCATACAAAATTATGAATTGTTGAGAATTAAAGAATATTGAAACTATCAAAAAGATGTGAAAAATACATTTGAAATATTGCATGTTTAATGTCGCTCTTTTTGGTGTAACGAGTCTTATGCAATCAAGATTTCAACTCAGATCTTTAACAACTACTTCAAAGACTTTGCCACAGTCATTGTCACATTTTATTCATGAATTTAAGTAGAAACCTTCCTTTTATCGTATCATGAAAGCAGGTTTTATAGCCTTGAAAACAAATGAAAAAAATAATGTAATTTCCACTTTTACTATGTTAATGATGCAATGATTGAAAAATAGCACCACAATAATTCATCTTTCTCCTATTTTTGGAGAAACGAAGCCCCACATAAATGAATTGCATCTGATAAACATCATTTACTCTAAATGTAGACTAATTAAGTAATTAAATGAATGAAACAAACCCAAAGCCTCACAAAATTCAGGTGAATCAAGAGGGGCAAAATGGTAAATCCAAACATAGCACACCCTTTATAAGTGACCATCTCCATGCTCTCCCTTCCCCCCTCTCACCACCGAGATTCCTTTACTCATCACCCTCTTTAATTTCACCACCAAGCACCATGGTCACCCATCTCAAGCACCAGTCCACCATGAAGAAAATTCCAATTCTACCCTTGTTCATGGCCACTTTCTCTCTCCTGCTGACCTCTTCAGTAGTTTCTCCCTCATCAATCCATGACCTCCTTAAGAGCCAGGGTCTGCCTGGGGGGCTATTCCCCAAGAATGTTAAGTCATACACTCTCGGCGAAGACGGGCTCCTGGAGGTCTACTTGGGCCAGCCATGCGAGGCTCGGTTCGAGAGCTTGGTTCGGTTCGATAGCGTGGTCCGGGCTAACCTTAGCTATGGTGGGCTCATTGGGGTTGAAGGGCTAACCCAAGAAGAACTCTTCCTTTGGCTCCCTGTCAAGGACATTATTGTCGATGACCCTTCTTCTGGTCTTATATTGTTCGACATTGGTGTTGCCCAAAAACAGCTTGCCTTCTCCATGTTTGAAGATCCTCCTGTTTGCAACCCTCAATGTAATCAATCTCTCCCTTTCGCTCTAGTTTTTGGATTGTTCTTCCACATGATCTCTATTTCATAAAAATTAGTGGCGGAATAAGGATTTTAATTAATTTAATTTAAATTAATCCGATTTATAAAATTAATGCAACCCTTGTTTCAAAAATTTGACTCACAACTCTAAATTGTGAATAAAGTTGTCGAATAACTAATGAAACTCGCAAAAAAGAGTCTCTAGACGTCAATTTTGAATTTGTAATTGATTTTTATTTTTTTGGTTCCTATAGAGAAAAAAACTACACTAAATTTAATTTATTTTAAAAATTTATAAAGTAAAGAGACTATTATTTTGTCAATTTAATATAACTGTACGAAAACAAAGTAGGTAACTAATCTTGACCTAATTGTTAAGACAGGTAACCTAAATCTATTAGACTTCAAATTTAATTGTACTATTTTTTATGTCTTAACTATGAAATTAGGAACAAATGTAGTATCACATTTTTAAATTAGAAATTAATGTAACTTATTATCATATAAATGAATTTTTCAAAAAGGTCGCTCCAATTTTGGCCGCCCGAGCTGTGTCTCTTACATTCTTACCAGGGGGGCAAGGATTTGGTACGGGAATAATGTTTCATTTATTAAAAAAAAAAAAAGTTGATTTTTTGGAGCCATATTTTTACCTTCTGTGGGACCACGAAGGGCCCACATCGTTATTAAAATGCAGAAAATTATGCGAGTTGTGTCACTTCTCGCTCCACTCCCGTGAATATCTTGTCCAATTTTGTTGATCTTTGGGACACTTATTCTATTTTGTGGGACCTTGGGCCCTCTCCACCTATAACAATTAGACAATTTGATGGGCCTTTCCATAATTGATAAACCTTCCTCAGGCCCCTAAGAGTTCTGTACACCTCTGCCATGTTCGGCAAAACTAGTTATTTATATAGTGAGTAACAGTTCAGGTAGTAAATAGTTATTTACAGTAAATAATTTTTTAATTTAACTGTTAGTAGATAGTTATTTAGATGAATAACAGAAATAAATATGTTTGGTAAATTTAGCAGTCGGATTAGCTCATTTGTGTAAACTCATTATTATAAATTAGCGCAAACAGACAATCATATTTTCCAAAGGATTTTTTTTTGGCCAAAAAACTATAAAATGCTACTTTTGAATACCAAAAGCTAACACTATTAGCTTTTCAGAAATACTGGTTAGAACGCTAAACGCCACTTAAAATGCTAGTGAAAATTTTATATTACCAAACATTAAACATTGATTTAGTCAAATATACTAAATGCTACTTCAAACGTTTTTGCCGAATATGACCTTCATTATAATTGTGGACAAATTTTATCATTTTTTATTTTTAGTTGTAAATAATTAGTGATTTCTACGTCGCTTGGGTTCTTAATAGTATGTATTGTTAGAGTTACATATCTTAATTATCTATATGTGCATGCTTTTCTAATATTTTTCCATGCGCTTTCTGAAAATACATACTTTTATGAATGTGATATAGAACTTTGTTTATATTACGGCCATCTCTTTAGGGATCATCTCATTGAGACAAACTAATATGATTGCCTAAGTAGTGAAACGTTTTTTAAAGGTTCTTTTATCGGATATATCAAGCACTCTAGGCTTATGTATGCAGCAAACTTATGGTTTATTAACACTTTACATTAGAGTATTTAATTGAAAACAATTCTACTTGATGTCATTGTTACATTATTAAATATGTGATATGTAATTTTGTTTAAATCTACTGTCTTGTGTCTATTAAATATCAAGTAAAACAGTCATTTTAATACGGAGAAAATATGTCGCATCTGAGTCATTTCAAACAAGATGTGAACATGATCTCACAAATTATACTAAAGGACCCCAAGGTTACGTTCATAGGCCCTTAGCCCTTGTGAGTTCATTTTCAATCTTGTTTTATTATTTTTGGCCATTTCTATTTTCTAATTCTCTCTCTTATAACCCCACCCCTAACCCTATGTGCTTTCAAGAACACATGCTCTCATTGCCCATTTGTATATATTCTGATCTTCACGTTTGTATTTATCATATATTAATTTTTTAATATATATTTGTTAATGTGACTTTTGAGAATATACGCTATCAGGAATATGATATACATACTGCCCTAACCCCTCTCTTGCTTTTTCCACTATCTTTAATTATAATGAGAAAATTGTGATGGGTTGAGAAAATGCAGGGTCACACGCACACATGGTTGGAGGGATGGAGAAGGGAGCTCATCAAGCCAGAAGATAAAAGCTTCAATTCATTTGGAGATGCAAATTACAACTTTGTCCTCTTCCTTTCTTCTCCCTTTTCCCCTTCAAAACATTTTGATGAAATTGTGAGGGAAGAATCTAGAATATATAGGCTCCTTTTTCCCTTTTTTGCTTTTTTTAAAAAAAAAAGAATTTTGGAAAAGAGGGGAAAGAAATCAAACCTAGTATAGTAGAAGAAAGTGAATAGAGAGGATGGAATGTTAAATTTTTGTCTTTATAATGCTTTGTTCTCGCCCGACAAAGGGATTATATGGTAGAGAAGAAAGGAAAATAAATAATTGATTTGTCTAGGGTTTATGCTTTGCTTAAAACTTCTATCTAACATAGCCTAATG
Organism: Carnegiea gigantea; assembly: GCA_029747015.1. Taxonomy (NCBI): domain Eukaryota; kingdom Viridiplantae; phylum Streptophyta; class Magnoliopsida; order Caryophyllales; family Cactaceae; genus Carnegiea; species Carnegiea gigantea. The sequence continues at coordinate 767,934 of JAKOGI010000127.1, read as the reverse complement.
GCCTCCTAAAAGGTGAAAGTGATTTGGGCATGCATCTTCTTTTTAAGATTGCATTCTGATTTAACAAGCAAAATCAAATTCCACCCATCATTTTGATCCCCCAAAAGAAATCAAATTAATAAATAAAAATATAAAGGAAAACGGTAAAAGGAAAATTTTCCTCTTGTTCATTATTTGTAAATTTATAAATATTATCTCTTTAAATTAATATAATGTCACGTCATAAGATAAAAATCAAATTCTTAAAATCACAGTGAATCAGTAACTTATAATCGTTCTTTATTCATACCACATATTTATTGAAATGATTCCTCTTACAGCCTTGTAATTGCAATACTTTCAAACATAGACCATGTTTGGCACTAGCATTGTGAGTAGTGTTTAGTATTTTGATCAAATTACTATACCATTCAATCAATTTTTAGTGTTCTATAGTCCTGTGTTTTAATTAGCATTTCAAGTAGTATTTAATATTTTTAATAACTTTTCTGAAAGGCTAACAGTATTAGTTTTTGAGATTTAAAAGTAACATTTCATATTTTTAGGCAAAAAAACAAAAAAATCCTTTGAAATTTTTATCTTTAGAAATATTTATATCCTTTCATGTCAATTTACATTAATCAGTTAATCTAACAGCTAAATTTATCAAACATATTTATTTCAACCGCTCGTCTGAATAGCTATCCACTAACAACTAAATTAGAAATATTATACGCTACTGAAACAATCATCCGCTACTTAAACCGTTATCCGCAATCCAAACTGCTAATTTTATCGAACAAGACCATAATTACACTATCTCTACTCTCTAGAGACTTGGTTGGTATTGATCACTTTTGCATAAAGCCTAACAATTAACTTCTCTACCCTGTAAAAGTGAATGAAAACGTCATCAATTAAGAAAGCATCCTAACCTTGAGCCATGGCGATGATGAAACTTATGGATTTATTTTCTTTTTTCAGGAGTGGAGCTTATTAATGAACCTAACCCTAAAGTGATATTGGCGAAAATTCTGGTTTGAATCGATTTCGGGTCGGATATATCGGACAATGTTAAAATTCGGACAAGAAATTGATGTCAAATATTCGATTTTTTCTCGACCGGACAATTTAGACAAGGCTAAATTCGGGCTAAAATCGAATTAGGATAATAGAAATATAAAAAATATTGTATCTGAATTCAAAATTTGGACGAAGAATTTATGACCGTATCCATTTTTTTTTGAGTCGGATAAATTTGGATATTCGAGTCGAGCAACTTTTTGCGAGCTCTACCCTAAAGGGAACAATAGTACTTAGAAAATGTGGTAAAATTACATGGTGGGAACACATATCATAGGCAACAAGGCCCCATTGTCGAACAACAGCTTGAAGAAAACGTGACAAGTGCAGTTGTTTTGTTTGTGCCAAGTGACCATGGCATTGATTATTTATTTGATTTGGAGGTGAAGGAGGATGACAATTAAATGAAGTTCCTTACTATTGTATGTTCATCAATGAAAATGGTAGGTCTCAACATCAAAGGATTGAAATTCTTGAAAATCCTCTTTAGTAGGGCTTCCGTCCATGCTATTGTTTTATATTCACACAAAACCAAATATGGTGACCGGTGCTTAATTTACTTGGGAGATATATTATAAGATGGATATTGTAAGGATTGATGAATCTTTATGTCTTTATTATTAAAGATTAATTATTTATTTAAGAGTACTGTCTTTAATCATAAGAAGAATAAAAGTTATCACAAATATTTTTATCAGTAATCTTCGAGTCACTTTTGAATAATTGTAGTAGTCTCAAAATTATTATTATAAAGGTAAAATTCGAATAACTCTTTAAAATAATTTAAGAACACTGAATCTTTAAAGTTCATCCTTAAAAAAACTTTGACCATTATATTTATTTGATGGAATGATATCACCCACAAATTTATTAGCACTAAAATGGAGGCACATCCCTTTTGGTAGAAAATGAAAGAAGAAATTTGTTGAGGGTGGAGAATGAAATCAATAAGAATAAGGATATTATACACCATAGACAATTAGATATAGATAGATAGATAGATAGATTAACAAAGAGCTAAAATAACACATGGTATCCAAAGTAAGACAAGTGATTCTGTTAGCATTTTTAAGACTTTAAATTAGCAATAATTGTAATTTGATTAATGAGAATCTATTATTTGTGTTTGCTAGGTTATCTGGTGAACTGTGAACCTCCCCCCCCCCCCAAAATATATGGTGAAACTTTTGAGTAGCATTGCTACATATTAGGATTTAGGCCCGGTTCTTTTCCTTGGTAAATCTCAATTTTCCAACTTCAACTATTTTTAACCCATTTTAACCCACTTCACGAATTTCAATTAAAAAAATACCAATTTCAACTCACTTTAACCAACTATTTTAATCAACTTCTACCAATCATATAAAAAATTTATCGATTTCAATCAGCTTTAACCTACTTCAATCCACTTTGCTTATTTTTCAACCCTTATTTCCCAAAGAAAAGAACAGACGCTTAAATTCAACATATATAGATTAACGTCCATACTTTCCTAATTTACCAAATCCAGGGTGCAACGACATTCAGTATTTCACTAAAACAGGTCAAATAATACTGATAGAGCAATCAAAATTGTCTCCAATTAATCGAATTTCAAATCAACGGCAAGCTAAATTTGTGATAGGCATTAGCACCTCTACATGCTCCTGTGGACACCGTAGCGTCTCTTTGGCCTGTTCACCGTCGAGTCTTTCACCCCACGTATCCTCTGAAGATGTGACACCAAAATAATTCTACTTTAGATTACAATTTACTACAGCTTTCTATGTGAATGATAACAAAACCATAATCAAGATTAACACACATGCAAGCTTCGAAACTTGCTTCTCACCTCTAAGCAAGAAGTAACCATGGCCTCTCCTTTGGTAGTTACGTTGTATAATTTACATCATTGAACTCGTACCCTAGGCTAGTTACGTCCTCAACCGCTTTCGTAAGTCCTCCAACTTTCTTCTCAGTTGCTATCTGTATCCAAAATTTTTGTATCATCCATTGAAAAATCACCTTAATGTTCATGGGCGGATCTACCTAGTAGTTAGGAGTGTTCATGGACATTCCTAACCCAAAAAAAGTGTTTATAAGACCCTGAGTCTGATCTTATACATGTGGACACTCATAAAAATATGATACAAGTCCATAAAACCTAAATAAGCAAAGCCCAAAATATATAAGTGAAAAATAGACCCTAGAGTTGAGCTGGAAGATATTAAAACAAGATTTTTTAAAATAAATTTTAATTGTGTCTCTCTATCTCTCACTCATTAGTGCATACATCATTGAATGGCTTTAAGCTCCTCTTTTATTATCTCACTCACTCCCTCACCCCTCTCTCTATCTTCAAAGAACTTTTTAATTGACGTCAACATTATTCATTTTCTTATTTCAATTCCCAAACTCAGAAGACCGAAGGAGTAGAAGAGGACATTGAAGAGAGGGAGAATATGGGAGGTACAGGCTCAACTACAGTGGGTGCCCAAGGATTGGGGGAAGAGAGGTCCGCCTTGGGCAAGGCCAATCGGAGGCGAAAGTAAATCTATTTGCAGCTTTCAGTGAACTCATTGAAGATGGTGGTTGATTTTGCAGTTAAAATTGAGTTCACTCCAGTTAACCTCTATTAGACCAAATCCAACTGTTCTTTTAATTTTTTGGATTGCTTTGATAATGTTACCCTTACACTCATAAGGTCATAGACTTCAACTTAGGTGGGGTTGGGGCATCTAATATTGGATCCAAATCTGAACATTGTGATTAGGTGCATCAAATTGGTCTTATGATGCCAGCAACAAGATGCTAGCAAAAGACAAAGGATGCGATAATTTGTTTCCGCACTTACATGGAGACAAGGACTTTGCCTTCAGCATTGCCACCTAATTTCTTGACTGATTGTGCGCTGTCATCAGTTCGTGAATTGAACATAGCTATTTTGAATTTTGATCACTATGCGACTGCTTTTACGGTGTTGAAGAAATTTTTAAAAAAATGTCAAGGGATGTATATTTTTGGCAGAAGGTCGTTGATCTATCCCAAAAGCTATGAAAATTCAAGAAGCAGAGTCGCAGGAACTGTTGAGAGGGATATACATAGTTGTTTTCATGGCTACAGCACTGCAGAATTAGCCCATGTATGACTTCCACAGTTCCATGCCAAACATGGAAAACAAGACCAAAGCAGGGATTTGAAATGGGAAGCAAATGATGATCTGATCTTCTATATTTGGCCTAGTTGAAATTTTCCGGACCAACACCACTTGTATTTTTATGAAAATTTTACTGAACCATGAATAGCATATTCCAACTTGATCTGAACTTGAATGGACAAAATAAGGCGTAACTGGAAGTTCTATCAACCCAAGCATGACCAGACCCAAAATCGACCAGACCCAAACCTAAACCGAGCAATCTATTTGTCAGTTTATGAGTTCTAAGGATGCCTCGAAAACTGAAGCAGGTGCTATCTCTTTAAGGAAAACTCATGCGTCCTGTAGAAGGCAAAAAAAAAAAAAATCTATAACGAATTAAATGATGCCACGTGTAAAAAATGGACCAACCATAAAGTGCCACGTGTTACGTTGACTTTGGTTGGCCCGCTCGGTCAAAATTAGGTGCAGCCAATCAAAAGTCGTCACGCGTCATCGATGATGCAGGAATTAGTAATTATTTTCTTTATTTAAAAATAAGAAAATTATTACTGGGCCTAGGCCCAAAACCCGGCTCCAACCCTAACCGGCAGAGCCTATAAATAGAGGCCTTCTCCCTTCATTTGGGGGGCACTCGGCATTTGCAGAATTCAGAGCTCGGACAGCAAGGAGCATCCAGCTACCAAGCGAGAAGGATCAAGACTTGCAGAGCTTCAGAAATCACAACCAGTCACTGGCAGATCAGAACCAAGAAACATCTTCAGAGTTCTTCAGCTGATTTGCATCAACCGAGATCAAGCATCAAGCCCTCGGAGTACTCAAGTCATTAGGAGATCGAATCAGAGGATCAATTTTATTGTATCAAATTCAGAGATTGTACCCATATACAAAATCAATACAAAAATTCAATTTGTTGCAGAATTTCTTGTCTAATTTATTTTAGCCTCGAAATTTGCATTTACAAATTTGGCACGCTCGGTGGGACATCTCTGCCTCTCATCTCTTTCTCCAAAATACCAACTCTGCACTTCCTCGAAGATAACATGGCCCCTAAGAACGCTATCACTCAATCTTCAAGGAAAACTGTTCGATCCGCATCGCAAGGATCAACAACTGCTAGTGCTGCATCTGGTGGTGTCATGACGAGAAGTATGACAAAAGCTACTGGAGAACAATCAGTTGTGGCTGCAATATCACAGTCACACAAGATTCAAAACCTCGGCTTCAAGGTATCTGATGGAGTCAATCAAATCGTTTCGAATGCTCTGAAGCAAAAATCTGTTGCTGGCTTCATCATGCCACAAACAATTCCACGTGGGATGGATGAACTCCAAACCCACACAAACCCTGCTTTTCAACCCTTCAATTTTGAAGATGATGGTTACTCAAGCGGCGATTTCTCTTTAGCATCATCAAAGGGATCACCTTCCTCGCATGCTGAAGCTGAATCATCTGACACTGTCATCATGCCAGTTATGGTGACAGGGGCTACTAACTTCGAAGAACAACTGGCAAGCATGAAGGCTACCTTGGATAGGCTCTCTAAAGAGAGTGCAGAAAAGGATGCTCAAATCAAACGCCAGAACGATCAGATTGCTGAGCTGATGAAGAAACTGGAAAAGAAGTCCTCTGAAGCTTCCAACAAAGGCTCAGGCGCTGAAGACTCTGATAAAGAGTCCAGCCACAGCGAAGAGTCTGATGACGAACGCAAGGCAAGAAAAGACCGCTCTTTAGGCTCGATGTCTGTTGAGCAGATTCAGAGCTTAATAGCAAATGCGGTCAAGGCTCAGTTGGGAGGGGGATCTCACAAGACCCACATATATACAAAGCCTTATACGAAGAGGATCGATGCTCTTCGCATGCCGCATGGCTATCAGCCCCCTAAGTTCAACCAGTTCGACGGCAAGGGCAACCCCAAACAGCATATTGCCCACTTCATTGAGACGTGCAGTAATGCTGGCACAGAGGGGGACCGACTGGTGAAACAGTTTGTTCGTACTCTAAAAGGGATTGCATTCGACTGGTACACAGACTTGGAGCCAGAGTCTATTGACAGCTGGGAACAAATGGAGCAGGAGTTCCTGAATCGGTTCTACAGCACTCAACGTGTTGTTAGCATGACAGAGTTAACAAGCACTAGACAATGGAAGGACGAACCGGTTCTTGATTACATTAATCGCTGGAGATCCCTAAGTCTTGAGTGTAAGGATCGTCTATCAGAAGCTTCAGCCGTTGAAATGTGTGCTCAAGGTATGGAGTGGGATTTACTATACGTCCTGCAGATGAGTAAGCCAAGGACCTTCCAGGAATTGGCAACAAAAGCTCATGATATGGAGATAACGATCGCAAGTCGCCGTGGCAAGTCTTCTTCCTCATCTGACGCTAGAAAGGACAAGGGTGAATTCAAGAAAAATCCTAAGTCCACAAAGTTCTCAAACAAAGAATCCATGGCTGCTTCAACTGGGGAGCCGGTTCGAATCTCCGGGAAGCCCAAGTATGAAAATAAGAAGGGTGGATTCTCCAAGGATTCTGGAAAGAAGCGTCCTACATTAAAGGAACTGCAAGAGAAGAAATATCCATTCCCTGACTCAGACTTGTCGGGAATGCTGGATGATCTCCTTGAAAATGGGGTTATTCAACTTCCAGAACCGAAACGGCCCGAAGAAGCTGGAAGGGTTACCGACCCAAAATACTGTCGGTATCACAGGGTGGTCAGTCACCCTCTCGAGAAATGCGTTACGCTCAAGGAGCGTATTATGCAACTTGCCAGGGATGGGAAGATAATATTAGATTTGGACGACACTGTGGAGACAAATCATATCTCCACTCAGTTGGAGTATTCCTCATCGCCCTGGAGGCCAAAGCATACTCCACCTCGTGGTAAACTAAATACCGAATTGATTTCCTTCCTTGGAGTGAAATTAATTACAATTCAATTTGGAAGTCTGGAGCCTGTAGTGATTCCAATTGGTTCGGAAGGGCTCGCGCCAGAGACTGAGCCTATTATAGATGTCTCTGACAAAACTGATGTTGATGAAGAGGGATGGACTCTTGTCACTCGCCGGAGGCCAAGGAAGCAAAGCCAAGTGCAATCACCGCTTCTCCGCCGCAGGAAGAGACAAGGAAGAAAGAAAAGCCCTCGTCATTCAAAAGGAAAGAAGAAGTCCAAGAACGTCAAAAGGCACGAAACTCTGCCTATTGACCTCCTGGAGCAGGAGCCGCTTGTTCCCGTCACACTCAAAGAGTTTTTCCCAACGGGCTTCTTTGAGAAAGTTACGGTTAACATGACCTCATGTTCTGAGCTCGAAGAAGACGAAGACGAAGGAAGTGATGGACAAGAGGGGTCTCCTAGAGTAGCTGATAAGACTTTAACTGTCTTGGAGGCTTTGCCAGCTCGCATGGGCTGGGGGCAAATCTTTTGTTTGCCTGACGAGATGCGCCGACATGTTGTTGCTGCCTTACAACACCCAGAACTTTATGCTGATAAAATCAAGGATGTGGGAGCATTGACAGAAGGCCCTGTTCAGTGTGCCTATTGCAACACCGCAGTCACTTTCACTGACGACGATTTGTTGTTAGGATCTAAGCCCCATAATCGTCCTTTGTTTGTGACTGGTTACATTAGGGAGCAGAAAGTCAGACGCATTCTCGTGGATGGAGGGTCAGCCGTCAACATCATGCCGAAGTCTACAATGAACGACTTAGGCATCACAGTGGAAGAACTGTCTAAGAGCCGAACGATGATTCAAGGCTTTAACCTTGAGGGCCAACGTGCAATCGGCATGATTCGCGTTGAACTGATAATGGGAGATTTGATGACATCCTCCATCTTTCATGTAATCGATGCTAAGACGTCCTACAAGTTGTTACTTGGGCGACCATGGCTTCATGAGCATGGGATAGTGGCCTCCACTTTACACCAATGCCTTAAGTACTACCGTGATGGAGAGAAGAAAATAAACGGGGATGTCAAGCCATTCACTAAGGCTGAGTCTCATTTTGCAGACGCAAGGTTCTTTGAAGAAGGTGCTGCACCTAAAGAAACCATGCCGTCAACCATTTCTTCCACAGGCAAAGGTGTCGCAAAGAAGATCCCTCAAGCAGCAAAAGTTGATGCTCCTAAGCAGCAACTCGAGAAAGAAGCAAGCAAGCAAGGTAGCACCACCTCTTGTGTTGAGCAAGTCGCCAAACAGGCTGCTGCTTCAACAGGATCAGTGCCACCAGTCTTAAGGTACATACCTAGGTCTCGCCGTAAGGAGGGCGAATCGCCCTTTAGCGAGTGTACAAGCAGAAGCGTCGAGACCGAAGCTACCAAAAAGGATAATGGAGCTAACATAATCACCTTGAAAGGAAGTGCAACAGTTCCAACGCTTAAAATGCGGCAGGCTAAGGTGAGTAGGCCCCCTCTTTCCAGGTTTGTCGTTTCTTCTAAAGAAGGCGATGACTTGCCAAGCGCACGGACTAGGGAAGGATTTGATCCTAATGCGTACAAGCTTATGGAGAGAGCTGGTTACGACTTTCAAAATCCAACTGCTTTAGGAAAGGTAGTCGAAGCCAAGCCTCATGGCCTTACCGAAACTCAGAGGAAGATTCAAGAACAGGGAGGTTCAATAGCCGTCTCTAAAGTTGGACTGGGTTTCACACCACCGCAGCCGGTCAAAATCTCTGGGCGACGAAAGGACAAAAAGTTGGTGATTCAACACATCTCAGCTGAAGAAGTAGACGTGAGTGAAGAGGAAAATGCTTCACCCAACCCAAAGCCCTCTGTGTTTGATAGGCTACAATCATCTACTTCTAAAAAACGTCCGTCAGTATTCACCCGTATAGGGAAAGGAAAAGATCACAGATGCTCTGTTTTCAACAGGATCAAAAATGATCCTCAGCCAAAGCCTTCGGTTTTTGCCAGGATAGGAGTTGGTGAAAAGTCCTCAAACTCTCAACTTCAGCTCGAGAAAAGCTCTGCATTTAGCCGCTTGGGAATGATAAATGAAGTTCAAAGTTCAATCCCTTCTCGTATGAAACGTTTCTCTAGTCTGGATGTTAAGACAGACGGTTCATTAAGAGTAAAGAGGCGCACTGTGGTCTTCACAGGCCAACGAAAAAACTCTGGCTCTAACGAGGAAGCCGAGAAAGAAGAAGCTATTTCTTCTAATCATATCACGATCCACGAATGTGATGACTCAGACTATGAGATAGAGTTGGCAGAGACTCCTAAGACTTTCGAAGATGGGGGACAGGCTACAGTTGATGATCTGAAAGAGCTGAATCTTGGAACCAATGAAGAGCCTTGCCCTATCTACGTAAGCTCATCACTTACACTAGAAGAAGAAAAGCAGTACTTGGAACTCCTGACAGAGTACAAGGACATATTTGCTTGGAGTTATAAAGAAATGCCCGGGTTGGACCCGAAGGTTGCAGTTCATCGCTTATCTATCAAAAGGGGTATTTCGCCTAAGAAACAACCTCAGCGACGTTTTCGCCCAGAGTTGGTACCGGAAATTGAAAAGGAGGTCAACAAACTCATAGAGGCGGGATTCATTCGCGAGGTTAAATACCCAACATGGATCGCAAACATCGTGCCTGTCAGAAAGAAGAATGGACAACTTCGTATTTGTGTGGACTTCCGGGATCTCAACGACGCTTGTCCAAAAGATGATTTCCCGCTACCTGTCACAGAACTCATGATCGACTCAACTACAGGGCATGAAGCGTTGTCATTCATGGATTGTACCGCAGGATACAATCAGATTCTGATGGCTCCAGAGGATCAAGAGGCCACAGCTTTCCGCACACCTAAGGGCATTTTTTGCTATAAAGTAATGCCCTTCGGACTTAAGAATGCAGGAGCAACCTACCAAAGGGCAATGCAAACAATTTTTGACGATATGCTTCACAAAAAAGTTGAATGCTACGTCGATGATCTGGTAGTCAAGTCCAAAAAGAGGGAGGACCACATACAAGATCTTCGTTTGATCTTTGAACGATTACGGAGATGTCAATTGAAGATGAACCCGCTCAAGTGCGCGTTCGGTGTCTCATCCGGAAAATTCTTAGGCTTCATCGTTCACCATCGAGGAATCGAGATCGACCAATCGAAGATCAAGGCAATTCAAGAGATGCCAGAGCCGAAGAATCTTAGAGAGCTTCGCGGACTTCAAGGTCGCTTGGCATACATCCGAAGATTCATCTCAAATCTTGCAGGACGTTGTCACCCCTTCAGCCACCTCATGAAAAAGGGAGCACCGTTTGAATGGGACAACTCATGCCGAGCAGCTTTCAAGAAAATAAAGGAATATTTGTCCCATCCTCCGGTATTGGGGGCACCCATTCCAGACAAGCCTCTTCGACTGTACATTGCAGCTCAGGAAAAATCCCTAGGAGCATTATGCGTACAGGAAAACGAGGAAGGGAAAGAAGTTGCTCTGTACTACTTAAGTCGTACATTGGTCGGCGCTGAGTTGAAGTACTCCCCTATTGAAAAGATGTGCTTGTCACTCATCTTTGCCATCCAGAAATTAAAGCATTACATGCAGGCCTATACAGTGCAAGTGATCTCCAAAACTGATCCCATCAAGTACATCTTATCTAGGCCAATCTTAAATGGGCGACTGGCAAAATGGGCGGTCATCTTAAAACAGTACGACCTTGTCTATGTACCCCAAAGAGCGGTTAAGGGGCAAGCGTTGGCAGATTTCTTGGCAGATCACCCCATTCCTGATGCTTGGGAGTTGAATGATGATTTGCCAGGAGAAGGCGTGTTCTACATCGATATCCTCCCTCCCTGGGAAATGTATTTCGATGGTGCAGCTAGACGTGATGGCGCTGGTGCAGGAGTGGTTTTCGTCTCCTCCGAAAAGCACATTCTTCCGTATTCATTTGTGCTTACTCAGTTGTGCTCTAACAATGTGGCGGAATACCAAGCGCTTAATTTGGGCCTTGAAATGGCTATTGAGATGGGGATCACCGATCTCAACATATATGGTGACTCGCAGTTGGTCATTAATCAACTACTTGACGAATACGAGGTCAAGAAAGAGGACCTTGTCCCGTATCACAGGCAAGCATTACGCCTGCTAAATAAGTTGGACATGATCAAGTTAGAGCACGTGCCAAGGAGTGCCAACAAGATGGCTGACGCACTAGCAAGCCTCGCAGCCACTTTGGCACTGGGGGCAGAAGAAAGAATGACTATTCCAGTGTGTAGTTGTTGGGTTGTTCCGCCAGATGATGAAAATTTAGAGGAAGACGTCAACATGATATGTGTTCTTGAAACAGATGCAGAAGACTGGCGTCAACCTATAATTGAGTACTTAGAGCATGGAAAACTGCCTAGTGACCCAAGGCATAAGATAGAAATACAGCGGAGGGCTTCAAGCTTCCTTTACTACAACGGGACGCTCTATCGACGCTCCCCTCTTGGTCTTTGGTTACGATGCTTGGGCGTGGAAGAAGCAAAGCAAGCAATGATAGAAGCTCATTCAGGTGTGTGTGGAGCACACCAATCAGGGCCTAGGTTACATGATCGCATTAAAAGGATGGGCTACTACTGGCCCACTATGGTGCAAGATTGCATAAATTATGCAAAGAGGTGCGATGCTTGCCAGTTCCATGCTAACTTCATACATCAACCTCCTGAACCTCTTCACCCAACAGTTGCATCTTGGCCATTTGAGGCATGGGGGCTCGATGTCGTTGGACCAATCACGCCTAAATCGTCTGCTGGTCACTCTTACATCCTAGCTGCCACTGATTACTTCTCTAAATGGGCGGAAGCGATCCCACTAAGAGAGGTCAAAAAAGAAAATGTGGTCGACTTCATAAGGACACACATTATCTATCGGTATGGTGTGCCGAGGTACATTATCACCGATAATGGTAAGCCTTTCTTCAACAGCCTGATGACAAGTCTGTGCGAGAAGTTTAAGTTCTCCCAGCATAAGTCTTCCATGTACAACGCCCCTGCAAATGGCCTGGCAGAAGCCTTCAACAAAACGCTTTGTAACTTACTCAAAAAGGTTGTCGCAAAGTCTAAACGGGATTGGCATGAGAGATTAGGGGAAGCTCTTTGGGCATATCGAACAACGTACAAGACGCCAACACAATCGACCCCATTCGCTTTGGTGTATGGAGTTGAAGCCGTTCTACCGTTGGAGCTTCAAATCCCATCACTCCGCATCGCCATACAGGAAGGTTTGACGGAAGACGAAAATCACAGGCTTCGCTTAGCTGAGTTGGAGGCCCTTGATGAGAGGAGACTTCAGGCGCAACAAAAGCTAGAATGCTACCAAGCCCGTTTATCAAGAGCGTTCAACAAAAAGGTTCGGCCACGCTCGTTCCAAGTGGGAGACCAGGTCCTGGCAGTAAGAAGACCGATCATCGTTTCTCACAAGTCTGGAAGCAAATTCACCTCCAAATGGGATGGTCCTTATGTAGTCAGAGAAGTCTACACAAATGGAGCATACAAGATAGTTGGTGCTGATGGAGTGCGCGTAGGACCCATAAATGGCAAGTTCTTGAAGCGTTATTACCCTTGAAATAGAATTAATGTTGTAAAGCTCCTAAGTAAGAGCCTAAACTGCTCGTTCTTTCAAGTTAAATTTCCTTTGTATTACTCCTGGCCCGCAAGAGTCTAAACTGTGAACGGCAAAACAAAACAAATAAAAAATGTTATGTTCTTGAACTACGTATGGCTTGATCCTTTAGGGTATTACATTCCCTCTAGGTACGTAGGCAACTCTGATATATTTCTTAAGTACAGCCGTCATTGTGTTAGTGTATTGGTTTTGTTCATTGGGTACAGTTACATATTATTGCGTAAACTCGAATCGAAAGATTCATCTTATTGCAATATATCAAAACCAATTACAATAAAACCATACTGACTTCAAAAAAAAAAAGAACTAGCAAGTTGCAAAGTTCCAAAAAATTCTAGAACAAATCCATCGGACATGGTCTAGGCACCCAGTGTGCCTAAAAGCTCTTGGGCACGTTTCCTTGCTGCTTCAACTTGAGCCGTTTCTTCTGCGGTAATTAGGGGGGCAGCATCTAAATCGGCAACCTCTTGTTCAAGAAGAGACACACTATCTTTGGCTTTCTTCAATGAAGTTTCAGTCTCTACTAATTTGTCTTGCAGTTCCAGCTCATCCGCCTTTGCTCGCTCAAGATCTGCCTCGAGTAGCTTCCTTCGCTTGTGAACTTGGGCGATAGCAGTAGTTGTCTCGTCAAACTGCGCACCGACCTTTTCCATTGAAGCTCGTGCCTCCCCAAGTTTGTCTAATAAGGCTGCCCGCTTACCTAGCACATCTTTGGTAGGAGTCCGATCTTCTAATTGAGCTTTCAATTTCAGATACTGTCCGACTTCGTTCAAGTATGCCTCGACATTATTCTTCAGCCCCAAATAATCTGCCTGAAAGGATGATAATGTTTCATATATTTGCTCAGCTTCCTGGCGGATATTTCCCAGGTCACCCTCTGTCTTTGGGATGAACTTTTTCAACTGTTGCTGAAAACGTTGCTTCACACTCAAGGCCAAATCATTAAACACGCCAGAAGCAATTCTCCCAGGGAAGTAGGTTGCAACAGAAGGAGCAGGTGATTCACAGCGCTCTGTTTGTTTCACTGGCGAGGGCATTATGTTAATAGAATCGTCCTCAATCGACTTAGCAGCAGGCACAGTCAAGGTGGCTTCACTGTCTTTGTCACCAAATACGGCCTTAAGTCTATCTCCGATTTCGGCAGTATATCCCTACATTAAAAGGAGGGTTAGGTAAAAAAAAAAAAAAAGGGGGGGGAAGAAAAGGGGGCAGGATAACAGGATGCACCTCTCCCTTTGCTTTGTTTGCCGATTTCAGTGAGCTCGTCGCACTGTTAGACTTGTTCTTGGAGTTAGGCAGCTTGGTGGCAACGTCTAGTTGGCTTTTCGAGCCTGACAAATTCTTCGCTCCACTAATGGAAGACCTAACACCCAAACCTCTCAAAGCTTCAATCTTCTCTTTACCAGGCGAACAACTTCTACTTTTCTGAGGAGATGTGTTTGCTCCTAATGAGGAACTATCCCCTCCTTCTTTTCTAAGCTCAGCTGGAGATAGGGTATGTTCATTACGCTGCTGCATGATTGGCTTATGTGCACTTGCTTTACCAGATGTCACAACTAAGGCGGATGCATCATCAGCAATCCTCACTTTAGGAGCTCTTCGTGGTTGCACCATCTCGCCTCTAGGATGTTTAAGCCCTTGAGAGAAAAGGTCGCCTCGCGAAGATCGCCACCAATTAGCATATGCAATGGTAACCAGTGTAGACTTCTTGTCAGGAGGAGCAGGAATTGTCACGCTGGACCTTGTTATATGTTCTGTAAGGTTGAACCAATAGCGAGCTACATCCTGTAAGGTGCCCTCTCTGTCATTCATCCGTGGCTCACTGAGTACATCTTGATAGAAGCCAAATTGTCGCCCAAACTTACAAGGAAAGTATGGTTCGATCACAATTGTTCTTCCTTGTCGCAAAGTCAAAAACCCAGAGCGGAGGCAAATCAAATATGCTTTCCAGCTTGAGGATAAATTTTGGGTGTCAATCAAGGTGATCGATGTATCCTTCATAAGAGCGTTAGAATACATGACGGATGGATCCTTGCATTTCAATAGTTCTCGAGCTTCTTGTACGTCAGGAGTCCGATTCATCTTTTCGCCAGAGAACCTCACCATCTTAGGATGGTCATGCCGATGATGGGGATGATCAAAATAAGTTGGGAAGTAAGTCCCTAACCATCCATAAACGTAGTGAATAGGAAAAATTACTTCCAACTTATTCAAGCTCCGAGCTGTGGAAATTCTATGTAATCCCCGATAAATGCTAGCCAAAGCAGGAATTGCGAGGTTTAGATATTCCCCGCGAGCTAGTTTGCTTGCAGCTACAAACACAGTTGGACGAATAAGGCACACTGCTTCAGTTGGTAGCACAAATGAGCACAGCCAACAGGAAATTAGGGCAGCAAGGTAAGTCTCTTCGATTAGAGCCTCAGGAATGTTGAGCGTCACAAAAGGGTCCTTCTCTCTCTTCGTTCGCCCTGTGCGAGGAGCAATCATACCAGATGGACATGATGTGTTTGTTGGAGCTTTAACTCGCTTTCTGTTGTCACGACTGGGAGGAGGTGTGTAAATCTGCCGCCCTCGAAACCAGAAGCGTATCCATTCGGTAGCAGGAAGTTGAATAAGGCCATGAACATCTTGGCATAGTCTGTGGAATGCGGAAAAAAGGAATGTGCAAGTCGCTGGAATATCATTTTCTCCACGTCCTGCAGAAAGGAGTTCTCTGGCGGGTGGAATGACTTCTTCATAGTAAGCACCGTCAGCTGGAAGTCCACCTATAGTCCGCAAATCCCATAAGGAGATTGACATATCGCCACTCTCTGTGCAAAAGGTGTTGGTAGTGTGGCACCACAGCTCACAAAATACTTTGAAGACGGTGAGACTCATGTCATAAGAGAACAGTGATGCATATAGTCCGTCATGAAGCCTCCATTCCTTAAGTTTGTCCTTGTTGCGACCGAGAATGTCTTCAAGCCATTCCCAATAGCACGGTATGAAGAAGTTGTCGGAGAAACAAGGTGAAAAATTGCCCCAGGATAGTGTTCCGTCCATGATACGATGCCTAAGTAAGGGTGTTGCTCCTTGGGAAGGGACTGAAGATGCAAATAATGGCGAGCTAAGCTTCAAAACTCTCAAAGTCGAGATGACTCCGTCTGATCTTTGTATGTCACGGGTAGATTCCACACTCCAGCATGAATCTGCAAGGTAGTTATGGAGCAAAGAACGTCTGGACGGTAGGGGTGTTGGCATATCTACACGGAGAGTCACGCCTTCTTCAATTGGATCATCTTCTCTGTCCAGGATGGTAAGAGTTGGCTTCTTGGGATCGGATGATGAATCCAGAAAATGCACCATGGTTGGAAGAAAGAGATTCAAGTCGACCCCAATTAGATTAAGTGAGGGAGTCGCCTGCGAAGAATCGAATCTACGGGGAGAAACGATTCCTCGTCTTAGAAGTCGACCTCACTTCGCGATCTAATCGGAGGAGTCGTGGCTGGAAGAAATAGATTCAAGTCGACCCCAATTAGATTAAGTGAGGGAGTCGCCTGCGAAGAATCGAATCTACGGGGAGAAACGATTCCTCGTCTTAGAAGTCGACCTCACTTCGCGATCTAATCGGAGGAGTCGTGGCTGGAAGAAAGAGATTCAAGTCGACCCCAATTAGATTAAGTGAGGGAGTCGCCTGCGAAGAATCGAATCTACGGGGAGAAACGATTCCTCGTCTTAGAAGTCGACCTCACTTCGCGATCTAATCGGAGGAGTCCTGGCTGAAAGAAAGAGATTCAAGTCGACCCCAATTAGATTAAGTGAGGGAGTCGCCTGCGAAGAATCGAATCTACGGGGAGAAACGATTCCTCGTCTTAAAAGTCGACCTCACTTCGCGATCTAATCGGGGGAGTCGTGGCTGGAAGGAAGAAATTAAAGTCGACCCAAATTAGATTAAGTGAGGGAGTCGTCTGCGAAGAATCGAATCTACGGGGAGAAACGATTCCTCGTCTTAGAAGTCGACCTCACTTCGCGATCTAATCAGGGGAGTCGTGGCCAGCAGAAAAGAACTTAAGTTGATTCAGCAGCTTCCTGAAAAAAAAAAAAAAAAAGAACATAAATTTAAGTTCTCTAACCAAAAAAAAAAATCAAAAAAAAAAGGGGCGGCATCAGAATGTCGAACGTCCGCTGGCAGAAGCAAGGAGGGGAAAAAAAACCAAAAAAAAAAAAGTAAACAAAAGTACGCAAAATTACAATAAGGTGTTGTTGTCATCGGAACGAACACCTGAAGGCCTTAAAATACAATTGTAAATTACAATAAAGTGTTAGTCTCATTGAAACTAACACTTTTACGTAATTGGACACTAATTACAGTAATCTTGCGATGACAAAGGCTTTCTGGGTTTTCAGTGCCTCTTTCTCTCTCTTCCTCTGTTCTGCCCGTTCTCTCAAGCCCCCATGGCCATGGCTGCCCCTCTCTCTTCTACCTTCCTTCCTATGCTCTCTCTCTCTCTCTCTCTCTCCCCCCCTCCCTCTCCTCCTTTGAAGTAACGATCAATAATGGAGAGCAAAAAAAAAAAAAAAAAAAAAAGCCAGCCCGGGCGGGGCGGTAAACCTCTCAAAAACAAAGCTCTTGGATGATTCTACAGTTTCTGGAGCAGTGACAGATGATGATCAAGGCTCATGATGGGTTTATATAGTGATTGTTCATTGAAACTTCCTCCTCCTACTGCAATTCGAATATCGATAAATTTTTATCTCCTTGAGTTTTAGATAAATTCTATCTAAAATTATTGATAGAATTTTATCAACTTAAGACTTATCACTTAAAAAAAAAAAAAGGGGGGAGGGAAGCCATACGTGCCCCCCACAAAAAAAAAAGAAAAAAAAAAGAGACCAAAAAAAAAGGGTCAAAAAAAAAAAAAAAAAAGGGGAAGCATGCGGCCCCAAAAAAAAAAAAAAAAAAAAAAAAAGAGAAAGAAAATTTTCAATCGAAAAAAAATACTGGGCAAGTAAAAAAAAAAAAAAAAAAATTTGACCATGTCAAACCTTTGATCATTTGTATCAATTAAGTATTCGAGACTCAGCCGCTTCAAAAAAAAATTTGATTACGCGACCGACTCTCGAGGGGGCATTTGTAGAAGGCAAAAAAAAAAAATCTATAACGAATTAAATGATGCCACGTGTAAAAAATGGACCAACCATAAAGTGCCACGTGTTACGTTGACTTTGGTTGGCCCGCTCGGTCAAAATTAGGTGCAGCCAATCAAAAGTCGTCACGCGTCATCGATGATGCAGGAATTAGTAATTATTTTCTTTATTTAAAAATAAGAAAATTATTACTGGGCCTAGGCCCAAAACCCGGCTCCAACCCTAACCGGCAGAGCCTATAAATAGAGGCCTTCTCCCTTCATTTGGGGGGCACTCGGCATTTGCAGAATTCAGAGCTCGGACAGCAAGGAGCATCCAGCTACCAAGCGAGAAGGATCAAGACTTGCAGAGCTTCAGAAATCACAACCAGTCACTGGCAGATCAGAACCAAGAAACATCTTCAGAGTTCTTCAGCTGATTTGCATCAACCGAGATCAAGCATCAAGCCCTCGGAGTACTCAAGTCATTAGGAGATCGAATCAGAGGATTAATTTTATTGTATCAAATTCAGAGATTGTACCCATATACAAAATCAATACAAAAATTCAATTTGTTGCAGAATTTCTTGTCTAATTTATTTTAGCCTCGAAATTTGCATTACACGTCCCTTCACAGAGAGAGAGGGGGGGGGGGGGAGGGGAAAGCACATCTGTTCATTTTTGGTGCAGATGCCCACAAATGCCAACTTGGTAATCTCATACTAAGTGAAGGTTAGGTCAGTCTACGGCAACAGCACTTAAATTTCTAAGATGTATCAGCATTGGATGAATGCTCAGAATGTATTGTGTTGGTGCACTGAAGTTTTCAAACCGTCTTTCTTTGTTTTTTCATCTTGATTTTCCCCCTTTCTTATGTTTGAAAGGGTTGGGGGGGGGGTGATTAGAAGTGCGGAATACTTCCTTATTGATGGAATTAGGAATTCATGAACAACGGAACCCACTGTTCTGCACCTGACAGCTGATTGCATACATAATTATGAACAGTGTGAGTGGTGCTTTATTAATAGAAGGCCTCTTCATCTTATTATTGTTTCATCAATACGTAATTCATCTCTGTAATATAAATATAACATAACCAACATGTATTTATTCCACAATCAACTTCAAATTTTTGTGTGCCCTATCTTCTTTCCTATTTCAGAGGGGTAACGTTAGAGTAGGTTGTTAGACAAATTAGGACTGACCTGGATGCGAAAATAATTGTCAAGAGTAGTCAATGTATGTAGTGATGACTGGCGGGTACCAGAGTTGCCTTAGGAGTGTTCACGACCTAAACCCGAAGCCCAGCGATGATGGTAGGCAGCCGTGAGGGGAGGGGAGGAGAGTGTGAGAGAATTTGAGTCTTAGGCTTGTGTCGTCTGTGGTTGACCCCCAAAACCTCCTTTTATAGGTTATGGAGGCAGTTAGAGTTGTTACCCTAGGCAACACTAAGTGGCCGTCGAGCTTAACTAAATAGGCCCGGTTAACAGCTCCCTACTCGGCCACGAGGGCCGCAAACACATGCTTTCCACGAATCACAACTCCTCACGCTTCATACTAGGAATAGGACGTGTGACCGAAAAGTAAGAAGTAGTGCTATATTAGGTTACCATCTGACTAATATAACATTTTCATGAAATACGATATCCCAAGTCATCCTAAATATCACCAATGGCATTTCCAATCCCTTATGCCGTGATATATCATATGATTATATATTCAATATAATCGCCCGGGCTGATATTGGTGATCATGGATAGACTTTTCCTTAAACACTCATGATATTACATCTCAGCTTAATTGCTTTCCTAACATGTTTTCGTTAAACCGTATACATCGTGGTCTTGAGAAATGCATTAAAGTAGCAGCATCAAGCCTTGACTTCGTACCATAACTTTAAGTCAAAAGGTCATCGTTTACAGGGTCACACAGTGACAAGAGATAGTGAGGCCAATTGTTACTCCGTATATGGCCATCTTTTAAGCACACACAGCATGAGATGTGTGTCATGACATAACTCCCACTTACTTGGGATCGTCACTCTATATGCCATTCAAATCGCTAGTCTAAATTTTTACCAAAAAATTTGACCCGAGCCACTAGATTAGCATACTAAATGCTGATCTTGATACTCAAGATTCGGCTTTTAAGCCTTCAATATGAAATCATGTCTTATATTCGACTCCCTCGAGTCTCATCTTAGACTTACTAAGGTGACTATTTCTCATTCATACATTTCCAGTATGAGTAATCAATATTACACCCCTAGTGCCAGTATGGTTCACTCTCATCCTGCTCGCTACTCAAGCGTTAAGGCGATTGCCTATATGACTAGGCCAATCAGAAACTTGTGACATTTCAACATGTGTAACAAATAAATCACAAAGCATTTGGAAAAAGAAGCTTCAATCTTTATATCATAAATGCTCATTACACGAAGAACATATCTGTCATACATAACAAGATTCTATCCAAAAACTAAACTCTGCAAAGCCCTATACTCAACGAATATGCTTTGAAAGCATCTCTAGGAATCAGCTTACTTAATGGATCAGCGATCATCTTGTTAGTGGGAACATACTTGATGGCAACATCTTTTGTCTTTATGGCGTCTCGCACGAAATGATAATGCCTCTTGATGTGCTTGGTCTTCTGATCGAACTTCGAATCTTTAGCGAACTGAATGGCGGCTGTGTTGTCACATGACATCTCTATAGGATCATCAACTCTAGGAGTGAGGTTAAGATCTTGGAGGAAACTCCTAAGCCACATTGCCTTCTACGTGGCTAGGCTACATGCGACATACTCTGCCTCCATGGTCGACAGAGCTATGCAGTCTTGCTTCTTATTGCACCACGATATGGCCCCCCACCCAGGGTGAACACATATCCTGAGGTTGACCTGGACTCATCCGGGTCACCACCCCATCCTCTCAACTTAAGGTCCCCGCCTTGATAGCATAGGACCGAGTCGCTTGTACCATAAAGGTAGCACATGATTCTCTTGACGGCTTGCCAATGAGCTTGTCCTGGGTTGCTTTGGTAACAATTTACCAAACTAACTGCAAAGCAAATGTCTAGCTGTGTACATAACATGACGTACATTAAGCTTCCTACGACACTAGCATAGGGGATATTGCTCATGACCTCCTTTTCTTTGTCTGTTTTTAGGCATTGGTTAAGATTCAAAGTTAAACCCTTCTCAACTGGAGTGTTTACAGGTTTGGAATAATACATGCAGAATCGTTCTAAGACTTTCTTGATATATGCCTCCTGGCTCATGCCTAAAAGTTTCTTAGGATGATTCCTTATTATTTCCACGCCTAGGACATACCTGATTTCACCCATGTCCTTCATCTCAAAGATGGAGGAAAACCGTTTCTTAGTGGCTTCAATCATCTCCAAATTATTCCCAACCAGTAGTATGTCGTCAACATACACACAGTGGTCCTCCGAAACCATGGATAAGCCAAACGAGGTTATGGCTTCATGGAATCATAAGTACCAAGATCTGGAGGACTGCTTAAGACCGTATATGGACCTTTTAAGACGACACACCTTGTCCTCTTGTCCCTTTGACACAAAACCAATGGGATGGTCCATATAGGTCTCTTCCTCAATGCTACCATTAAGGAAAGTAGTATGTACATCCATTTGAAACAACTCTAAGTCCAAATGGGCAACCGTGGCTAGGAGTAGGCGAATAGAGACAAGTCTCACCACAGGAGAAAATGCCTCTTCATAGTCTACACGCTCAATTTGTGTAATCCCTTTCACCACTAAACGGGCTTTCTACTTATCGATCGAACCATTTGCCTGCCGTTTTATCTTGAAAACCCACTTGTTTCCAATAGACTTACGCCGGGGTGGAAGATCAACAAGTTCCTAAACCTTATTTCTTACCATCGAGTCAATCTCATCCCTCATGGTATCTATCCACTCTTTTTGATTTGATGAGTCAATTCCCTCTTAATAAGAGGCAGGCTCCTCAACTTCTAAGGGAGTGCATAGGAATAGTTTCTCTCTGATTTGAAAATATCATTGAGGAATTCTTTCAACTCCTTCGGATTGAGGCCTTCATTGTTTGTCTGTCTGGGTGAGGCATCCTTCACCCTTTCTCTCAGAGGTGTGGGACCCTGAGCATGTGAAAAGTTGCTCCCCCTATCCGTCTGGGGCGTGGGATCTTGAACATGTGGAGTAACTATATGTTCGGGAACTGGAGATTGAAGACGGACCTCACTCGCAGGTTGATTTTCCTTACGTATAGGAGATCGAGGACGAATCTCATTCTCCTGAGCAGACAAGTCTCTTCGATTTCCTTCGGATAGGGGGCATACCATCTTCGGTGACTTGGTTAGAATCCAAATTCTCCCTCACTGAATGGTGGTTGGATGTTTTGCTGTAATTCAAACAGTTCGACATCCTTCTTGACTTCAACAATGGTCGGGAACTCATCATCGAGAAAATCAACATTGGGAGAATTTATTTCTGTCATGCCACCATTTGGGTGTTCCCCGTATATCACATATCCTTTAGATTGTGCGGGATACCTAATGAACACCATTTTGGTAGCTCTTGGACTAAGTTTTTCATGTTTGTGGGTTGAGTTATGCACATAGCCGGCCGAACCCCATAGGTGTAAATGGTCCAAGGATGGCTTCTTACTAAACCATAACTCATATGGTGTGGCAGGTACACTCTTGCTCAGTACACGGTTAAGGATGTAGGCTACCGTGAGCAGTGCATCCCTCTAAAAACTGATTGATCTGAACATGTCAAGCAATGTACGATTCCCGCGTTTCGCAACACCGTTCTGTTATGAACTGGGTGGAATCGTTAGCTGTCTTCGTATACCTTTTTCCTCACAGAACTCCTTGAACATATCAGAGAGGTATTCACAACCTTGCTTAGTTTAAAGGATCTTAACCCTACATTCCAACTGAGTCTCTACTTCTGCTATGAAACGTTTGAACACATCGAGTGCCTCGTGGCGATGAGATAGTAAGTACACATACCCATACTGTGAATAATCGTTTATGAGAGCAATGAAATAGATAGCCCATGTCGTGCCTTAATGTTCATGGGTCCGCATATGTCTGAGTGGATTAATTCTAAGGGATTAGATACTCTCGAGGCCTTATCGAAAGGCTTCATTGTTGCCTTTCTAGCTAAACATGACTCACACCTAGACAACTTAATCGTAGTGAGTCGGTTTAAAAGACCTTCTTTAGCTAACCTATTTATCCTATCTTGGCCCACATGGCCAAGTCTAGCATGCCACTTAACAGATTCAGAATTGAAGTCAAAGTATGAAACAAAAGCAGAGGATATATTATTATAATTATCATCTAAATCCAAAACAATGAAATCCCCTTTCAAAGTTGCTTGGCCAAACAAATTGCCATTGTAGAACAAATCTAAACCATCTGGACGAAAACCAAAAGTAAAACTTAATCTTACTAAAGAAACATAAGAAACTAAGGAGCATCGCACCCCAGGTGCATAGAGGGTGTCATGAAGAAGCACCTTGTTTCCTCTATAGAGTTTGAGCTGGTATGTTCCTACTCCAAGGACATCTTCACTATCGTTCCCCAGTACGACAGTCCGTAAACCCACTGGGTAGCGATGGAACTCCACAAATCCAGCCCTATTCTGAACTATGTGCTTTGTTACCCCCGTGTCTACAATCCATTGACGAAGATATTTAATAATGAATGCATGGGAACAAACATATAATTCAGGAGTTTTAGTGGAAGAAGGTACCTTGGCTGGCTCAGGATAATCCTAAGCGAAGTGGCCTTTCTTTCCATAGTTATAGCACTTCACACATGCCATATCTTTAGCTCCGTTGCCCTGAGCCTTATGCTTCTTGGCAGTACCACCATTGGAGCGAGAGTTCTGAGGAGGACAGGGGCCCTTCTTAGGTTTCTTACCACGGTAAGGTTTCCTGCCCTTGGGCCCGATTCTTTGGCAACAAATGCCACACTAAGAGGTGCATATAATTTTAAATGCTCTTCCTCCATTTTGAGGTGTTTGGAGATTGCCTCAAAGGTCTTGAAGTGCTCACTGTGTGTCATGAATACTTTAAAACTCTTCCAATGTTCATTATCATTGGGAAGAGCTCTAATCGCATTTAGGACCTGTTCTTCCTCAGAAACCTCTTACCCTACAGCCTTAAGGTCTCGAACCATAATACTCATAGTTCGAATGTGTTCGGAGATACTACGACTGCAGTTAATAGTATACTACATCCATTTCAACGGCAAGGTATGCAACCTTGTAGCAGATGTGTGCCCGAACCTAACCATAAGCTATGTCCACATGTCCTTATCAGTGGGGAAGTGTTCAAACTCACCCAGGAGATCGTCCTGCATGCAAGACAGCATAGTGCAGCGTGCAGAACGAGCATGTTTGAACCATGCTTGGTACGCCTTTAGGTCTTATTTGTACTGCTCAGTTGCAGTAATATCCCTACCTTGTTCATCCTTTTCAGCCAGAGTAGTCACAGAGGAGGTCAAGAGGTCTAGCATGTCATCATTATTTAAGTAGAACTGGGCTTTTAGATGCCAGACGTCGTAGTTTGAACCACCCAATTTATCATCAGATTGCATACAACCTATCATGTTTCTAGCTGCAATATCTGAAAGTATAAACTTATTTGTTAGACATATTATTTTAATAATTAAATTACCAAGAAAACTCCATCATTCATAATATACGTTCGAAAATTTCGCTAAGCTCATAATCATCACGTATAGATATGAACTTTGGGGCTTCTTTAATTTAATTATTAACTTAATTTCATAGAATTTTCTTGAAGGTTTTGTTAAACTAATTAACATTTTAATCCAGTGACTATCACAAAGATATTCACTTTTAATCATATAAACATATATTTACACAATTTTTATGAAACTAATTCATTTAACATATCTTCATTTTTGTTTTAGTATATATAACACAAAGTTATACAGCTTTAAAAATATCATACTATTAACGATAATTAAAAACAGAGAGAATATAATTCATTAAACATAAACATGTGACCAACCCATGGCCGTTTTCAACATGTAGGACGAATTTATATGATAATAGGAACAAGCATTCATCGGACCAAATTAAAACAGCAACAAAATCAGCTCAAAACAAGAAAAAGGCCCGGATTATGACAAAAATTGGGCCACACAAAAATCAGCCCACAATGACCAAAAAAAGACCGGGGACCCCCCCTTTTTTTCTTTTGATAGAGTCAGCTAAAAAAAAAAACCGGGGGGGGGCCCCTTTTATAAGTGAGTGTACTCACTTACCCCCAATCCTAACCCTAGTCTGAGCTTTCTCTCTCCTCTCTGTTTTCTACTTGCCTCTCGACCTCCTCTCTCTCCTCTCGACCTCGCACCACCATGGCCATGAAATTGGAGCACTCAGCTCCATCACTTTTCCCCTCGACAACCGTCTTCAACTGTGGTTCTACATGACCACCGTACCTCGAAGAAAACCCAAGTGATGAAAAACTACCGCTGACCAAAAAAAATGCCCACGAGCCTTGATCTACACTAGTCTGATGAGGGCCATCACCGCTCCCTTGTAGATCGACCGAAACCGAGTATGGCGAAGATGCCTACGCGCTTCCTGGAATGGTGTTTTCCGGCTCCGTTTCCTCAAGGTTGCGTAGATCGGTGATGATGAGGGGCTTTGCGAGGAAGAAGATCGTGAAACGACCTTCGTCGACGGAGCGTGACAGTCACGTGCCACCCCTCCGCGGTGTTTGTCTAATGGGTAAGTTTGAGATCTGAGCCTCTTCTACCCTTTTTTTTAAAATTTTGGTTGAGGTGGATGTTTCGAAAACTGCTGAGGACCGAGGCACCGGATGCGGAATTTAGGGTTAGGGTTTTGAGTATAGGGTCTTAATGTTAAAGAGATTAGGGTTTTGAGTCTGGGCTTTGTAGCATGTTAATGGTTTCGAATTAAAACATGCTTGCATATCAAATCACGTATTCAGTTTTATTCATAGGTTATCAATTGAATTAAACATTCGATGAATTAGAAATATCATGTATTCCTGGTCTTCAAATCTGGGTTTTTAACAACAACAGCCGCATGCATGCATTCGTGAATTCGACTAATCAAAATTGCACTTAGAATCGTGATCTGGGTACATAATAATGATTACCAACTATCATACTTTTTCACATATTAATCTGGGCAAGGTTAGCATATAAACCCATAAAATCGTATAAAGGATCATGTTTTTATGTTTTAACAGCATGATAGCATAGGCATTCTTGAACAGTATGATAGCATAATAACTAATCACGTCTTTGAAAAAATATATGCTTGCAGGACATAACCACATTAAGCAATCTGGAATAGGTAGTTTATTCTATTAATTTATGTTTACAATAAACTAAAGCATGTTCATGAAAACTAATGTGGATAGGATAGATTAACAAATAATCAGTGTTATGACTAAATATTTAATCTTTAGCCAATTCAAGTCATTAGAATCATAGAAGCATGCTTTTGATTGCATAATTACAAAAAATAAGTAACTGATTATACAGTCATGTTCTCAGAACCTAAGCATGCTTATTACACAGATTTTAAATGCATTAAACGGGACTAATCCGATCAGTTTGGCTCTAATACTACTGTTAGACAAATTAGGACTAACCTGGATGCAGAAATAACTGTCCAGAGTAGTCCACGTATGTAGTGAGGAGTGGCGGGTACCAGAGTCGCCTTAGGAGTGTCCACGACCTAAACCCGAAGCCCAGCGATGATGGTAGGTAGCCGTGAGGGGAGGGGAGGGGAGGAGAGTGTGAGAGAATTTGAGTCTTAGGCTTGTGTCGTCTGTGGCTGACCCCCAAAACCCCCTTTTATAGGTTATGGAGGTAGCTAGGGTTATTGCCTTAGGCAACCCTAAGTGGCCGTCGGGCCTAACTAAATAGGCTCGGGTAACGCAGGCAATTGGCAAAACCAGTTATTTGACAATCTGGTCAGTACATTCTTGCTTTAACATGTCATTTACTGCTATCTTATGGACTTCTTTATGTCTTTTCTTGTCTTGGCTTATTGCTTTCCTCATAAATAATTTAGCTACTGCTCCACCCTATGTTTATGATCTTTGCCCAGACATGAACCCTGTAGCTCCCAATAGCAAATACCATATGAATGTCAATACTGTTCTCTCTTTCCTTTCTTCAAACACCACCAATGACAACCGTTTGGGATCGAAGCCAACGAAGTTTTTGGTGTCTTTTTCTGCCGTATTGATAGAATAATAACTGGCTGCCAAGAGTGCCTCTCCTTGGCAATTAAATAACTTAGCATTCTTTGCTTTGGAAAGAAAGCATCAATAGCATGGTATGATTGATGCTTAGTCTGGTCTTCTAACATGTCTTTCTTTGGTAACATGGAAGCAGTGCCTGTGATACCGCTGTGGAATAGGCACGATGCCATTGACGTATGGAGTATCACAAGTAACCAAATGGCTTTTATGCAAGTTTTGTTTGACACATTTGGAGGTGCCTCCATTGAAGCAGCTAGAGGTCCATTAGGAAAAACTTTTGCAACAAAATAAGCCAAATTCATGGCTGACTTGGCAAACGTGAACGCACTCTACACACATGCTGAATGCACCCCTGATATAAGTGTTCATGATTGCAAAAGTTATCTCTTAATATCTGTCGGCAATATGTCTGAAATCTGCAATGGAAAGGCAGGTTGTACCTTGATGTGCCTTATTATAGCATGACGTATGAGATGTATCACTTCTAGGCCTAGGCAATGGACCGGGCGTCCATTGGTATAAATGGACGGGCCCTAAAAAAGGGTAGAAACCCATTTAAAATATTAACTAGACCGGGCCTTAAAAGGGTTGCCTATTAATTGGGCATAATGGGTCGAGACCGGGCCGGGCGTGGGGCATTCTCTTAACCTAAACCCTACTCTCTCTCCAACTCTCACGGGCTATTCTCTGCCTCAACCTAAACCTTGCTCACTGGCTGTCTCTCTCTCTTTCACTCCATCTCTCCTTACCTCTCCCCCTCTCATGAGAACGAATTTTGGAAGTAGCATTCTGGGTTGATTTTGGGTTGTTCTGCTACGCGGGTCTTGTTTTTCTTACCTGCAGTTCAAGTAATCTTCATATCCATTCTGGGTTGGAAATTGAAATACTTGAAATACTTGAATGCCCAGATTGAATCTGGGTTGATTTTGTCACATTAGATCGAGCTGGATGGAATCCAACTCATTTACAATTCTACTTATTTGCTCAGTCTGCATAGCCATACAGTTTAAATCATGTTTTGTGCGAATAGTTCTGTCTATCTTACAGAGGACAGAAGAAAATTATGGTTCCATATAAAGGCTGAAAATAACTTCTACAAAATGACTCACCTGAGCTTTAAGAGCTGCTGCAGTCTCTGTCCCGACATTTATTGTATCGTGAACCATCTATCACCAAATCGAAGCAAAACAGCTTCTTCAAATTGGTCATAATTATTCACAAAGTTGAACATAAATGTGAACGTCGTAGGTTTCTGAAGCATCTAATGATGGACATGCATTTTCCAACCATAAAGCCACAAATTTGTAGGTCGTTGATTATCATGGACCAACTTGGACCACTTGCAGGTCAGACTATAAGTAAAAAAGATGAAGTAATTTCAAATTAGTTACTTAGGGAAGATATGGAGTGAATTGAATGGTAAATGTTCTTTCAGGTTCTACTAGCTTATGAACTTTTAGGTGTTTGTTCTTAGTTCTTCCTCCTGTTGTGTTCTAGTTGTTTTTCTATTTCCTCTTTCTTAATTTGGCTAGTACCAGTTTGCAAGTTTTGCCTTTTTTTGGGGGGTGGGGGGCAGGTTTGGTCGTTTGCAAGTTTTGCCTTTTTGTGCATTTGGGATATTGTTATTTGGATTTTGTTATTGATGGTGTACAATTTTCTATGATCTTTGTTCATGGTTTCTGTTTCTTGAAAGGTTAACTGATCTAATCGTTTAGAGATATACCATCTGGTGGTTATTTGTTGAGGAAGTGATATGGAAAGTAAAGTGGCTACCTCTTGAGTGCAACCCGAAGATGGATATAATGAGTATGCCATTGAACAATGTAAAAGAAAAAAGAGGTCCAAAGTGTGGAGGGAGCTTGAAGAAGGCAAGAATGCACAAGGTGAGTAAATAGCAACTTGTAAGCATTGTAGAGTAGTCATGACAGCTAATCCTAATAGTGGCATTTCTCACTTGAAGCGTCACTTAAGTAAATGTCCACATCGACCTAGTGGAGTTGAAATTGGGGAGTTGGGTACTGATGATTGTGAGCACTTTGTGTTTAACATGAATGAGCTTCGAAAAGAAATTGTGCTTTATATTATAGAAGGAGCTCATTCGTTTGCAACTGTTGAAGAAAAAGGTTTTAGACGGATGATGTCTAAAGCTAATCCGAACTTTGTGTCATTCAGTCGTTCAGTGGCTAAGAGAGAATTGTTGTCCATTCATGTGGGGGATAGAGATAAAGTCAAGGATATTCTATTGAAAGTTCCGGGTAGGATTTGTTTGACAACTGATAATTGGAAGTCAAACCGCACTTGATAGCACAACATTTGCATCACAGCTCATTTTGTGGATAGCACTTGGAAGTTGCATAAAAGAATCCTTAGGTTTATGGTGTTGACACCTCCTTATGATGGTGAAAGTATTGCGAATGCAGTGTTTATGTTTCTTACTCAGTGGAACATTCAACATAAGATGCTTACTATCACTATGGATAATGCTAAGTATAATGATGTAATGGTGTCTAATCTGAAAAAGCGTCTTATTCCAACGAATGGGTTTATTAGTAGTGGTGCTTTCTTCCATATTCGATCTTGCGCACATATCTTGAATCTTATTGTGGAAGATGGTTTACAATTGATTGGAGACATTTTGTAAATGATTCGAAATTTAGTGAAGTTAATGACCAGGTCTTTTTAAAGAAGTAAAGATTTCTATAAAATTGCTGAAAATTTTTTTCATTGGGATGTGAGAAGAAAACTAAATTTGGACATACAAGTCCATTGGAATTCCACTTATAAGATGGTGGATAATGTTATGTATTATAAAAGTGTGTTTGGTTATTTGGTGTCCACTAATTCACCATTGAAACTCTATATGCCTGTAAAAGAAGAGTGGGAAAAAGTCACTGTTATACATAAATTTTTAAAGTTATTTTATGAAGTGACTTGTATGTTTAGTGCTGTCAAGACCCCGACTTCGAATTTGTATTTTAAGGGTGCATGGATGGTCCATCGTCATTTTCTTGAGGCTACTCAAGGTCCTTATGAATTTTAACGGACATAGGAAATAGGATGCTTGGGAAGTTTGACAAGTAGTGGTCTGACTATAACCTATATTTATCATGTGCTGTCATTCTTGATCCTACATGCAAGGTTAAATTTGTTGAATATTATTTCAGTAAACTATTTGCCCCAGATGAAACCATAGAATGGGTGGATAATGTATTGGGTACTTTACGTTACCTATATGATGAGTACAAGTTACATTCTACATCAACTTCACCAATTGTCAGCTCTTCTCCTATTGTAAGTGGTTTTGGGAATGCTTATTTTGATGATTATAATAGTTTTAGTGGTAGAAGATCTAGACTATAAGCAGGGAGGTCACAATTTGACTTATACTTGGAGGAGCCAGCCCTTGAGTTAAATATGGAGTTAGATGTTTTCGAGTTTTGGCATGGAAGTTCCATGAGATACTTGGAACTTTCTATAATGGCACGAGACTTGTTGACTATCCTAGTTAGTACTGTAGCCTCAGAGTCTGCATTTAGTCTTGGTGGTAAAACCATCTCCCCAACTTGTAGTGCATTGAAACCAAAGACCGTACAAGCATTGGTGTGTTTACCAGACTAGAGACGTGCAGGCTATGATGAAACAACTTTAGTGGTCGCTAATGATTCTACTTTAGACAAGGAAGGAGCCTATGAGGATGAGGAGGACAATACAAGTCTTTTCTTTTAGGTAATTAGTCCTTTTGATTATTATAATAGATTATATTTACTGGATTATATTTGTGAGCAACACTTATATGATGCTAATATTTTTGTATGAAATTCAAGTGCAGGACTTTCTACTCCGTGGCTTCATTATCAAATTTGGACTTTATCACTTGGTGGAATTAGTTTAGAAATTATCATCGTTAATTTGGAATGGCTCAGTGGTGTATTTTGAATTTGAGCTTATTGTAATTTGGATTACAATTGGTTTTGTATTTTCTAACTTTAAGTTTGGACTAGTTTAGCTTAGTTGAAAAATAACAAGGACATTAGTTAGCAAATTAACTCATCAAAAACACTCATTAGGTGATAATGGGTGGGCCGGGTTCATTTGGCCCATAACCCAGCCCAGCCCATTAACAAATGTGCTGGGCCTGATCCGGCCCGCTTACTTAATGGGCTGGCTCGATCCAGCCTGACCTGGTCCATTGCCCAGGCCTAATCACTTCTATGGAAATGAGTCAAGCAAGCTTGCATTGTTGCAGTTGCCGAAAGAAAAGGTCGAGTAGCCAAGGTAGAAAATACTAAGGAAAGCATTTAATGCCATAACCAAGCATATGCTCAAATTTGCTGCAAAGCTTCTCTAGACATCAAGAAAGTCAAAGTTGCATATGCAAGAAGGATTATTTTTCATAAGCTAGAGGAAGACTTTCTTGGTAGCTAGTGTAGGTAGAGGTGGATTTGTGTAGATTTGCAAAATGTCCACATTTAATTTCAAGCTCCATTCTCCAATTATAAAATGGATGTATTCGGGAAGTTGAGAAGTAGAACCAAGTGTGAGCAAAAACACTTGAGAGTTGAGTGCATACCACCAAAAAAATAGGTGAGGGAATTCCACCAAAGGTAGGTGTGAGTGATATTGTATTCCATTCCGAGTGGGTGAGGTATTGAATATACCCTCTAATTTGTATAGGAGTTAATTTGTAATCCTACTATTACAAATAGTGGAAGTATTTTTCGGACCTACGGTCCCGTGGTTTTTCCCTTCGTCTTGGAGGGTTTTTCACGTAAAAATTCATGAGTCTTCATCTGCTATATTTTCATATTTTTTGTTTCCCATCTTAAATTATATAAAAAGGAAAAAGGGTTCTCTTCCGCTACATTGACCCGATTTTTCCCAACAGTGGTATCAGAGCTCAAGTTGAGGAACCACATTCTTGTGTAATTCAAGGTGGAGGGTGCTGTCACTTACGAGAGTGATATGGTCAAACTTACAGTAGATAATTACTCCTACTGGAAGTCTATAATGGAAGACCACTTAATTTGCAAAGATCTCCTTGAGCCCAGTCAAAATGAAAATATGCCAGTGGGTAAAAATGCAAATGAGTGGAATGTGCTAAATCACAAAGCCGTAGCCGCCATCCGAAAGCACATTGATTGGAGTTTGTTTGAGCATGTGTCAACCTTTGACAATGCATACAAACTTTGAAAACACCTTGAGTCCTTGATCCAAAAGAAGACTCCACGTAACAAAGCTCTTCTTATGAGACGGTTGGTGAAGTTGGAATGCAAGGATGGCCAAATATGATTAAGCACTTGAATAATTTCAAGGCGCTCGTAAACCAGTTAATGAAGGCTAACATGAAGGTTGATGTCAAGATGCAGGCATTATTACTTCTCAGCTTGCTTCCTGAGAGTTGAGACGCATCTGTAGTTACTTTGAGTAACTCGGCTCCAGGAGGGAAACTAACAATGGAAGCCGTCACTGATAGCCTCTTAAATGAAGAAGCCAGAAGAAAAGAAAGAGGTATTTCAGTGCAATCCGAAGCCAATGTCACTGAGAACAGTGGCTGATATGAGAATAGGGGAAGAAACAATGGACAAGTCCAGGGGGAGATCCAAATCTCGCTCCAAACTAGTCTGCTACTATTATGGCAAGCCGAGCCATAAGAAATTTGATTGTCAAAATTTCAAGAGAGATCAGAAGGCCAGAAAAGTCAACCAGATCAGAACGAACATAAAAGAGAAGAGAAGAGCATTAATGCTATTGCATCGCAAGATCACAATGAGGTGTTCCTCATTAGAGAAGAAAATTATATTAATTTGGCTTGTGATGATTGTTCTTGGATTGTTGATTTGGGAGCCTCTTTTCGTGTTATTCCACATGGGTACTCTTTCTCATCCTACCAAAATGGTGATTTTGGTATTTTTAGGATGGGAAATCAAGTTTCAAGCAAAATTATAGGTATAGGTGACATCACCATGACAACCAACACAGGATGTAAGCTAGTGCTAAAAGGTGTGAGGCATGTTCCAAACATGCGCCTAAATCTTATATCAGCCGGCAAACTTGATGATACCAGCCTGGCAAACCACTTTAGTGGTGGAAAATGGAAGCTCATAAATGGGAGCTTGATAGTTGCCAGAGGTGTAAAGGAAGGTTCCTTGTATGTTATGCAAGAAAAGTTTTACAAAGGGGAAGTTAATATTGTACATGACAATTCAAATTTGGAGTTGTGGCACAAGAGGCTTGGGCACATCAATGAGAAAAGACTGCAGATCCTTCCCAGAAAAGAGCTCACCTCTAACTTAAAAAGCGAATCGCTTGAGTTTTGTACTGATTGTTTAGCTGGAAGACAACACAGGGTGACATTTAAGAGAAATGATTGACCCAGTAGGAGAAAGCACATTCTTGAGTTGATACATGCTGATGTATGTTCCATGACTGAAACGTCACTTGGCGATGTATTATACTTTGTCGCCTTTATTGATGACCATTCAAGGAAAGTTTGGGTCTCTTTACTAAGATCAAAAGATGAAGTACTCGAAGCATTCAAAGACTTCAATGCAAGGGAGAAACGAGAACTGGCCAAAAGTTAAAGTGTATTCGTGCTGACAATGGTGGAGAATACCGTGGTCCATTCGAAGCATACTGCAAGTTGCACAGGATCAGAATCGAGAAGATGCCACCAGAAACACCGAAGTTAATGGTTTAGCTGAGAGAATAAATCGAACCATCGAAGAAAGAGTTCAATGTATGCTTTCACATGCTAAACTCCCTCAATCTTTCTGTGGAGAAGTTGTGAAGACCGCAGTCGACATTGTCAATCTTTCACCATCAGTTCTTTTGGATGGAGATGTCCCAGAGGAAGTTTGATCCAGGAGGAAGGTCTCTTACAACCACTTAAAAGTGTTTGGGTGTTGAGCATTCGTTCACATCCTGAAGGATGAAAAAGCCAAACTTGACTCAAAGACAAAGGAGTGCATCTACCTTGGATCTCCAAGAGATGAATTTGGCTACCGACTTTGGAATCCGGTAAACAGAAAGATTGTTAAAAGCTCATATGTTATATTCTTTGAGGACCAAACCCTGGAAGATGCAAAACAAGAGAAGCCTAAGTTAAAGGTTATTAGACGTTCTAATCCTAATTCATACCCTATAGTACATGGTAATCTGGGGGAAGAATTAGTCGAAGAAAATATCAAAGTTGGCACAAATGAAGACCATGCCTCTTCCTCCACCAATGATGAAAGTGAAGATTCGGACAAATCTAACTCAGAATCTACTCAATCAGAAGTTCAAGAAGAGCCTCGGTTGAGACGATCCACCAGAGAAAGGCGACCGTCCATAAGATATAGTCAAGATGAGCTCATAACTCTTACAGATGAGGGAGAGCCTCAAAGTTATGAAGAATCAATGATTGACAATCACAAAGCAGAATGGGCAAAAGCCATGCAAGAAGAAATGCAATCCTTACATGAGAGTCACATGTATGATCTTGTTGAGTTGACCAAAGGAAGACGAGCCTTGAAAAACAAATGGATTTATAGGCTTAAGGCTGAAAAAAATAACTCGAGGCCAAGATACAAAGCTCGGTTAGTGGTTAAGGGGTCTAGTCAAAAGAGAGGGATTGATTTCGAAGAAATATTCTCTCCAGTGGTAAAGACGTCATTCATCCGAGTTGTTCTTAGTCTGGCTGCCAGTGTAGATTTGGAGATTGAGCAACTCAATGTCTAGACGGCATTTCTGCATGGTGACCTAGAGGAGGAAATTTATGTGGAGCAACCTGAAGGATTCGAAGTTGTAGGAAAAGAAAACTTGGTGTGTCGACTGAAAAAGAGCCTATATGGTTTAAATAAGCACCGAGACAATGGTAGAAGAAATTTGATTCTTTCATGACCGAGCATGATTTGAAGTAGACACTCACAGATCACTGTGTCTTTGTTAAGAGATATGGCCATGGTGATTTCATCATTCTGCTGATTTATGTCGATGACATGCTAATCGTTGGACATGACCCAAAGAAAATTTTAGCCCTGAAGAAAGCATTGAGCAAGTCATTTGCCATGAAAGATTTGGCATCAGCAAAACAAGTCCTTGGGATGAAAATAACAAGTGATCAATCCAAAAGATTATTGTGGCTATCTCAGAAGAGATATATTAAAAAGTCGCTAGAAAGATTTAACATGCATAAAGCCAAGTCTGTTAGTATGCCACTTACTGCCCATTTCAAGCTGAGCACCAAGCAAAGTCCAACAAGTGAGAAAGAAAAGACAGAGATGAAAACCGTCCCATATTCATCTGCTGTTGGCAGTCTCATGTATGGCATGATATGTACCAAGCCCGATATTGCTCATGTCGTGGGTGTCGTAGGCCAGTTCTTAACAAATTCAGGGAAAGAGTATTGGTTAGCAGTGAAATGGATATTACAATATCATAGGGGGACATCGACAAAATGCTTGTGCTTTGGCAATTAGAGGGTTACATAAATGCTGATATGGCTGGTGACATTAACTCCAGAAAGTCGACATCAGGGTACCTAACCACTTTTGCAGGGGGAGCTATATCTTGGTAGTCTAAAGTCCAAAAATGTGTGGCTCTATCGACTACTGAAGCCAAATATATTGCAGCTACTGAAGCATGTAAGGAGATTCTGTGGATGAAAAATTTCCTACTCGAATTGGCTCATGAACAAGAAAAATATGTGTTACGATGTGATAGTCGGAGTGCTATACATCTAGCCATGAACTCCACATTTCACTCCCGTTCAAAACATATTGATGTTTGCTATCACTGGATACGGGAGATATTGGAAGAAAAACTCCTGCAGCTTAAAAAAGTTCATACCGATGAAAATTGGTTAGACATGATGACCAAGGTGATACCAACTAAGAAGTTCGAAAACTATTGCAAAGGTGCCAGTGTGGTGCCCCCAATTAAGTCGGGAAGGGTGAGATTTGTTGGGTTCCCCCCATAATTAGGAGGAACCACATGTATATAAAAATAAAAAAAAAAAGAAAGGAAGTCAAGCAAGCTTGTATTGTTGCAGCAGCCGAAAGAAAAGGTGGAGTAGTCAAGTGTTAAGTAATAAATCATGCATTGTTTTAATAATTATTTTGATTATATTATATGTATTATTTCGTCTAATTTATTTTATTTTATATATTCTTTAGGTTAAGTGTTAACAAAATAAAGAGGAGAAGAGAAGACGTTGAAGATCGAGTTTTATTTACTGAAAGATTTTACAAGCAAATTTATCAAGTCGGTCCAAAAAAATGAATTATGAAGAATAATATTTTCATAAAGATTTATTTGGCCTTGGATTACTACTCCTAATTGAAGAGAGATTAGAAGACTTGGAAGAGAAGGAGTCCAAGGAAGAAAACCCGAGTAGAATAATACTATAAAAACCTACCTCTTATCCTCTAAAACCGACACACCAAAAACCTTAGCCTCCTTCACGCTTAGCCCCACCAATCTTCACGTGACACATCATCTCTCCTATGCTCACATCTCACGCCTAATCCTCTAAAAATCAACTCCAGCCACCCCCAATTTCTCATTTCCTCACCTCCATCATCAAATCCCTCCTGCAATCTCATCACGATCATCATGACCATCAAAATATCATCATCATCCATCTCCCATCAGAAGCCAAAGTAGTTTTCTACTATTTATTATTTATTTTTATTTTTTGTGTGTCTAATTTATTATTAAACATAAAAGCTTTGGTTAATTGTTATGATTTTATTTTTAATATGAGAGAGTAGTTTCTTTGTACTTAGTATAATCTATTTGAAACCATGTGTAAGGCCTGCGTACTTTATATTACGTCGAGTTGTTCGTGATGCCTTTTTGCGTTATAAAAACCGTATTTTATTAGCGATATGAGCTAAAATAATTTTCTATGTGCCTATGTGAGCGTTGATTGTATTAAAAAGAATATTTTTGTCGCGAATAATAATATTATTGTTATTAGTTTTGAAAATCATTCAATGATTTTTAATAAGCGCCATTAACGGTTATTGGCAAGTACTAATTCAAGTAGGAACCCGAATACATTTAGGTTGTCAACCTCAGAAGTAGTTCGATGTTACTAAATCGAATCTAGATGTATTTGTGAGTGAGTAATCGACGGAAGGTCGTGTTCTCAATTTGAGTTTAGAGTATGAAGTACGAGATTATGCTAGCAGTGTTATTTATCGAGCGAGCTTGAACAAAAAAAGAGAGAAAAGGGAGGGGTGTTATCTCACTGCGCCTGGCCCCCTGTTTTCTTCCTCTAGCATGCGACACCCCCCCTCGACACTCTCTCTCCTCTCACCTACTACCCGCCTTCTTCCTCCTCCTCTCCTCCTCCATTAACGTGGCCACCCAAGCTCCCAAACCCAGAGAATTTTGCCACTTTTTGTTACAGAAATCCTCCATTCGATCGCCCCTACCAACTGGTGTAGGGTTGGAACGAATTTGGGTCGCAAATCGAAGCTCTTTGCCATGTGTAGAGAGGGTTTTGAGTCCCAAATTAGAGCTCGAACGCATGCCTAGGGCTCGAATTTTTGGAAATTGGGCGTGATTTGGGTCCTGATCGAGCGTGGGTAAGCAAGAGGCGAAGGATTGGAGTTGTTCAAGCCCCTAAAGTCGAGCCACAACAGTGAATCAAACCTCTAGCTTGGGTTTAAGGTGAGGGTTCCTTTCCTCTTAAATTACTATTATTTTCAATGAGTTTAATGGAATTAGTTAGGGCATGTTGAATATGAGTTTAGAAATTAGCTTGGATGAATTAAATTCGAGATTGAGATATTACGAACATGGTATTGGCTTTGGGAATGTCATATATAGAATCGATGCCGAGTTTTAATAACCTGGCAGATTAGAG
Source organism: Carnegiea gigantea (assembly GCA_029747015.1). NCBI lineage: Eukaryota > Viridiplantae > Streptophyta > Magnoliopsida > Caryophyllales > Cactaceae > Carnegiea > Carnegiea gigantea. The sequence continues at coordinate 729,894 of JAKOGI010000127.1, read as the reverse complement.
AAATGCTTAACAAAAGAATGTTGTTATAGGTTGATTAATTTATCAGTTTATTAGTTAAATTGTGCTTGAAGCCTAAGGATGCTAGCCGAGTGATTGAAATGATTATGGAATGAACTGAATAATGTTTAAAGGGTCATGGCTAAATCAGTTTGGGTGCGTCGATAGTTTATTTGTGAGAGTTACAACGAAATATTATGCCCATGATCAATAGTTCGCGAACTGGAACATAAATGCCGCTTGAAGTCTCTTATTTGTATCAGTTTAGTATACGCGGAATTCTAAGTTGACTATTAAGCATGAATGTCATACTCATATATGATCGTTTATGTATTGTTAGTTTGTTGATGACAACATTAAACTGGGTTGGAAGTTGGATGGCTCGAGGCGGAACTATTGAGTGGTTTGAGGTTCTTGTGGTCGGTGCTGTGTGAGGAGGGAGATAGGGTTGTGAATTGCCGCAATCGTGTGGATTGCAAGGCCATGTGTGGCTTAATGAGTTGTGATATGAAGTGTATGAATGTGCTATGTGTGAACCCTTTTCCCCCGATATGCTACGTGATGTTACGTGATTAATTCTTGAAACTTTAGACGTCTTTAAAAAGAAAAGGTCATTTGGAAAGTTTATTTTATACGTTTGAAAATGCTTTTAAGTTTGTCAGTCATCTATTCGTTTGTTAGGACGTCCAAGGTGTAAAAAGGTGCTAAATCGTTGAACTATTCAGTTAGTAATTCGACTGAATAGTTGATAGTTTAGGAAGTTTAAAAGCGAACTAAAAGTGAGTTCGAAAATGTTTTAAGGCATCGGTTAGTGTATGACTTCTCCTTGCGCATAAAAGAATTTAGACAACCTGAAAAAGGAGCATCTTAAGGTGCTAAATGTGAGTTTAGCTGATTTGTATGCTATTTGCTTACTTGAGTTTCTATGGAGTTTCAAGTTAAGAGCTAGTAAAGCCATTATGTTTCAAGAAGCATTTATGTTGAAAATATATAAAGAAACCTTGATTGAATTAAAATAAGCTAAATGCCTTAAGTTTTGAAAGTAATAAGCTTGGAAGCGATCAAAGGTTTTGATTGACTTAAGCACCGCTCTTCGAGTTTAAAAAAGGAATTTCAAACGAACCTAAATTAGACGTTGGAATAAGTTTATTATCTTAAATTATTATGAGCTTTGATTACAAATCTAGTTGCACGTATTGCTAACTAAGCACTTAAGTCTCAAATGAGTTTTGATTTCAAATATGCTTCGGATTAAACGTTAGCTAAGCACTTTATATTTCAAACGAGTTTCGATTTACGAGTTATCAACTTATTATGTTTATAAGAAGTTTTAAGTTAGAAATGAAGTCGATTTACAAACTAGCAAACGTTTTACGTCTATAAAAAGCTTTTAAGTTAAAAACGAAATCGTGTTACGATTTAGCAAATCTAATACATTTATAAGAAGCTTTTATGTTGAAAAACAAAGTCGTTTTACGATTTAGCAACCCTAATACGTTTATACGAAACTTTCAAGTTAGAAACGAAGTCGTTTTACGATTTAGCAACCTTATTACGTTTATACGAATTTTTTAAGCTAGAAACAGAGTCGTTTTACGATTTAGCAAACTTATTGCGTTCGTACGAAACATTTAAGTTAGAAACTAAGTCATTTTACGATTTGGTAAATGTATTACATTTATAAGAAGTTTTTAAATTTAACGCGAAGTCAGTTTATGTATTAACAAGTTTATTACGTTTTTAGGAAGCTTTTAAGTTTCAAAGGAAGTCGATTTACATATTGTTAAACTTATCACGTTTATAAGAAGCTTTTAAGCTATTTACGAAGTCAATTTATGAATAGCAAACTTATTCTGTTTATAAGAAAATTTTAAGCCAAAAACGAACGAACTACAAGCATTTCAAAAGGTTATAATCATTTTGTTTAAAGGTAAGATTTTCAGTATAGTAAGCAATCAAAGAAGAGAAATGAAATATGTTTTTAAAGGCTAAGAAAGTACTAGGCAATTGACCAGGGTTAGGAATTGGACTCAAGACATGAATTATCTTGGTGTGAGCTGTTCTTGGAAGCTAGACACAAAGATGGCGTGAGCTGTTTCCCCCTAAAGAAATGTTAGGAACTGGACTCAAGATATGAGGTACCTTGGTGTGAGCTGTTCTTGGGAACTGGACTCAAGATATGAATTATCTTGGTGTGAGCTGTTCCCCAGATAAGTTATGATATATGACGCGTAAGAAAACCTTGATAGGGATTGGACTCAGGATATGGTTATCCTGGTGTGAGCTGTTGCCCCACAAAAGTTAGTATCGAGGTTAGAGTTGCTCTACTAAGATGCATTTTGGCCAAAAGTTAAGTACATATACCCCAGGGATAACGTAAGTTATGAGTTATAATCTCACTTAGGGCGAGTGTAGATCTCCCCTAGTCAGCACAATCAGATGTTTTTATACTATGAATAAGTTTCTAATAAGTAAGAAAAGAAGTTGGCATTTCGTTATTTTAAGTATTTCAGGAAAGAAAGATTTATAAGGGCCATTACAAGGCCATATTGAATGAGATTTGAAAAGCTTATAAGGATCATTAGAGGACTAATTCGAAAGAAGTTTCTTTTAAAGCATATGAGCCTCAAGAGGCTAACTAAAGTTTTTTTTTTTTAAGAAACGAAAGAAAACTTTCAAATGTACATATTCTTCCCATATCTTATGAATAAGCTTCCAAGTATGGTTTAAATGAAGTTTCAAATGACGTATCGTTATATCCTAGTAATGCATCGAGCTTTTAAGCTTTTCAATATGCATATCCCATGAAAGAACGTTTCTTGCCAGTCTTTCTTGCCAATTTGGATGTTTTGAGAACTTTTAGCAAGAATTATAAGCTTTAAAGATGTTAGCGTGATTTATAAACCATTTTTGGAATATATGAAGAGTCACTGTGTTTTCAAAAGTATGTTTGAAAGCTTCATACTCAATCCTTGTTGCTTGTTTGATGACGTGCCTACTGTTTGTTACCGGAAAGCTTGGCCTTTTAGGGCCTAGAAATGAGTTAAGGGGTTAGAATGGAGTTTTAAGGATGGTGATCTTTCCTTGAGGATTTTGATTGCCTAATACGATAGTAAAGTATGAATACGTAGTATGTGACTATTATTGGTATTATTGCCTGTAACTATTTTGGTTTTAAGGAGTAGGGGAATTCTCATTGAGCATGTGGTTGCTCATCCCACTACTCTATCCCGTTTTCCCCCCAGGTTTTCTCTGTCACAGGAAGAAGTTGAGTCAACTATATCAAGATACAGTCTATTCTCGCTTGCAAGGTGTCATATGTGCCTACTTACGTCTTTAATGAAGTCATGTAAAGTATTCTTAGTTTGTAAATGTTTGCAAATAATTATTCTAGCTCATGTAATGCATATGATATGAAGGTTGCTCTGTATGGCCGTATGAGCCATTCATCTCATTAGTTAGATGTCTTCTTTGTCAAAGGTAGTTATGTTTTGGGATATAAACCCCAGTACTCCGGTTGTGTAGACCATTGAGTTGTACCTTTTACTTTTTCTGTATTAATAAACTATTTTGTTTAGTGTACTCCGAGCGGGTGGCTCGTTGAGTTATGAACTCCGGCGTGTGGCCGTTAAGCTGCTTTTAAATGTTTTACACTTTTATTGATTACAGGGACTTATTGTAAGGCTTTTAGCCTTAAAACGGTCAGTTTTTAGGGGAAACTCTATCCGTTTAGCCCCAAAATTTAGGTAGAAGGTAAGAAAACGTAGCGCTTCTGGCCCTAGAGGCTGGGGGGTTTTACACCATGCTAGATTAATTATGTTGATATAAGTTTCATGCTTTATTATTTAGTTGATTTTTATTCATGATTCTACAACGATTAGTATTTATTATTTATAATATTTGTATTATATTAATTAGAATGCATGCTAATTAGTTTAATACGAATTCATATGATAATTTTAAAGGCTTTAATACGTAAAAGTTATAGTCTTTTAGGCATTAGTATCACCCTAATTAATCATGGATAGTAGCCCATCTCTTTTAATTAGATAATCGTTATAGATCTTTGTTAAATTAATTTGCTGGTAAATTAGTTACAAGGCATTAGATGATGTTTTTCTAATACGTAATGCTCTAGTTTGATTATATTCTTGCACTAGTATGAGTGTTATCAAAACTAGTAGGGCTTATATTAGGGTTAGACCTAAATAAACTATAATATAAGAAAAAGCGGGAAAGATTCGCTAATGTGTGTCTTCTACAGTCTAACTCATGGATAAATTGATTTGTGTGTTGATGATAAATATTAATTTACATGGTAGATATAGATTATGCTAAGTATTTTTCATAAATTTGGTATCTTTGATAATTATTTGTTGCCTTTTAGTTAATTTGTTTAGTTTGTCAATTTTAATTCTTAAATTTATGAGCTTTAATATAAATTTCATTTACCCCCCCAAAAGAGTAGTCTTTTAGGAGTATCTTGATAATATTAGATCAGTTAGATTTTGATTTTTAGTGTGATTATAATTTTCAGATTTAATTTCTATTTTGGTTTGCCATTTATTTATCGATTTGTTAGAAATTAGGTTAAAGATAGTGCCTTTTGTTTTTTTTCAAGTTTTAGTCCATTTTAGGTTTATATAGTATCCTATTCTGCTTCTATTTAATTTCAGAATTTTTGGAAATTATTTGATAATTTTTCAGAATTATTTCGTGAATTGGATATGTGCAGGTTTTTATTTTAATAAATTTGAAAATTATGTTTTTAATTTTTATTTTATGTTTTTAGGGTTTTACTAAGTTCAGAAAATTATATCCTAAAATCTGGGCAATTTTGCTATTTATTTGGGTGTTTATATTAGTGTAGTTTATTCTTTCTCTAATTTCAGATTTTGTTTTCTGTTTTTATTTTCTATAGTTAATTTTCTTGTTTAATTTTTCTGAATTTAATTGCATATAATTTTAGAGTTATAAAGTTATATACTTGCAAAATATTAATTTGGATTACTTTTTGTAATTTTTAATATTAATTTTCTGTTTGTTTTTTTCTATTTTAATTTTCAGTCTAGTATTGTGTTATTATTTCTATTTTTATTTTTCAGATTATTTAGGATGGCTATTTACTGTTTTATTTCCAAAATTAAATGTAGAATATTTAGTAGCAATATTAAGTATTTTTCTAGATTTTTACTTATTAAATTTGATTTATTTTAGTAATATAAAGCGAAGTTATAATAAATAAGAGTAGTAAAATAATTTAGAATTAAACTAACGTATTATCATAATCTTTCCTCATGAGATCGATCCCTACTTTTCTATGCTATGAATATTATTTATAAATCAAAGTTGTGGTTTAATTTGTAGAGCTTGGGGTAGAAATACTAAGGAAAGCATTTAATGCCATGAGCACGCATATGCTCAAATTTGCTGCAAAGCTTCTCTAGACATCAAGAAAGTCAAAGTTGCATATGCAAGAAGGATTATTTTTCATAAGCTAGAGGAAGACTTTCTTGGTGGCTAGTGTAGGTCGAGGTGGAGTTGTGTAGATTTGTAAAATGTCCATATTTAATTTCAAGCTCCATTCTCCCATTATAAAATGGGATGTATTCGGGGAGTTGAGAAGTAGAACCAAGTGTGAGCAAAACACTTGAGAGTTGAGAACATACCACCAAAAAAATAGGTGAGGGAATTCCACCAAAGGTAGGTGTGAGTGATTTTGTATTCCATCCAGAGTGGGATGAGATATTGAATATACCCTCTAATTTTTAGAGGAGTTAATTTGAAATCCTACTATTACAAATAGTGGAAGTATTTTTCGGACCTACGGTCCTGTGGTTTTTCCCTTCGTCTTGGAGGGTTTTCCACGTAAAAATTCGTGAGTCTCCATTTGCTATATTTTCATATTCTTTATTTCCCATCTTAAATTATACAAAGAGGGAAAAGGATTCGCTTCTGCTACATTGACCCGATTTTTCCCAACAAATTGCCATGACACGTTCTCTTGGACCATCTCTTCTTCCTTCTTTGGGGGGTGTGAAAAGTTCAATATGCACTTTTCTGTAGGCCATATTCAATAAGTATTGGAAACCGTTGTATAAATCCATTTCAAATGAGGCTGGAATTGGTAATTCTATCTGCGGTTTGTTTGAATAGGAAATCCAACCCATGTTATAGCTTACGAGGAGGAAACACAGATTTGTTCTTGTAGTAACTGCTATTGCAGTAACTATAGAAGTGGTACCTCTGTTTGGTCTATGGATTCTCCTAGGTAAAAAGAAAGTCCAAGAAATTGGGGCAAGGTAAGGCTTAAGGGGAGAATATGGGAAACCTAACTGTTCCTTTTTTTTTTCTTTTAGGGGGTGTTTCCCCTCTGTAGGAGGGGAGTCCACCAACTGACCAAGTGCAAGTCCTCAAACTGGCATGTACTTGAGATTTTAAGAGAAGGTAACTGTTTTTCTAATTGATTCCACTAGATAAGCTGGATCTGTCCCTCCTTTTCCGTCAATGTTGTTGAAGAAAATACATGACTGCATTATGAATTTTGAGCACACAGCTAGGATTATGGTTCTGATGAAATAATCTCGATAATGCAAGCGCTCTAGCATATGTAACTTAGAAGTAGCTGTACCCACCCCCCCAAAAAAAGTAGAGGTAGCTGATATACATCTGTGTACTTAGGAAAATAAGACATGTCATGCTCATGCAATGTAACACACAAGTTATGCATCATCCATGTCTCATCTATAAACATTCACTCAATTTCTTAACACGTTGGATAAAATATATGCAAAGAGCTGATAGATATATGACGCTGGAAATGCAGAACATCTTCCATTATAGATTATTCTGTAGGAAAAGCTCCATACTGGAATGTTCTGATGTTAGCTCTTGCAACAGAAGCAGATGAAATTGAAGTAGTGGATCCCTTGAAGTACAAATTTAGCTAATTATTAAAGGCAACGAATAATTATTTCACAAGGTGTAAGCTTCCATCAACATTCTAAGAGAGAGCATGTAGCCTTTCGTTTACGACTTGTTCTTTTTGTGACCCATCTATTTGATTGATGTAAACAAGATGTTTTGCAGGGAACACTTGAAAACGGTCAAGATACAGCTATAAAGAGGCTATTAGGAGCTCTAAACAAGGGATAATTGAATTTAAGAATGAATTTCTTTTGTTAGCAAAATTTAGCATAGAAACTTGGTAAAAACTGTTAGAAATTCATTATATTACCAATTATTACCAATTATAAGAAATTCATTAAACTTAGGCTTTGTATTTATTCCAACATTAGGGATACATTGAACAGTTCTTGTGGACAAGCGGAAAGGCTTGCATCTACTACTATTTGTAGTCCGTGAGATTTGTTGTTCAGTGAGGCAGTAAAAATAAATAGAGCAGAAAATATTCAAAGATCTCAAACTTCTTCATATCTCCATTGTTTTTATCTTGGTATCAGAGTGTGAGGGTCTTTGAACTTCTTAAAACCTTATCTCAACTTAAGGTTAAAAGTTGCTTCCCCTTTTTTCTAAACAAATTCCGTCTCATTCAAACTTCTCATTCATGTCCTGGAAAATAGTTTGTGGTTGACACTCATTCCCCCTATTATTTACATCCTTCTGAAGGACCCAGAGGGTGATTACGGCTGTAATTTTTGATGAAACAAATTATGATATCCGGGAAAGAGCCGTAAGAACAAACCTTAAATCCAAGAACAAGTTAGGATTCATGGAGGGAACTATCAAAAAACCAGACCAAATAATGATGAAAATGCTACTAAATTACAAACCTAGGAAATGATCAATTCGATGATATGCCCTTGGATATTGAATGTCATTGAACCAAAGTTGCGATCTAGTATTGCCTATGTAGACACAGCTTAATTGATATGGAGCAATTTAAAGAAACATTATGCCGTGTCGAGTGCTCCTAAAATACATCAACTGAAGGCAAGTTTGGCAGATTGTAAATAAGGTGGCATGAATGTTGTGGATTTCTACTCAAAAGTAATCAGTCTGTGGAGCGAATTAGAAAGCTAGATTCGGCGATCTTAGTGCACTTGCAAGAAATGTGAGTGTGATATTAGTGGTCAAGTGACCCAATTGTTTGAAGAAGAAAAGACTCATCAATTCCTTTTGGGATTGAATGATGAGATTTATACAAATATCCGAAGCTAAATTCTTGGCCAAGGAAAAAAATTTTAACGTGGTGTTTTGAGAAGAAACCTATAAGAATATGATGATTGGAAGGGAAGATAAGGGTGAGAATGCTGGAGCCTTTTCAGTAAAAGTCACAGGCAAGAATCCAAAACCTTATAAGAAACTCAGCTATCGGCACTGTGGGAGAGTTGGGCATGAAGAGGCTCATTGTTTTGAGTAATCAGGTACCCAACTAGATGGGAAACCCACGGTAGGGGTTGAGGCAGAGGGCGGAGCTCTCGAGGACAAAGAATTTTTGGTGGTGGTGGTGGAAGAGGAGAAGTTGCTAATTCCGTGACCACCAGCGCAGCAGCAGCGACTGCGACCAGGAGCAGCACTGGCGACATGTACAACTCTAGCCTAGTTCTTGATTTCACAGTTGAACAGGTTCAACAAATCCTCAGCTGATCGATAAGCATAAGGCTGGAACTGAGAAATTGTAAGGTAAAATTGAGTGACTGTATGACACTGGAGCATCTTGTCACATGATTGGGGCTTATGAAGTTCTTGTAAGTGTAAGAACTATTGAACCTATTATGATAGGCCTACCAAATGGCAACAAGGCTGTGGTAAGTAAAGTTGGCAGTGTTAGTGTTGGGCCTAAAATATCTTTGAAAAAAGTTCTGTTTGTTTCCAAATTGAAGCGCAACTTAATCTCAATATGGAAATTAAGCAAGGAATCAAATTTTATTGTAACTTTTGCTAGCAATTTTTATTTGATAAAGGACCGTATCTCGAGAAACCTAATTGGAGTGGGTAGAGTCAAAGAAGGGGTATTTCTTCACAAGGAAGTGATGGATGTGCAAGTGGAAGCTCATGTATTTAAGACTTATCACTTATGGCATGGGCATCTCGGTCATCCATCCAAACAAGTTCTTTCCTTACTTGCTAAGAATTTAGATGTTGGTGATAATTTTAATAATAAAATGAAAAAACCTTATAATGTTTGTTTTCACGCCAAACAAACTCGTTGCTCCTTTTCTAAAAGTGATAGTAATGCAAGTGATGCTTTTGAACTCACACATTGTGATATTTGGGGTCCCTATGATGTTCTATCAACTTGTGAGGCACGCTATTTTCTGTCGATTGTTGACGATGCTATTAGAGTAGTATGGGTTTATTTGATGCGAGACAAGGGTGAAACTAGCTCATTTTTACAAAAATTTGTGATATATGCAAAAAATCATTTTGATAAGAATGTGAAGTTCATTTGTAGTGATAATGGCAATGAGTTCACTTCTAATCCTATGAGACCATTTTATTCTGAAAAAGGCATTATCCACCAAATTAGTTGTGTGGGTACTCCACAACAAAATGCAAGAGTTGAACGTAAGCACAGACATATTTTGAATGTTGCGTGGCTCTTCGATTTCATGCTAATATGCCAATAGAAAATGTGGACCGAACTCAAGGAACAACTAAAATTGGGCCTATGCTTCACATACCAACCCAATTTGTGTTTAGGCAGCAACAACAAGAGAATGTCTTCATGGACAGGGGAAGTGTTGGCCCAGCTGAGCCAACTAGGCCTACTGGACCAGTGTAGGCAACAGACATGGATCTTAGGCATAGTGAACAGGTCCAGAAGGCTCCAACTCACTTGACGGATTATGTAGTTACGGTGCATGCCCTACAGACCCCTCTTCTACTACCTCTCCTTGTCAGGATTCCTCAAGTACTCCGTATCCTATTGTTAATTTTATTGCATGCAATAATTTTTCCCCTGCTCATCAACATTTTTTAGCTGCTATTAAAAAAGTTGTTGAGCCCAGGTATTATCATGGGGTTGCTTGAGATCCTTTATGGAGGAAAGCCATAGTAGAGGAGATTCAAGCTCTAGAAAAGAATCAAACTTGGACTATTGAAGATCTTCCAGCTGGAAAGACACCTATTAGCTGGAAATGGGTTTATCATGTCAAGTATAAATCTGATGGATCAATTGAGAGGTACAAGGCTCATCTTGTTATTCGAGGAGATCACCGAGTAGAAGGGTTTGACTTTCATGATACTTTTGCTCCCGTGGCAAAGATGACGAGTGTTCGTGTTTTTCTCTTGGTTCCTGCTGCAAGAGGATGGGATCTCCATCAGGTGGATGTCAACAACGCATTTCTTCAAGGTGATCTAGAAGAAGAATTTACATGATGATGCCTCCAGGTTTTTATTCCAGCATATCTAATCACTTATGTCCGTTATGCAAATCCCTTTATGGATTGCAACAGGTGCCTCGACAACGGTTTGCAAAATTATCTAGTAAACTAGAGGCTTATTGTTGATAAACTTATATTTTACCTCATTTGGACTCGACTTTTATCTCCCATTTTGGCAGTTTTCGGTGAAACTTCAAGAGTATAGAGGTTGATTAGGCATTCTTTACTCCAAATCCGCCTATATGACATGTTTTGTGTTTTCAGGGGTTCGACTGGAAGAAACGACGAAAACAAGTTAATGTCGCGCCAAACAGGAGCTAAAAAGGTAGATTTTGAGCCAAGAGGAAGTGGCATGGAGGCACCATACCAGATAGGCTGACCGTACCACCTAAGAAGACGAGAAAAGGCGGGGCAGCAAAGTGGCACAGTGGCACTGTGCCACGTGGCACGACCTGCCACTTTAGTGCCTCTCGGTTAATGACTAGAGCGCATTGCAATTAGAGGGGGATTCAGTTTTTCCTCTCTTCTTCTCCCTCGAAAATGGCAACTTTAGATTTTTTTTAGATTGTTTTTGTTATTGTTGATTTCAAGGCATTGGATTGGAATCGATTTAGGCATTTGGTAGATTTTTACTGGAGTTAATAAAAAGTACGTTCCTATACCTTTCTCCTTTGGTGTTTTAGTTCAAAGTTAATGCTTTTAATCATGTTAGCGTTCTTGATTGTGATTGTGATTGAAATGATGATTAGAGGCTAAATTTGTTGTCTTGGATTGGACGTAGCCCCTATTGTGCAAATTGGAACCATGTTCTAGGTTTGGTTAATGAATTCTTATGTTTATGACTGAACTTTCACTTAGCACGCCAAGTGTTCGATGAATTGCCTGAAAGGGTTGAATTCCTATTTTTAAGTTAGAGTTTAGGAGATCAACGACAGTTGAATCCTTTGCTTAGAGCTGCTTTGTGAGCAACTTAATTTCTTGACATGACAATAGTTAGGAGTTCAATTGGGAATAACGATTACTAAATCCTATGGTTTGGTTGATTCCTGTTTCATGAAAATAAATCCTAGGATCCCCTAATCAGTCTAACAACCTTCGAGAGAAAGCGTAGATGCACTTTAATTGGTAATCATTCCATTTCAGTTATCTGCGTGGGTTGAATTGCATGACTTTGTTTATAATCCAAGGAGTACAATGGTGTGGTGAACCCCAATTCAAGACCCTTGTTAGTATTGATTTAGATAACAACAGCAGTTTTCAGTAGAATAGAACTGTTATTTACTGAAAACTAGTTTTAGTAGATTCTGCCCTAAATAGAGTGTTATATATTGGTTCGGTGGTTGAAACCGAGTTCTCTGTGGACACGATTTGTACTTGCCATTGTTAGCTACAACTGACACCGTGCACTTATGGTATTTTTAACTTAACAAGTTTTTGGCGCCGTTGCTGGGGAACTTGGTTGTTTTAACATCGAAAGCAATTCAAAACGATTTAGGTTAGGCTTTTTCTTTTTCTTTTTCGTCTTTCTTCTTCCCCCTTGTTCTTTTAGCTTTGCTTGGCCTTGCCTACGTTTGGTATAGTTATTGGCTTTGTATGCGTAAGCGAAGTCAGAAGGATCAAGCACTTGTTCCTTTTGACCCAAAGATCGAAGCCACTCCTTGAAGGCAAAGCAATGCAAGGAAGCGACAACAGCAACAAGTCATCATGGCCGAGGGAAATCCTAGAGTTCTGCGGGACTATGTCCTACCGTAGGCCATCGGCCTCACCTCGTCCATTGTCAACCCGGCCGTCGAAGCGAACAACTTTGAGCTGTGGCCTGCTCTTGTATCCTTCGTGGAGAAGGATCAGTTTAGTGGACGACCCACAGAGAACCCCCACATTCACCTTCACAACTTCCTAGTAAAGTGTGACACCATTAAGCTCAACGGGGTCTCTGCCGATGCCATCAGACTTCGGTTCTTTCCTTTTTCGCTGACGGACAGAGCCAGTGAGTGGGTCCTTAATGAAGAGCCTAACTCCTTCACTACCTGGGAGGCCTTATTGACTGCATTCCTGAGCAAGTACTTTCCCCTAGGCAAGACCGCTAAGCTGAGAGCGGTAATCACCTCCTTCTCTCAACGAGGCGATGAGTCACTCTATGAGGCATGGGAAAGGTTCAAGGATCTTCAACGCCAATGCCCCCACCACGGAGTACCCGACTGGCTTCTAATCTAAACCTTCTATAATGGATTAGACCAGTCACTGAAGATGCCGGTTGACGCTGCAGCTGGCGGCACACTTATGGGGAAGTCGATAGAGGCTACGAAGGCCTTGTTGGAGGAGATGGCCTCCAATAATTACCATTGGTCCAGCGAGAGGACAGCCCCCAAGAAGGCTAGATGGATCTATGAGATCGACGCTATGGACCTGCTAACTAGCAAGGTTGATGCCTTGGCACAGCGTTTCGACAGGCTTGGAACTCTCCTTCCAAGGAGTTTAGTGGGAGGTCCATTAGATGCAATATATGAGGTTGGGGCCTTTTGTAAGATTTGTGGAATTTTAAGGCCATGTTATTGCTGAGTGTCAATCCACTTTCCCAGGCATTGGGCATGGCAATGCAATGCAAAACTATGGTCAATGGCCACAAAATAACCCCTTCTTAAACACATATAACCCCGGTTGGAGAAATCACCCAAATTTCTCCTATCGCAACAACAATCCTATGCCACCCAATACTTCCCAACCACAACCCCTTGGTTTCCAACACAAGGCACCCTACGTCCCACCTCCATAACAACAACCACCCCAGCCAAAATCCAACTTGGAGAGTCTTATGGAGCGCTTCATAGCGATCCAAGCCAAGACAAATGAGGTGTTAGGTAAGTCAGTCGGTCAGTTGACTACTAAATTTGACACTATAACCACTCACTAGAAGATGCTGGAGAATCAGATAGTCCAGATTGCGCAGCAGGTGAGCCATTTATCTAAACCCCAGGGACATCTGCCAGGTCAACTCGAGACCAATCCCAAAGGCCAGATAAATGCCATCACACTGCGGAGTAACAGGGAGTTAGAGAGTCCACCAATACCTATGAAGGAGGAAAGCAGGGAGACTGATGATAAGGGTGATGCTGCCAGGGAGGCCCTTATTGAGCTTTCCAGTGAGGGGGTCCATACTGAAAGGACCTAGGAGATTAGAGCAAAACAAGTTTCACTTCCAGTGTAGCCCTACACGCCTCCAGTTCCACATCCTCAGAGGCTCGTAAGGGCTAAGGAGGATCATAAGTACGGAAAGTTTCTCGAGATGCTTAAAAAGTTCCACATTAACATCCCCTTCTTAGAGGCTATTACTGACATGCCTTCTTATGCCGAATTTCTGAAAGATTTATTATTCCACAAAGGGAAGTTGCTCAAGAATACTACCGTAGTACTCACTGAGGAGTGCAGTGCAATTATTCATAACAAATTGCCTCTTAAGCTTTTAGATCCAGGAAGCTTCTCCACCCCTTGTTTAGTTGGGGATGTGACTATCAGCAAAGCACTATGCGATCTTGGAGCTAGCGTGACCTTATGCCCTACTCCATACACAAGAAGCTGCAAGTAGGGGAGCTGAAACCCACTACCATCTCTCTGCCGCTAGCTAATAGATCAGTTAAATATCCTTTAGGTATTCTTGAGGATGTCCCACTATAAGTGGGAAAGTTCTTCATACCATGTGATTTTGTGGTTAAGGAGATGGAGTAGGACTCCCGCATTCCTATCATACTTGGGCGACCTTTTCTAGCCACTGCCGGAGCAATGATAGATGTGAAGAATGGCAGGCTTTCCCTTCAAGTAGGGGATGAAAAGGTGGAGTTTAGCGTGCCATAAGCTATGGCCTCCCCTACCTCGGGCGACTCGTGCTGTAGAGTAGATGTATTAGAGAAAGCCCTCAACCAGGAGGGCAAGGCCCAATTTTCTGTGGAGGACCCATTAGAGGCCGCGTTAATTGGTTACTATGCAACTGACTCTTGTTCAGGAGAGATGGAGGAGTATGCCAGACTCCTTAATGAGTCTATTGCCTGCATGCCTAGGTAGTCCCACAGAGAGATCCTTGGTGTGGAGGAGCTTACCTCTAAGAAAGAAGAGGAGTGGCCATCAAAGGTAGAACTAAAACCTCTACCTTCTCATCTCAGGTATGAATTTCTTGACTACTCCTATCAGTTTCTCGTTATCGTTAATGCCAAAATGGATGGCCCCCAGTTGGAGCAATTGCTGGATGTGCTTCATAAGCATAGGGGTGCCATTGGGTATAGTATTGATGATATTTGGGGACTTAGTCCTTCGTTTTACATGCACTGCATTTTTCTTGATGACAGTCATCGCCCCTCCCGATAACCTCAGCGTTGTCTAAATCCTAACATACAAGAGATTGTTAAAAAAGAGATTATTAAACTACTTGATGTTGGGACCATCTACCCTATCTCAGACAGTGAGTTGGTAAGCCCAATTCAGGTAGTCCCCAAAAAGGAGGAATGACTGTCATAAAGAATGAGTGGGATGAGCTTATTTCGACTAGGATTGTGATCGGGTGGCGAATGTGCATTGATTACCGTAGATTAAATCAAGCCACCCGGAAAGGTCATTTCCCTCGCCCCTTCATTGACCAAATGTTGGAAAGGTTAGCACGACATTCCTTCTTCTGTTATCTGGATGGTTATTCAGGTTTCTTTTAGATTCCTATCCATCCTGATGACCAGGAGAAGACGACTTTCACGTGCCCGTATGGTACCTTCGCTTATCGAAGGATGCCATTCGGATTGTGTAATGCCCCTGCCACTTTCCAGCGATGCATGACCGCCATATTCCCCGATCTTATTGAAAACATCATGGAGGTGCTTATGGATGACTTCTCCGGTTATGGAGGTACCTTTGTCGTTTGCTTAGAAAACTTAACTAAGGTACTCCGTAGATGCGAAGAAGTCAACCTAGTGCTAAATTGGGAGAAGTGTCACTTTATGGTACAGGAGGGGGTAGTATTAGGTCATCTCATTTCTGCTAGGGGCATCGAGGTGGACAGAGTAAAAGTTGAGGTCATTGAGCGATTGCCCCCTCTTACTTCGGTAAAAGGGGTAAGGACTTTCCTTGATCATGCGGGGTTTTATCGCCGCTTTATCAAGGATTTCTCCAAGATTGCTAAACCTCTAACTCAGCTGCTCGCCAAGGATGCCTCATTTATCTTTACTGATGAGTGCCATGAAGCTTTTTGCAGGTTCAAACAGGCACTGATTTCTGCCCTCATCATTCAACCACCGGACTGGGATCTCCTATTCGAGATCATGTGCGATGCTCGCGACCATGCAGTGTGGCCAGTTCTGGGGCAAAGAAAGGATAAGAAGCCAGTGGTGATCTACTATGCTAGTAGAACATTGGATGAGAACCAGCAGAACTACACCACGACTGAGAAGGAGCTGCTTGCGGTTGTGTATGTGATGGAGAAGTTTAGACCTTATCTTCTATGTTCTCACGTCCTTATCTCCTATGTTCTAAGGTCATTGTGTATACCGACCATTCTACACTCAAGCACCTCCTCGATAAGAAGGATGCTAAGCCTTGCCTTATCCGCTGGATTCTGCTACTCCAGGAGTTTGACCTGGATATCAAAGGCAAGGTGGGGACTGGGAATGTCGTGGTTGATCATCTCTCCAGGCTCATTATTGAGAGCCACGACACCCTCATTGATGATGCTTTCCTTGACGAGTATCTCCTAGCCATCTCGTCCAGAAAGGCCTTCTGGTTTGCTGATATTGCCAACTACCTGGCCTCGGGAGTCATGCCATATGACTTGTCCTCTCATCAGAAGAAGAAATTCTTCTATGACATCAAACACTATTTCTGGGAGGAACCCTTCCTATACATGCTATGTAACGATGGGATCTACAGGCGTTGACTCCCCGAGGAGGAGGTCCAGAGTGTGATCTTTCATTGTCACGACTCTCCATGCGGGGGGCATGCTATCACCTCCAAGACTGCAGCTAAAGTACTCAAAGCTGCGTTCTTCTGGCCCTCACTCTTCAAGGATGTTTACACGTACGTTCGCTGATGTGACCGTTGCCAGTAGACAGAGAACTAATCAAGGAAGAATGAGATGCCCCTCAACTTAATCCTTGAAGTTGAGATCTTTGATGTCAGGGGAATAGATTTAATGGGTCATTTCCCATCCTCAAAGGGTAACCAATACATTCTCATTGCAGTGGATTATGTCTCCAAGTGGTGAAGGCTGTGGCTAGCCCTACCAATGACTCCAGAGTAGTGGTCAAGCTTTTCAAGAAAGTCATTTTCCCTCGCTTTGGAGTCCCTAGGGGACTAATCAGTGACAATGGGGCGTACTTCATAGAGAAGAAACTGGAAGCTCTCTTGAAGAAGTATGGAGTGCACCACAGGTATGGGCTTGGCTACCACCCTCAGACTAGTGGCCAAGTGGAGATTTTCAACCATGAAATTAAGTCTATTCTAGAGAAAACGGTGGCGAGATTGCGAAAGGATTAGGTGGACAAGCTCGATGACGCCCTTTGGGCCTATCGCACAGCTTTCAAGACCCCTATTGGCACCATTCCCTTTCGACTCATCTATGGCAAGCCTTGTCACCTCCCCGTGGAGCTGGAACATAGGGCTTACTGGGCCATCAAGCACTTCAATTTTGATTTGAAGTCTGCAGAGAAGAAAAGGCTGCTGCAGCTGAACGAACTGGAGGAAATTCGATTTGATGCCTATGAGAGTTCGAAACTCTATAAGGAGCGGGTGAAGAGGTGGCATGATCGGTTTATCAACAGGCGAGAGTTCCGCGAAGGCGACTTGGTCCTCCTCTTCAATTCCCGCTTGAAAGCTTTCCAGGAAAGCTTCGTTCTGGATGGTCAGGCCCCTTCAAGGTGTTGAAGGTGTACCCATATAGGGCTATTGAGATAGGCACTGAGACTACTGGCTCATTCAAGGTGAACGGGTCTCGCCTGAAACACTATATCGCTAGTGAGTCACTTGAGGGGAAGGTTACTTGTGCCCTCCCCAATGTCTTGTCCCCCTAGAGAATCTTAAGGTCAAGCTCGGGATCTAAAACAAGCGCTGCTTGGGAGGCAACTCAAGCTTTACTGCTTCTCCAAAAAAAAGAAAAAAAAGGGAAAAAAGGAGAAAAAAATGAAAATGCAAAAAAAAACAGAGGTGATGGGAGGAAAAAAAAGGTTCAAGGAAAAAAATGAGCAAGGAAAAGAAGCAACGGATTTGGAAGGAGATGACTTAGAGGGCAGAAAGTTGGCATGGGCACCCCATGCCGGGCACCATGGGCATGCCACGTCTTCTCAAGACTTCAAGGGAAAAAGAGCAAGAAAAGATATGGTCCAATGGTCAGAAAAGTGGCACGGTTGCACCGTGCCTTTTGGTACGACCGTGCCACCTTTTGAGTTTACAGCACACTGGCAGCATAGTGGCACGGGTGCCCCGTGGCTTGTGGCATGACCGTGCCATGTTAAATCTCGGCTTAAACACCCGATTTCTTCTTCTTCTTCCTCCTTTTCCCCCATTCAAGCTTCCCCCTTTCTCTCTCTAAAACACCGAAAGCTCCTCTCTCACCCTCACCATTACCCACTTACATCTTGCCCCAAACCTCTCAAATTCTTCCAAATTTCTCCGCGTTTCTTCAATTCCTTCCCTCTCCTCTCAAAATTCTCACCTTTTCACCTTAAGCTCATCCCATTCCACCACTCGTTTTCTCTCTTTAAAACCCTAACCTCTATTGTTGAGGTTGAAGGTTGTAGAGAAAGAAATTAGCCCTTCTCTTACTATTTTTAGCTCCTACCTCTACTTTTGAGTCCTGATTTGAGTTCATTCACACCAAGGGCAAGAAATGAGTTGGAAAGGCTTCAAGGGCTCCTTCCCAACCCAAGAAATCATCAAGGGCAACCTCCTCTTCAGCCGCAACCGCTTCTGCTAAAGGTACTAAGGATGCATACCCTCTCATTTTACCTGCTAGCATTAGGGGTTTACAATTTGCCAATGATGAACAAAAGTCATGCTATGAGCTTTTAGCCACTAGAAACACTAATGAACAAACGTATTTTCATGCTGACTCATTGAGATCTTTGAGAATGTTGGATGATATGTTAACTCTACTTGGTAGATTAGGATGGACTGAGCATATAAACATACAATGTACATCCTATGACCACCTTATGATTGAGTTTTTAAGTTCCCTCAATGTGGATTGGGATGGTAGTTATGGTAGTCATGAGGTCGCCATTTATTTTCGTATGTTTAACATCGACCGCCAGATGAGTTTAAGGATGTTTAACGAATTGTTGAGATTCCTGGTGGTTGATGGGGCTTTTAGAGATGTGCCTTCATTGTGGCGATCTGATCCCGTTTAGTTGAGTATTACCTGCTCCAAACGGAAGGAATACCATGACTGGTGGGGGAGACCTAGGATTTTTGACCCCCGACAGGCGAAGGCCACAGACATCTGTAATGCCAACCTGTAGTACCTGCAGCGCCTAACCACTAATATTATTTTCGAGCGTAACAACAACCAAAATGGTTGTCAAAAGGCAGAGCTATTTATTATCTGGTGTGCCCTGTCAGGTACCCCAATTGACAAGAGGGCCTTCATAATCCGCCACTTAGCGGAAGTAGCCATGACTAGCAATAAGAATGTCATTAGCGTTGGTGGTACTGTTACCGCCATTGCTAATGCCCTAGGCTACAGCTTGCGGCTCTCCACTCTCGAGCCCTATTTCCTAGGTGGTCACCTCGACCTCGGCACCCTCGACATATACATATTATTGACACCCGAGGCGACACCATTAGATACCCCCACTACAAAACCATACTTTTCACCCTGCCCAGTGTTGAACGCACCACGGTTGCCACAAAAGAAATTGGAACTGGGACTAGAGGATTGTTCGGACCACTGTTCTACCTAGGGAGGAATAGTTAGCAGCAGATGAGGACATCGAGTTTGATGAGGAGGGGGATAAGGAGTATGATGATGATGAGGAGGAGGATATTGATACGGGCAGAGGAGAGCCTGAGCCAGCGGCTGCCCATGCTGAGGAGGTGGCCATCCCACCATCTCCACTGTTCACACATGAGATGGGTGGGTCTTCATCCTCGGCGACACACATGCCGCTCGACCCCACCTTTCTCCAGTCTTTCTCCAACCTCCAAATGGAGCTTTCAGGGCTTCGAGAGGGATTCACTGGCATACGTGCGGATTTGGGTCGCCTATTCGGGCGTATAGACTCCACCGAGGAGGGAGTCTCCTATTTTCGGGGTTTCGTCGACTGCCAGGAGGAGCGGGAGCATCGGAAGATTCAGAGGGAGGAGGAACAGGCTATGAGGGAAGTCCAGGAGTATGAGGAGCGCCGACGGATGAACGAGCTACTTTGGCGCCAGTCAGAGTCCATTCGATAGATGAGGAGCGTTTACACTCCTTTCAGGGCGGTCAGGGTGGCTCATCATCCTTCCCATCATCTTATGATCTCTCCACCTTCTATCTATTTCCTCCACATTTCTGGCCACCTCCAGTGCCTGACGGCACCCAGTGACTGTAAGTGTATTCCCCTTTCCCGTTCTTTTCTTATGCATCATATTTTCATTGGGTGCAATGAAGGGTCCCAGCATGAGGGGATGTTTATATTTGTTTAGTGGGGTGCATTGTATATATTTCCTCACATTTAATACTTTAGGTTTCATTCTAGTTTAGCAGCATTTTTAGACTGCATTAGTTTTCCTTTTACTCCATTTAGAAAAGCATGTAGGATAATGCATATAGGTAGGTCATGCATTGTACATATGTTATTTCCTAACCCTTGGTCCCGAGTGGAAATGTGTTGAGTGGAGCTTCACAAGACTGCGCGGTAATTCATCTTACTCTTCTCTTCATTTATCCACTAGTTAACTGCTTAAGGTGATTTATTGCTTAGTGACTACCGCTTTGGGGAAAAAAACAAAAAAAAAAACAAAAAAAAACCTTTTGAAAAAAAAAACCCCTCCTATGATGATAACCAAGGCTTTGGTGATCAGTTGGTTGACATGGTTGTGCATACTTGTGGGTTGTTTGTGGCAAATGCCTTTGGTTGATGATTTTGAAATCATTTTGACCGCATTGTTTGGTTTGCATACTATTTGCCCTTGAACTTCCCTCATCATGATTGATTATCCCTTTTAAGTGGAATATCTCTGGGGCTAATTGTGTGTTTGGTAGTGTGACCCGTGAGATTTTGAGCCTATAGACTAATTCATCAATTTAGTCTCACATTTTCTTTGACGTGTGTGTCTCTTCCATGACTACATCTCTAGAATTTGCTTTGATTCTCTTTGAAATTGCATTCAGCATGTGCATTATGATAATATGATAGAGGCATTCATTTATTTCCTGAGCTACATGGCCAAATCTGCCACCCGTGATTTAATGTTTTGACCCCTTATCCCTTTGAGCCTTGCCCGTTTTTGTTGTGAACCCTTCACTATTAGCTATTGGCCTAAACACATCTCCCACCTCTAAGCCAAGGCTAGTGGGGACAACACTTCGTTATTTTGTGGGTCGTTTTTGAGCGTTACGCAAATTGGTGGTTCATTTTGGTATACACGGGGATGTATCATAGTGATCATTGGGGATTGAGTGTATAGTTATTGCGCGTGCCAATCATTCATTTCCTTTTCAAAAACAAAGGAAGAAAAACATGTTTCAAAAAAAAAAGAAAAAAAAAGAAGAAGAAACTGGTTGAAATCTAAATGAAAAGGGACAAAAAAAAAGAACTGAAGTGGTGAATGAGAGTGTTCGGCATATTGTCGTAGTTCATTCCCGATGGTCTATTTGCTTAAGGGTGTATTCTTATTGTGTTTTAGGAGAGTGTGTGGTATAGTTGGTTCAATTGTTGGTTACTCACTCGCTTCGGTTGTTAGCTCCTCAGTTCCCAAATTGTTTGCCCCCTTTCTACCTGTGCCCTTAGCACCATTACAACCCTGAAAAGTCCTCTTGATTATTGTTTTGCATATTGCACTTTCGCGGTGGAAAATTGAGAATCTTACCAAACCTATGGCAGTTTGTTAGATTGGAAGAGAGTTGAGTGAACCTTCTTACATCTTAAACACATATAAGGGAGCGCATTTGCTTTGTTCCCCTTATGAAAGTCACTGCCAGGCCTTCTAACCCACCACTTATTAGGAGGCGTCTTGATTGGGGAGGGGTGTGATATGGTATAACTGGATGCCGAGTTGAACATGTGGTTTTCCCAACGTTCTTAAATGAGTTTTGAAATTACATATTTATGCCTCGAATTGCTCCACTAGCTATGCATACCTATGCTTGATTTGACTGATCTCCCATTGGCTTTGCCGAAGGAGGCAAGTGGTTAGAAGTTTTTGACCCCCTATCGGATCATTCATGTTTCAGTCTTGCTTGGGGACAAGCAAGAGATAAACATGGGGGAGTTGATAAACCTATATTTTACCTCATTTGGACTCGACTTTTACCTCCCATTTCGATAATTTTCGGTGAAACTTCAAGAGTATAGAGGTTGATTAGGCATTCTTTACTCCAAATCCGCCTATATGACGTGTTTTTGTATTTTTCAGGAGTTCGACTAGAAGAAACGAAGGAAACAAGTTAATGTCACGCCAAATAGGAGCCAAAAAGGTAGATTTTCAGTCAAGAGGAAGTGGCATGGGGGCACAATGCCAGACAGGCTGACTGTGCCACCCAAGAAGACGAGAAAAGGCGGGGCAACAAAGTGGCACGGTGGCACCATGCCACGTGGCACGACCGTGCCACTTTAATGCCTCCTGGTTAATGACTAGAGTGCATTATAATTAGAGGGGGATTCAGTTTTTCCTCTCTTCTTCTCTCTCAAAAACGACGACTTTAGGTTTTCTTTAGATTGTTTTTGTTATTGTTAATTTGAAGGCACTGGATTGGAATCGATTTAGGCATTTGGTAGATTTTTGCAGCAGTTAATAAAAAGTACGTTCCTTTACCTTTCTCCTTTGGTGTTTTAGTTTAAAGTTAATGCTTTTAATCATGTTAGCGTTCTTGATTATGATTGTGATTGAAATGATGATTAAAGGCTAAATTTGTTGTCTTGGTTTGGGCGTAGCCCCTATTGTACAAATTGAAACCATGTTCTAGGTTTTGTTAATGAATTCTCATGTTTATGACTGAACTTTCACTTAGCACACCAAGTGTTCGATGAATTGCCTAAAAGGGTTGAATTCCTGTTTTTAAGTTAGAGTTTAGGAGATCAACGACAGTTAAATCCTTTGCTTAGAACTGCTTTGTGAGCAATTTAATTTCTTGACATGAAAATAGTTAGGAGTTCAATTGGGAATAACGGTTACTAAATCCTGTGGTTTGGTTGATTCCTGTTTTATAAAAATAGATAATTAGGATCACCTAATCAGTCTAACAACCTTCGAGAGAAGGCATAGATGCACTTTAATTGGTAATCATTCCATTTCAGTTGTTTGTGTGGGTTGAATTAAATGACTTAGTTTATAATCCAAGGAGCACAATAGTGTGGTGAACCCTAATTTAGGACCCTTGTTAGTATTGATTTAGATAACAACAGTAGTTTTCAGCAGAATAGAACT
The DNA here is from genome assembly GCA_029747015.1 of Carnegiea gigantea. Lineage (NCBI taxonomy): Eukaryota > Viridiplantae > Streptophyta > Magnoliopsida > Caryophyllales > Cactaceae > Carnegiea > Carnegiea gigantea. The sequence continues at coordinate 706,954 of JAKOGI010000127.1, read as the reverse complement.
GTTATTTACTGAAAACTAATTTTAGTATATTCTGGCCTAAATAGAGTGTTATATATTGGTTCGGTGGTTAAAACTGAGTTCTCTGTGGACAGAACCCGTACTTGCCGTTGTTAGCTACAACTGGCACCGTGCACTTGCGGTATTTTTAACTTAACAATGGTTTTGTGTGATCTTTTGCTGACTATTCACTATTTACATACTGAAAAGGGCATGTTTTCATGGCATTCCTTGTGTATGTTGACGATATAGTTTTGGCTAGTAATGATACTTCTACATGTCAGTTATTCAAAGAATACCTAAATCAGTATTTTCACATTAAAGATCTTGGACTGTTGAAATGGTTTCTTGGAATCGAAGTAGCCCGTGGGGCCAAAAGGGTTGTTTCTTTGTCAATGGAAGTATGCTTTGGAAATTGTGTAGGAATATGGTCTCCTTGGAGGGAAGCCGGTTAGCTCTCCTCTTGAAGAAAATCACAAGTTGGCCCTTGCTTTTGGATATTTCTTTGATGATCCTACTCACTATCTTCTGATTGGTCATCTTATTTATCCGACTATTACTCTACCCGAGTTGAGTTATGTGGTTCATGTTCATTCTCAATTTATGCAAGCTCTGCGAGTTGAGCATTTTCAAGCAGCACGATGTGTTCTTCATTACATCAAGGGTAGTTTGGGTCTTGGGATTCTACTTCGTGCAGATAGTAATCTTCAAGTGTATGCCTATTGCAATTCCGATTGGAGCATGTGTCCACTCACTCGTCGATCCCTTACGAGTTATTTTGTCACTCTTGGAGGATCACCTGCTTCTTGGAAAACCAAGAAGCACGCCACTGTGTCCCGTTCATCTGCTAAAGCTGAATATCGACATATGGCCATGGATACTAGTGAATTGGTGTGGTTAAAGACTCTTTTGGCTTCTTCAGGTGTTTTTACTCTAGTCTTGAAATTATTCTGTGACAGTCAGGAAGCAATTCATATTACTAAAAATTCGGTGTTTCATGAGCATAGCAAGCATATCGAAATAGACTGTATTTTCTTCGAGAACGTCTTGTTTGATGTGATTGGGTTCTTTCATACCTTCCCTCACGGCAGCAACCTGTAAATATATTTACTAAGGCTCTCGGGATCCACCAGCTTCTTTAGTTACGTGCCAAGTTGGGCATGATTGATACTCAAGCGCCCACTTGAGGGGCAGTGTTAGAAATTCATTGCATTATCAATTATTACAAATTATTAGAAATTCATTGTATTTAGGCTTTGTATTTAATCCAACATTTAGGGATACATTGAATGGTGTTAGCTTTCTTAAAGCTCACATTGAGTTTTTTAATATGTTTTGATGAAAGACAAAAAGAGATTAATCAATTAACATATTCATCATGTTATATTTGTGTTATCTTGAGATTACAATGCTGATTATAATCGATAAAATTATGATTGATAATATCCTTGTTGGTTATGGTTATTTCCTTATTATTAGGGATCCTTATGTGGCAAATATTTGACTTCCAAGATTTAAATCTTTGATATTTGCCTTGATTATGGAAAGGATTACAAATCATCCCAAAGAGATTCTCAATCGGCTAAAAATGAAAGTAGCTGTTGAAAATTCTTCATCAGCTCAAAATATGGAAGTGGCAGTTGAAAGAATCTCAAATCAAGCTAAAATTAGCCTTATAGATGTCGGCTGCTCAGACTGCCAATATTTTAAAGACACTGAACTGTAGTCCAAGGCACTAAATTGAAGTTGGAGTCCAGGGGGCGTCCAACGGCTAATTTCTAACAAATCCTCCAAGTTTCTACTATAAATATAGAGTTAAATCAGTGCTGAGACACAAAAGAAAGAGACCACAAGCACTTGCCATACTCAATACTCACTTGCATACATTGCGTTTTAACTTGCTTTACATTTATTCAATTTGTATTGTTCAAATTGTAAGTAGGGTGGGATTATAGAGTTGAAGGGTCAACTCTACCAATGACTTGTTGAAGGTTCAACTTGTAGCTTGGAACCTAGAGTAGATGTACTCTAGAGTTGTGTAATCCCTCCTAATAAAATTGGGTTAATCTTAGAGTTAGGAAACTCTAGGTGGGGACTAAGCTTGGTTGAGCCTAACCTCATCAAAAATTACTCGTGTCTTATCCATATTTACATTCTGCATTTCTATTTTAATTGTTTTGTAACTTTGATCATCACCCTACTCACACCCCCTCTAAGGTGATTTAACTAGCCAAAATTGGGGCAACAATTAGTATCGAAGCTAGTGCTATTTTTTAAAAACTTTACTGTCTAATAGTTCAATCCCATGGTTACTTATGATTTCGACTCTGATTTCCCTCTGCTTTTTGAAGGCACTAATTATTTTTTTGGGCAGGAAACAATGGAACGTTATATCAAGCACAAAGCTCTTGATCTTTGGGAGATCACGGTCAAAGGCCCAATAATCATTGAGAAATCAGAAAATAAATATGCTGAAAATGATTACAAGTGGATATCCAAAAATTTTAAAGCTATAAACATTGTATATTATGCTCATATTGTTGATATTTATGAGTTTATCTCACATTGTGATAGTGTCAAGGAAATTTGGGGGACTCTTCATAATTTATATGGTACTAATCAAAATATGATATTAAGCGAATTTGTGGCGCAGGATAAAATAATCATGGAAAGAAATGTTAAGCAAGTTAAGGATCACCAACTCCATGAAGAGCAAGACCATGAAAATGATGATCCAAATTCAACGATTTACACATAATGATGTCAAGCATGCCTAAATTGAGGAATTTCTTGAAAATGGTGAGAAAAATAATGATTCTAGTTATTCATTTATTCTCTAAAACGGTAAGGATGAGGTAACATCTATAATTGAATTTTCAAATAATAGTTTTCTCCAAGTTGTCATATTTTTTATGATTTAAATACCACACCAAATTTTCAATTTTCAAAAATTCTTGATTGTGGTGTTAAATCAAGAAAATGTGTCAAGATTGAGGGAAAGAAAATTTTTACCTCATTAAATTTTCTTACTTCTAATAATTTTGAATCCAAGAAGAAAAAGGCATCAAGATTTGGTCAAGCAACTTCATTCTTGAAGAAATCAAAAAAGAATGCACGTGTTCGTGGGATATTATTGATTCCTCATTTACATACTAATAATAAATTTTCAATAGCATTTGATCCTCATGAAAATTTAAGTGGATAAGAAAACATCGGTGCTTCGCAAAGGCATATGGTAAGTTATGGTTTGCCAAATGTAAAAATAAGATATGTTCGTTTGTTTAGTCATTGCTCGGATTTCAAGGCCCTGAAATACAGTTCACGGCCTTGAACTGTAGGCAGAAATTGGGTTTCTTTAATGTAACCAATTCAAAGGCTTGAATTTTTATGTCAAGATCTTCAATAGTGATAATATTTGGATTCTTGCTAAACATAAGACGATGTTACTTTGCATGATTTACTTCCCATTTTTGGCATTTTGATTTCAAATTTTTTGAATTTTAATTTGCTTTATTATCTTTGGAATGTGAGCAAATTAATATTGCAATATATCTTATACTATTATGACATGTTATTTTGGACATATGGTCTCATTGCTTTTGTCCATAATTATTATGATCCCTAATACTTATATTGTTTCTAGAACAGAAAAATTATATCACTTTATCGTTTTTCGATAGCCTTGATTTGCTCTTGATAGGGGGAGAATTTTGTTACCGTATATTAATCCCTTGTTAAATCTGTATGTTGCTTACGAGAATTTCAAATCGATAAGCATTAGCATATGTGATTGATTTTGTTGTTAATATCTAATCTCTTATGTGTCCTTTATAAGTCTCATAGATTAAGGAGGAGTATCTTTCATTGATTTGTTACGGGGGAGCTATATGTGTTTGCCATAATTTTTTTGCTTCGATTTTTCCCTCTCCTCTTGTGCCACCTTTTTGATGACATACAAAAAGGGGGAGAGCATTTAGAAAACTTTTCATGGCGTGTCATTCAAAACTGTATGGATATGTTATATTTATTGGGTTTTGTCTTTCATCAAAAGCGGGAGATTGTTACCTTTCTTAAAGCTCGCATTGAGTTTTTTATTATGTTTTAATGAAAGACAAAAAGAGATTAATCAATTGACATATTTTTCATGTTTTATTTGTATTATCTTGAGATTACAATGCTTATTATAATTGATAAAATTATGATTGATAATACCCTTGTTGGTTATGGTTGTTTCCTTATTATTAGGGATCCTTATGTGGCAAATATTTGACTTTCAAGATTTAAATCCTTGATATTTGCCTTCATTATGGAAAGGATTGCAAATCATCTCAAAGATAATCTCAATCAGCTAGAAATGGAAGTAGCTGCTGAAAAATCTTCATTAGCTCAAAATATGAAAATGGCAGTTGAAAGAATCTCAAATCAAGCTAAAAGTAGCCTTTTAGCTATTGGTTGCTGAGATTGCCAACATTTCAAGGGCACTGAACTGTAGTCCAAGGCACTAAACTGAAGTTGGAGTCTAGGGTGTGTCTAACGGCTAGTTTCCAACAAATCCTCCAAGTTTCTACCATAAATACAGAGCTAAATAAGATCTGAGACACAAAAGAAAGAGAGCACAAGCACTTGCCATACTCATACTCACTTGCATACATTGCGCTTTAACTTGCTTCACATTTATTCAATTTGTATTGTTCAAGTTGTAAGTAGGGAGGGATTATAGAATTGAAGGGTCAACTCTACCAACGACTTGTTGAAGGGTCAACTTGTTGCTTAGAACTTAGACTAGGTGTACTCTAGAGTTGTATAATCCCTCCTAATAAAATTGGATTAATCCTAGAGTTAGGGAACTTTAGGCGGGGACTGAGCATGGTTGAGCCTAACCTCATTGAATATTAATCGTGTCTTGTACACATTTACTTTTCGCATTTCTACTTCCATTGTTTTGTAACTTTGATCATTACCCTATTCATACCCCCCTCTAAGGCGATTTAACTAGCCAAAATTGGGCCAACAATTGGTATCAGAGCTAGTACTATTTTTTAAAAACTTTGCCGTCTAATAGTTTGATCCCATGGTTACTTATGATTTTGACTCTGATTTTCCTCCGCTTTTTGAAGGTACTAATTATTTTTTGTGGCAGGAGACAATGGAACGTTATATCAAGCACAAGGGTCTTGATCTTTAGGAGATCACGGTCAAAGGTCCAATAGTTATTGAGAAATCGGAAAATGAATATGCTGAAAATGATTACAAGTGGATATCCAAAAATTTTAAAGCTAGCTATAAACATTTTATATTGTGCTCTTATTGTTGATATTTATGAGTTTATCTCACATTGTGATAGTGTCAAGGAAATTTGGAAGAATCTTTATAATTTATATGGTACTAATCAAAATGTGGTATTAAGCGAATTTGTAGCATATGATGAAATTATCATGGAAGGAAACGTTAAGCGAGGTAAGGATCACCAAAGAGCAAGAACGCGAAAATGATGATTCAATTCAACGGTTTATACATAATGATGTCAAGCATGCCTAAATTGAGGAATTTCTTGAAAATGGTGAGAAAAATAAAGACTCTAGTTATTCATCTATTCTCCAAAGCGGTAAGGATGAGGTAACATCCATAATTGAATTTGCAAATAATAGTTTTTCTCCAAGTTGTCGTATTTCTTATGATTTAAATACCACACCAAATTTTCAACTTTTAAAATTCTTGATTGTTAAATCAAGAAAATGTGTCAAGATTGAGGCAAAGAAAATTTTACCTCATTAATTTTTCTTGCTTTTAACAATTTTGAATCCAAGAAGAACAGGGCATCAAGATTTGATCGAGCAACTTCATTTTTGAAAAAATCAAAAAAGAATATGCACGTTCGTATGATATTATTGATTCCTCGTTTACATACTAATAATGAATTTTTAATAGTAGTTGATCCTCTTGAAAATTTAAGTAAACAAGGAAACATTGGAGCTTCACAAAGACATATGATAAGTTATGGTTTGTCAAAAGTAAAAATAAGGTAAGTTCGTTTGTTTTGTTATTACTTAGATTTTAAGGCCCTGAAATATAGTTTGCGGCATTAAACTGCAGACAGAAACTGAGTATCTTTAATATGACCAATTTAAAGGCTTGAATATTTATGTTAACATCTTCAATGGTGATAATATTTGGATTCTTGCTAAACATAAGACGATGTTACTTTGCATGAACTACTTCCTATTTTTAGCATTTTGATTTCAGACTTTTTGAATTTTAATTTGCTTTATTATCTTTGGAATGTGAGCAGATTAATATTAAAATATATCTTATGCTATTATAACATGTTATTATGCACATGTGATCTCATTGCTTTTGTCCATAATTATTATGATCCTTAATACTTATATTGCTTGTTTCTAGAAAGGAAAAATTATATCACTTGATCATTTTTCGATAGCTTTGATTTACTCTTGATAGGAGGAGAATTTTGTTACTATATACTAATCCCTTGTTACATCCTTATGTTGCTTATGAGAATTTCAAGTCGATAAGCATTAGCGTATGTAATTGATTTTGTTGTTAGTATCTAACCCCTTATATATTTTTTATGAGTGCCATAGATTAAGGGGGACTATCTTTCATTGATTTGTTAAGGGGGCGCTATATGTGTTTGCCATAATTTTCGTGCTTTGATTTTTCCCTCTCCTCTTGTGCGACCTTTTTGATGATTTGTTAAGGGGAGTTATATATATTTGCTATAATTTTTGTGCTTCGATTTTTCCCTCTCCTCTTGTGCTGCCTTTTTGATGAAATACAAAAACGGGGAGAAGTATTTAGAAAACTTTCCATGGTGTGTCATTCAAAGTTATATGGATATGTTATTTTTAATGGGTTTTGTCTTCCATCAAAAAGGAGAAGATTGTTAGCTTTCTTAAAGCTCACATTGAGTTTTTTAATATGTTTTGATGAAAGACAAATAGAGATTAATCAATTGACATATTCATCATATTCTATTTGTATTATCTTGATATTACAAGGCTGATTACAATTGATAAAATTATGATTGATAATATCCTTATTGGTTATGGTTGTTTCCTTATTATTAGGGATCCTTGTGTGACAAATATTTGACTTTGAAGATTTAAATCCTTGATATTTGGCTTGATTATGGAAAGGACTGCAAATAATCTCAAACAGATTCTCAATCAGCTAAAAATAGAAGTAGTCGTTGAAAAATCTTCATCAGTTCAAAATGTGGAAGTGGTAGTTGAAAGAGTCTCAAATTAAGTCAAAATTAGCCTTCCATCCGTTGGTCATTTAGATTGCCAATATTTCAAGGACAATGAACTGCTGTCCAAGACACTGAACTGAAGCTGGAATCCAGGGTGTGTCTAATGGCTAGTTTCTAATGGCTAGTTTCTAATAAATCTTTCAACTTTCTACTATAAATACAGAGCTAAATCATAGCCGAGACACAAAAGAAAGAGAGCACAAGCACTTGTCATACTCAATACTTACTTGCATACATTGCGTTTTAACTTGCTTTACATTTATTCAAGTTGTATTGTTCAAGTTGTGAGTAGGATGGCATTATAAAGTTGAAGGGTCAACTCTATCAATGACTTGATGAAGGGTCAACTTATAGTTTGAAACTTAGAGTAAAAGTACTCTAGAGTTGTGTAATCTCTCATAATAAAATTGGGTTAATCCTAGAGTTAGGGAACTCTAGGCGGAGACTAGACCTGGTTAAGGCTAACTTGTTAAAAATTACTCGTGTCTTGTCCACATTTACTTTCCGCATTTATATTTTGATTGTTTTGCAACTTTGATCATCACCTTATTCACACCCCCCTCTGAGGTGATTTAACTAGCCAAAATTGGGCCAACAAATGGTTCTTTTGGACAAGCAAAAAGGTTTGCATCTTGTACTATTTGTAGTCCATGTGATTTGTTGTTCGTTGAGGCAGTAAAAAGAGATAGAGCAGAAAACATTCAAAGATCTCCAACTTCTCCATATCTCCATTGTTTTTATCTACTCTTGGGATTTTTCCTGGCTGGCAAAGAAAAGATACTTGTTTATGAGTTTTTACTTGATTTGATTCTTGACTGGTTTCTATCTGGTAGACACACCAACTCTATGATAAATAGTTGTCTTCTTGCCGACAATGATGGAGGATCTAACTAAATTGCATGCAGACCCAATAAAGCGTGCATTTCTAGACTAGACTGTAGGATTCAAGATCATTTATGGTATTGCAAAAGGGCTTCTTTATCTTCATGAGGACTCCCGACTCAAGATTGTCCATTCATATCTTAAATCTGGTAATCTACTGCTTGATGAATTTATGAATCCCAAGATAGCAGATTTTGGCAGGGCAAAGCTATTTGGAGCAAATCGAACTCAAAGCAATAACAAAATTGTTAGAATGTTGTGAGCAGTTGCTTCCAACATGCTTCTGACCCATTGCTGAATGTTTTTCTTACATATGCAACAACCTCGACACAACAGCCCCCCACCCAAAAAAAAAAAAAAACTCTGACATGGTTTTACTCTACGAACTATGAAGTTTTGTATATTGATTCGGCCTGTTCTGGGGACCCCAATGAGGGCCCCACGACCACACCCATGGACCTGGGCCCCATGATCATTTCTAACCTCCATGGCCCTCGAGGAGTCGTCCATGTTTAGGCCCATTGGAAGGCACCGTACTTGAAATCACGAGTTTGCCCTAACTATAGGGACTATAAATATCCACCTCGAAAGAAGGAAGATCGGACCCTTTTAGAGTATTCATTGCTCAGTGCCTTTACCTAAAAGATATCACCTTTCTCGAAAAAGATCTGTTCTTTCATCATTTATTATATCTGCTTTGCCTCTTTCCTGAGACTTGATCGTCAGAAAGACATTCTCTGGATCTCCATCTAAAGTAGTCTTTTTGCAGAATCTGCGCTCACTGGGAGGAATGCTAGATGCACAACCCCGCCATCACGTAAGCCCATTCCTACCTCACATCATCCTTGGAGAAGAGTTTGTCCCAACATATATACCAAGCAAAGTTCCCTTAAAGAAGCATCAACAGGGCCTGGTGAGGGTAAGTGCTCAAGATGGCCAGGTTATAGAATGTTATTGAACCAGAGCTTTGATTAACTTTGTTGGGCCTTCCCCAAAGCAATTTCTATGTGGGACGAAGTTTAAGGAGTCTTTTTTGGGGGGGGGGGGCTTGGGTGGGGGGCAGTTGGGTTTGGAAATGAGGGGCAAAGCTCCTAATAAATAGAATTACAACTTCCCAACAAAGCGGGCCAAGAAGAATCAACATTGTCAAATAAAATATAGAAAACAGAGTTCTTTTTTTTGGGGGGGCGGGGGGGAGGGAGGGGATCATATAAAATGACCTCATCATTTTGCTCCACACCAAGCGTGACAAGGTGATTGGACGCCTTGTTTGCTTCTCGGTAGCAATGTTCAGGTTGCACCTGACATTCTTGATCAAATATCAGGTTTTAATATTCTCGGACATGGGTGAATGCAGTTGACTCTTCTTGCTTGGCTTCTGAACTTTCTTAAACACAACTTGAGAATCAGTCTGAATGATAAGGTTACTGTTCTGAGGGCAGTAAGAAGTGCCAGCAAGAACAAGTGCCCAAAATACATTTACGATCTCTGTGTGAATTTTCAAACGATGTACGTAATAAATGTACAAGGTATTACACATGAGGACACACTTCTTCTTTATGTGAAGTGTGAATTCTCACATCGAATGAGTTGAGTGGGTTGTTACTCAAGATTAAAATGGAAGTTGGTAGATGATCAAAGCCAGTGGAATTGTCGTTGTGTCCTGTCCCCCATGCTTCTGGTTTCTCATTATACGTGATGCTTTTTATTTTTCAACTGTAAAATACATAATTTTCTGAAAGCTGTTGTCTGCTACATTTCTACCCATAGGATCTCATGTCGCAAATTCATCCTAAATATCTTAGGTTGAATTTCATTGAGACTGGATAAGTGGCCATTGATTATTATTTTGATGATGATGTGTTAATCTATCTTGCTATCACAGATTCATTTATTAATTCTTACTCAACTATCATACCCTGATCGAAGTGCACACATGGGTCCAGAATATTTGATTGCTGGCCACTTCGCTCGAGGACAAAGGGAGGAGTCGCTTCTCTATTGATAAGATGCATTTTGAACACAACCAGAGGATTTTAGATAGAGAGATTTGAAGAGAGAGAGACTCCATATTTTTGTTCATTATGCTCATGAAGTTGATACAGGGTTATTTATAGGAACATTGTTCCTTCCAATACATAGTAGGAATGAGCTAATGAGTTGGCAAATTAGTTACAGAAAATAACAAACTAACTAGCAACAGATTACAGAGATGGCATATTATTGTTGGTAATCCTAACACCCCCCCCGGCAAATTGGAGGGTGTGTTAACCCCCAATTTGGACAATATGGAGTGGTGGTGTACACCCGTGAGGGATTTGGTCATAATGTCAGCGAGTTGATGTTTGGTAGGAACATGGCTGAGTCTAATCAAGCCTTCCATGAGCTTGTGGTGAACAAAGTGATAATCAAGCTCGATGTGCTTGGTACGCTCGTGGAAAACAGGATTCTTAGCGATATAGACTACAGCAAGGTTGTCACACTTCACAGGTATAGGGGTGATGGAAGTAATGGTAAGCTCGTGGAGAAGGCGACTCAGCCACGATAATTCAGCAACAATTCTACGCATACTTCTGTATTCAGCTTCGGCTGAAGATAAACAGATTGTGACCTGTTTCTTGGACTTCCATGAAATGAGGGTGTTGCTAAAGAAGACCACAAGACCACTTACTGACCTACGAGTATGAGAGCATGAAGCCCAGTCTACATTGCAATAAGCGAGGAGATCAAAGGTGGGGCTTTTACTGAGGAGAATTCCAAGGGAAGGTTCCCTTCTCAGATATTTAAGGACATGGAGAGCTGCCTGCATATGAGGTTCTCGGGGTTGTTGTAGAAACTGGCTAAGATGCTGGACAGAGAAAGCAATGTCTGGTCTAGTGTTAGTGAGGAAGTTAAGCTTCCCAATCAGTCTTCGGTAGGTGCTGGGATCTGTCAGCAAGGCCCCATCACCTGGAGTAAGTTTGATATTATGATCAAGGGGACTGATTACAGGAGAGCTAGAAGAACTGTCAAATTCCTGTAATAATTCCATTGTGAATTTTCTTTGTGTGAGAAGGAGGCCTTGATCTGATCTAAGAACTTCAATACCAAGAAAATAATGAACGTATCCCAAATCCTTGATTTTAAAGGTCTTATCAATGAAGGACTTAAGAGAGTTTATCTCCATTTCATCATTCCCAGTTAAGAGAATGTCATCAACATAAACAGCCAAGAAAACCACTGAATCATTACCTTGTTTATAGAAGAGAGAGTAGTCATTTTCTGAATGCTTGTAGCCCTTTTGAAAAAGAACATCACAAAGGTTGGCATACCATTGGCGAGAGGCTTTCTTCAGCCCATATAAAGATTTCCTGAGTTTGCATACTGCATTTGGGATAGTAGTGTGAACACCTTGAGGCAGTCTCATATATATTTCCTCATGTAAATCCCCATGAAGAGAACCATTATTAATGTCCAACTGATGAAGCTCCTAGCCCTTCTTTACTGGCTCTAACAGTGTCATTTTTACCACTAGAGAGAAAATCTCAGTGTAGTCAATGCCCTCTTTCTGAGTAAAGCCCTTGACTACAAGTCTTGCTTTTAGTCTTTCAATGCTACCGTCGGCTTTGCACTTGACTTTATACACCCACTTGCATCCTATGGGCCTCTTACCCTGAGGTAAAGAGACAATATCCCAAGTTCTTGTGTCTGCCAAAGCCTGCAGTTCCTTATCCATTGCAACCTGCCATCCTGGGTGTAAAATAGCCTCTTCATAACTTTGTGGCTCAGTGAAAACTAAGGTGTCCAAGAGTTGTTGACTGTCTATGTGTAAACAATGGGAAGACATGCTTGGGGGTTGAAAACTGAGGTTAGCAAGAGTTGCAAAGCAACTAGTCTCTGTGTGGGTTCCACAGACATAATCATCAAGTATCTTGGTGTCTTGTGTGGTCTGTCTGATTTCCTCAATTGTTGTTGGTGTGTTGCTTCAGTAGGAGTGGTATCTTCCTCCTGTAAAGGAGTGGGCTGTTGAGTATGTGGCTGGGAGACATAATTGTTTGTAGTTTGTGAGGGATCAGAATAATCATGTGGTGTGTGTAAATGGACTGGAAATAAGGGCTGCTGAGTGCTATGGGCTGGTGTAGCAGAAAAAGGGAATATACTCTCATGAAAAATAACGTCTCTGGAGGTATAAAGCTTATGGGTGTCCAGAGTCATAACCTTGTATGCCTTCTTGCCATATGGATAACCAAGAAACACACAGGGAATTGCTCTTGCCTGGAATTTATCTCGACCTTGCTTAGGAGTACTCATGTAGCATAGACAACCAAAAGTCCTTAAATGCTCATAAGATGGTTTTTGACCATAAAGCAACTCAAATGGTGTTTTATTTTGTAGCACTCCAGTGGGCATTCTGTTAATGAGATACGTAGCTATCAACATACATTCTACCCAATATTTCAGGGGTAGGTTAGACTGAAATAGCAGGGCTCGTGAAACCTCTAGTAGGTGTTTGTGCTTTCTCTCCACAACTCCATTCTGTTGTGGGGTTTGAACGCAGCTAGTCTGGTGTATAATGCCATAAGTAGAGAAAAAATCCAAGGCAATATGACTGGTACTCAGTTTCAATGCATTATTAGACCTGACTATTTTAATGCAGGCAGAAAACTGTGTTTATGCCATCTTGATAAAAGACTTGATTAGCTCTATTGCTTCATCCTTTGTTACCATTAAGTGAGTCCATGTGGACCTTGTAAAGTCATCTACAATGGTTAAAAAGAACCTGTGGCCACTGTGGGTCTTGGTGTGATATGGTCCCCATGTATCCACATGAATGAGTTCAAAAGCAGAAGTAGAAGATATAGTACTCAATTGAAAAGGCAACCTTTGTTGCTTTGCTTTGGGGCAAATGTCACATGGGACATCTTGCTGTACATCACTGAAATCAATGTCTAATGGTAATAGTTTCGTTCTCTTATAGGGTATGTGTCTAACCCTCTTGTGCCAAACATCAAAACTTAATTGCTTTGCAGCATGATTACAAGAAGATTCAAGAAACTGCTCATGAGCAGCAGGTACATTATTACAAAGAGAAGATAAACTACTAGCAAACTTGGTATCTTTCATCAGTTCTCTGTCCAGAATGTAGAGTCCATATGCTGCTCTAGCAATTGCCAGTGGCCTCTTCAGAGAAGGGCCCTGCAACATGCACAAATTTTCTGTAAAAACTACTTCACACTTCAGCTGACTTGTCAGTTTCTTAATTGACAGAAGGTTATATTTGAAATGTGGTACCAGCAAGACTTGTTGCAGCTGAAACTTATCATTTATTTTTAACTTTCCACATTGAGTAACCTGGACTTTATATCCATTTGGTAAAGATACTAAAATAGGATTCTAAAGTAACTGCAGCTCATATAAGGCAGTAGCGTCAAAACTCATGTGGTCACTAGCTCTAGAATCCAAGATCTAAGCACCATTTTCCAACTTACATAAGCAGCATATAGCTTTAGGATTATATATTGTTGTTGAAGCAGAAATTATACCTGCCATATGAGCTCCAACACTTTCTTGATCATTGTGCTTTTGCTGATTGGTGCTGGTAAGATTGCTCAAGAATTGATACAATTGCTTGGTTTGTTCTAGATTCAAGCCAGGTAAAACTGAGGTTTGCTCGGAGAGTGTGTCTTGCTGGTCGCTCTCAGTCCAGCTGTTATATGCCCTTCTGTTTTGTGAAAAACCATGTCCTCCTCTACCCCTGCCTTGAGGTTTGTTTGAGTTGTTTGGAAATCCATGAAGTTTATAGCATTTATCAACTGTGTGTCTAGATCTTTTGCAATGGTCACAAAAAAGCTGTGACCGTTTGTTCTCAAACCTTCTCTGGCTAGGCCTCCAACTCTCTTGTTGTGAGGATTGCTTGTTTGCAGTCAAAGAGGCATTTTCACTTAGAAAATGCGTTTCAGTCTTAACTTGTCTTTGCCTTTCCTCTTGGACAAGCAGTGAATAAGCTTGGCTTATGGATGGGAAGGGAACCATCGTAAGGATATTGCCCCTGATTGCAGTATAACTGCTGTTGAGGCCCATAAGAAACTGAATAAGTTTTTGCTCCTCAGTGTAATTATGCAGCTTCTTGTTTACTTCACACTCACATTTTCCGCAAGTGCAATTAGGCATTCTACTCACTGCCTTGGATTCATCCCAAAGTTGCTTGGCTTTAGTGTAATAGCCAGCAATGTCCATGTCTCCTTGAGACAGACATGACACATCTTTTTGGACTTGGAACAATCTGGCTTTATTTGATCGTCCAAATCTTTCTTCTAAATCTATCCACAACTCACTTGCTGTTTCAAAGTACAGCACACTATTTCTGATATTTTCAGTCAAGGAGTTCAAAAGCCAAGATAGGACCATAGCATTGTTTCTTTGCCAAAAAGTGTAAAGAGGTGATGCAGAACTTGGATTGGAACAGGTTCCATCGATGAATGCTACCTTGTGTCGAACAGACAGAGCAATTATCACATACCTTTTCCAGCTATCGTAGTTTTCGCCGTTGAAGACGTTCGTGACCAGAGTTTGCCCTGGACTGTCTAAAGGGTGAATGTAGAGAGGATCGCTTGGCTCGATTTGGGGTAATCGATTTCCTTGAACCGCCATTGCAAAACTCATTGGTGATAGAAAGAATCAGAGGATCAACAAACGAAGAGGAACCCTAAGTCAGAGTGACTCCAGATCAAGAAATATCAACCAGATTGTTTGGGGAATCAAAAACAAGCAATTAAGAAATGAAAGAATTATTGTGTTTGTGAGAAAGATTGTAAGCTTGATCGATTGAAGGATATAGTCAAACGATCGAAAAAATGGAAAGGATTTGATAGATGATCTGGAATCAGTATGCCCAAGCTCTGATACCATGATAAGATGCATTTCGAACACAACCAGAGGATTTTAGATAGAGAGATTTGAAGAGAGAGAGACTCCACATTTTTGTTCATTATGCTCATGAAGTTGATACAGGGTTATTTATAGGAACATTGTTCCCGCCAATACATAGCAGGGATGAGCTAATGAGTTGGCAAATTAGTTACAGAAAATAACAAACCTTGTAACTAATGATGCAACTAACTAGCAACAGATTACAGAGATGGCATATTATTGTTGGTAATCCTAACATCTATTGCGTAGATGTTTCGAAGTTGAACGGGTCCAACTTTAAACATTGACAGATAGCGAACCACTTAAGTGAGTGTGTAAATGCTGCAGGTGAGGAGGCTATGGAATGAGGGGACACCCCTGAGGCCCTGAAGCTAGTTTATTCAACCCTTGGTGACAATATCCCAGCCGAAGAAATAGCAAAGTGCATCCACATTGGTCTATTATGCATCGAAGATGATCCAGGTAGAAGACCACGGATATTATCCATTGCAACCGCCTCTAATGGGGAGTCGATCAATCTGCCGTCACCAGCTTTGGCACATTTCTCGACTGATTTTGTGCAGCATGATCAAACTGAAGCAGTTCTGGTCAGTTTGCAAGTGCATTCACAGTGACAGACGACATTATAGGACAACTTCCTCAATAGCGTTGATGGTGAGCAAGAAAATTTTTAATTCTGAGGGCCAACAGGAACAACTTTGCAATTCAAAAGTAAGGCTATGGACATCTCCCCCCCCCCCCCGCCCCCCCAAAAAAAAACCAAAACACACCAAAGCGGGGAAAAAAAGCTTATATTGATATGCTGCGGTTTAGTTTTAAATTCCAAGATGTGAAAAAGCTATTTGAGTGGTTGTCTGATGGACTGAAAAAAAAGGGTCACGATGATTCAATCGTTGTTTTCTTTTTTGTTATGTGCTTTTTTTTTGGGGGGGGGGGGGGGCGGCGGCGGTGGGGGAACTATGGCTGAATTAAGTGACCTAAACCAGGAAAATTCTTAGATATAAATGTACATATCTAGCATGGTACATACCCTAGAGTAGTGCAGTGGACGCGCATTTGATATGTTTCAGTGTATCTTTTTGTTTTTCCATAGTAGTGTATCTTTTCTATTCTACAATGTATCTTTTTCTTCCTATAGTATACTCTTAACATTCTGCAATATATCTTTTCTGGCATATAGTGCATCTTTTCTTATCTGCAGTGTACTTTTTGTTCCATACAATATATCTTTTTCTAATCTGTTGGGCTGACAGAATTACGAAAATGCTTGTTGGATTGGGACAAATGAAATAGGAGCTTAACCAATTATATGATACTTCTTACATCAGTATGTGCCTGAGCATGGTACATAGATATATACCTTAGAATTACTGCCTAAACTATTCCCTTGTGTCTGCGCGTTGTTTTCCGACTTTCCTTTTGTAATTTGACGACTCTTCACGAATGATAGCCTAGTTGGGACTAATGTAATGTTCTGCGGAATTCCTCTGTTTCTTCTTTTTTCCGTCTCCACTTTGGTTGCATGAATAGCCATAGTTTTCTAATGCGTTTAGATGCAAGGCAGAGTATGAATTGGCCACCACGACCTATCCATATGTAGGCATTAAGTAAACCACCAACCTGAGGACGAGCTGCAAGAGAACAGCACTGACATTGGCATCACGCTTTCCCAGTTCTGCCTAATCACTAGCAGGCACTAACTAACGTACGAACACTAATGAACTCAAAAACTATGATCGGTCCAAATATACAACACAATTAACATATGAATAAGCCAATTGTTTTTTTTTCCTTTATTTTTTTAAACATATCACTGTTAGTTTAGGGAATGCTAACAGCAAGGATTCAAAATATGGTCACGTTATGACAAAATCGCTCCATGTGGCAATCGCATTTCATGTCGCGGTTGTCGCGATCGAGAACGGGATTTGCTCAACTCAAAAAACTTTCAAAAGTAGCCATTTCATTGCAAAATGGCGATAGTTTGTATCCATAGGTAACACTTAGCATGTGGTACAGCGGGTATTTAGTATAATTTGCACCCTCCCCCCTCCCTACCATGCCAAACAACCATAAGGTGGAGACAGTTCGAAATACATGGCAAATGGGTGGGAATAAAAAGTATATTTTTGTGCATAGTGGAGTTCTTCGACCAATTCAAGTCCACAATTTGTTGAGTATGTTCATTTATGACGGCTCCCGAGCCAACTAAATGGACAATGGTCGTGTCTGATGTGCCTAGCTTATTCATTTGATTGATGCATGCAGGTCTACCTTATGAGTGATGACTTGTCCAAATCCTCATGTAGTTTATTTCGAACATAAGTAACATTCAGGATGGCAACCTTATAACGAATAATAACCTTCTTCATTGATTCTTCCCTTATGAATGGGATTGCTATGAACCAAGTCAAAATTTTAATGGTAGTAATTAAAGTGGTTGAAGCTGCTGGGCCCATAAAACGAACCTCTAATGTGCCTATTCTCTCATCCTGGGGAAGAGCAGGTAACTCCAAAAGACATTTGTATGATGATCAGATGATCACAATATAATTTAATTTTGCTTCAACATGCGAGTGCCCTACAGTATCTTGGCATTGACTTGTTTGTTTCTCTTGATCATATCTGTGCTTCCAGTGTGCCTTGTTAGCAATTCAGTTGCAACCCTGGCCTATATTTATGCCTTCTACCCAAACGTGTTGGGAATAATAACAGTAGGGTTAAAGAAGTAGAGGGGCTTAGATGTAAACTGGGAAAAGAAATTCTGTTGCACCCTCTTCATTAAATCAGAACCTAATTTATAGGAGAACACTGACAATTAAACACCTAAAATCAAGCAACTAAAAAATTGATCCCAAATATTTCTCAGCCACTAACCAAAAATATTGCTTAACTAGAAACAAGCTTTGACAGAAGACTCATTGACTAAGTAAATAGAACAATAACAAAATAGGGTATACGGGTTATGACTTCACATGGAGCAACTACCAAGAAGACGGCATTACAGTTGAAGAACGGCATGATCGTTTCTGCGCCGATACCAAATGGTCCTTCTTATTCCCTAGCACCCAGGTTTATCACATGGACTTTGATATGTCGGATCACTTGCCTAGTCTCCTTAAGTGCAAAGCAGATAATGCGGACACAGGGCCTAGAAAGAAGCGCTTCCACTTCGAGAACATGTGGTTCACAGACTCCTGCAAAGACATCGTCCAACAGGCATCGTCTTCTCCCACCCACAACGATGCTGTCGAAAGCCTAGTGTCTAAACTTGAAGCCTGTGCTACAGCCCTTAGCAAGTGGAACCTTGAAACGTTTGGGTATGTTGGACGTGAAATTCGTAAGCTGGAGCATCGGTTGAAACAGGATCGGGACGCCATCTCTCGGCATAAGACAGTAAGCGAGATTAGAGAGTGGAGGAACAAAGAGCAAGTTCTTTGGTGGCAACGAGCTCGCTCGGACTACCTTCAGTAAGGGGATGCCAACACCCGGTGGTTTCATACCCGTGCAACAACAAGGAGGGCTAAAAACGCTATTGCGGGCCTTTATGATGGGAATGGCGTTTGGAGATCTAGTCATGAAGAACTCACGGACATTGCTACTACTTAGGTGAACTCTTTACCTCTGCGTCGCCTACTCATATTGATGAAGTGATCGCATGCGTACCCATGAGAGTCACCCCAGACATGGACGCCTCACTATCCTGCACCTATACCCAGGCAGAGGTTGACAACGCACTCAAGCAAATGCACCCTCATAAGGCGCAGGGCCCGGGCGGCATGAATCCTTTCTTCTTCCAGAAGCTTTGGGATTCTATTAGGGGCGATGTATCTACCGCTGTTTTATCCATACTCAATGGTCATCCTATCCCCCCAAAGTTGAACCATACATTTGTGGCCTTTATCCCTAAGAAGTCAAAGCCTGAACACATCTCTGAGTTTCGACCTATAAACTTGTGCAATGTGGTCTACAAGTTGGTTACCAAAGTGATCACCAATCGCCTTAAGCCACTGCTACCTTCCATCATATCGAGCACCGAAAGAGCCTTTACTCAAGGGCGTCTGATTTCAGATAATATACTTATTGCCTTCGAGGTCATGCATGCAATACGACGAGATACATGCTCCAACGGCTCTATGGCAATTAAACTTGATATGCGAATGCCTTTGACAAGGTCGAATGGCCCTTCGTATCGACAATTATGTTAAAGCACGGCTTCCAACCGGAATGGGTTAACCTTGTCATGCAGTGTGTCAAGTCAGCTTCCTTCTCTTTCTTGATTAACAGCTACTCGAGTGGTCACATTATCCCAAGCTGAGGTATTAGGAAAGGTGACCCCATCTCCCCTTATCTATTAATTCCTCTTCTATGCGAAAGAATTATCTGGGCTCATCAGTAAAGCTGCTGAAAATTCATCTCTCCGAGGCTATAGGATATGGGTGCAGGCACCGATTATCTCTCACCTCCTCTTTCCTGATGATACTATCATTTTTTGTGAGGTGGACTCCACACAAGCACGATCCTACATATTTATGAGCAAGCTTCCGGTCAGATAGTTAACTTCGCTAAGACTGACGTGATGTTTAGCAAATGAGTCTCAGCTAAACGTAGAAACCAGATCACACTCCAACTAGACATCAGAGAAGTCCTTTTGCATGATAAATACTTGGGTGCCCCAACATTGGTGGGTCGATCTCGAAAGAAGCCTTTTTTATTCCTGGTTGATCGCATCAAAAAATGGATATCAGGTTGGATGAAGAAATTGGTCTCATGGGCAGGGAGGGAAGTGCTGATAAAGGCCGTAGCCCAAGCCATCCCCACCTATATCATGAGTGTCTTAAAACTCACGCATGAAGTATGCTAGACCATCCGAGCCTCGATTATTTGTTTCTGGTGGGGCCATAATCAGGAGGAGCATAAGATTCACTGGGTTAGCACCAGGAAGCTTTGCAAGTCGAAGGATGATGGAGGGTTGGGTTTCCGAGACATGGAGGCTTTTAACAATGCACTATTAGCCAAGCAAGTAAGGAGACTTATCAAGAACGATGACTCACTTGTTGCTCGATTACTGAAAGCTAAATACTATCCCGACGGCAACATTTTTGCTGCCACTCTTGGTGCCAGGCCCAGCTTTATTTGGCGGTGTCTTTGTGGTGCTTGAGATGTGGTTTTATGTAGGTCACGATGGCTTGTGGGGAATGGACAGACTTTGAACATTTGGGAAGATCGATGGTTGCTAGGACCCATCTCTTTCAAGCCCATAACCCCTCGGCATGCCTCCTATGCCCATTACAAGGTCAGTGACCTTATTGACTTTACCTGTGGATGCTGGCGTGAGGCGTTGATCAGGTGCATATTATTGCCTTGTGACATGGCACTTACTCTTGATATGCCGCTAATGCACGCCATGGCCTATGGATAAGCTGATTTGGCACTACAGTGCCCGTAGCCTATTCACAGTTCGCTCTGCCTATCACATGATAATTAGTCAACGAGCTAGCAGTGGGGGTTCACCCTCCACCCATGACGCTAAGCTGTGGCAGACCCTATGGAATGTAATATCCCACCCCGTATCAAACTGTTTGGATGGCGTTCATGCGTCGAATCTCGCCCATCATCCCACCGCATCTCGACTAGAATCCCGGGGTTTGCTATGTCGTGTAGTGTTTATAGACATGTTGAAGACACGCCCACACATGCGGTCCTGGAGTGCCCACTCGCCTTAGAAGTTTGGAGTGGTAGTGGATTCAATGAGAGCTTATGGGCTTCCAGGTATCGCACCCTTATGGACTGTATCGTATAGGCTAGCCAGTCGTTATCCGAGGATCTGTTTGGCGACTTCCTTGCAATAATGTTGAAATGTTGGAATGCCCGTAACCGCTTTATATTCGGCACACCGGAGTCGAAGTTGACTATCCTGGGTAAGCGTGCCTTAGCTTTGGTTCGCAGCTATCGTCTTCACCACAAGGTTAATGCCCTCACACATGGCACTGTTGATCCCTCTGCATGGACGCCACCATCCCTAGGTTACGTGAAGTTAAACTTTAATGGTGGCGTTATTGGTGAGACCTTCGCAGGATGGGCTTCATCATTCGGGATCACGACGGCAACATTCTTCTAGCAGGGACTAAGCACCAGTACGAGCATGCAGACATAAGCGTTGAAGAAGCGAGAGCCTGCCTCTATGGGCTCCAATGTGCCCACAACCACAGAGTCTACAATATTATCATCGAAGGCGACTGCCTTCACCTCATGGAACTGCTCAAAGCCAAATCGACCCCTGATAATTTCCTAGGTTTCCTTATTAAAGACATTATCTCTTTTCTTGCTCGCTTTAATTTGTATGCATGGTCTTTTGTTAAGCGAAGGGGGAATAAGGTTGCGTATGATCTTGCTCACTAGCAACCCCTTTGCTTGGAGAATAGGTTATGGGAGTCAGATATACCCGAGAACATCCTATCTCGGGCCACGGATGACATGTATCTCTACCTTAAAGGCACTTTAATGTAAGCACCCTCCCCCCTTTTTGAATTAAAAAAAATAACAAAATACTGTTAAGCAGCCCTAAAAACAAGGATATATTTGTCCACTACGTCGAAGTACTCATTCAACACTCCCCCTTGCTTCAAAGCTTTTTACTCCCATCTGGAACCTGAAGCAATGGTGCTTAACATGTCGAAGAGACTTCGTGAAAACATCAGCAACTTGCTTGTTTGTATTGCAATAACTCAGACTCACTTCTTCACTTGCAACTAGATTTTAAATGTAGTGGTAATGAATGTCTATGTGCTTGGTCCTGCTATGAGATGTTGGATTCTTTGTCATAGCAATCATTGCTTTGTTGTCACAAAAGATCTCATTCGCACCTTCTTGGACTTAAATAAAATCAGCTAACAATCTTCTTAGCCAAACAGCTTGACAGACAGCCACTGTAACAGTAACATATTTAGCTTCAGAGGATGACAAAGTAACAACAGCTTGTTTACTTGAACTCCATGAAATAGCACTAAAACCAAGAAAAAATATGTGGCCAAAAGTAGTCTTCATGTCTTCTAAGCATCTTGCCCAATCACTATCAGAGAAACCAAATAATATAAAGTTTGATACTTTCGAGTACCGAATCCCAAAGTCAACAGTTCCAGCCACATATCTGAGAATTCTCTTTGCTGCACCAAGATGATGTGCAGATGGGTTGTGCATAAATCTTGAGACAACACTTACTGAAAATATAATGTCTGGTCTTGTATGGCATAAATAATTCAAACCACTAACAATGCTTTGAAATTGCCCTATAGTTTGCCATCTTAGTACCATGATTTACTACAAGTTTCTCATTCACATTCATGAGAGTAGGCATTGGTTTGCAGTTCAACATGTTAAACCTCTGTAGCAAATCAGTATCATATTTCTTTGGTAAGATGAAAATTCCATTAGCACCTTGGTTCACCTCAAGCCCAAGAAAATAATGCAATAGGCCTAAATTTGGCATCTCAAACTTTGGCATCATGGAAGACTTAAATTCTTCAATAAGTGATTCACACGACCCCATATAAATCATAGCATCAACATAAAGACACACCACAACGAAATCGGAGTTACCTTGCTTCTTAACATAGAAGTCAACTAATTTTGACTCCTCTCAAATCCGCTCTCTTAAAAATAGAAGTCAATCTTACTGTACCATGCTCGCGGAGCCTGTTTTAGGCTATATAAGGCCTTTCTCAATCTGTACACCTTGTCTTCTTCCCCACGTACCAATTTTGAAGCCTTCAGGTTGGGTAACATATACTTCCTCTTCCAATTCTCCATTTATAAAGGCTAACTTGACATCTAACTGCTAAACGGGCCAAACAAGTTGTGCTGCTAATGCTAGAAACACTCTCACTATTTCAAAACAAGCCACACAGGAGAATGTCTCATCAAAGTCGAAAGCTTGATGTTGACCATACTCTTTTGGAACTAATAGAGCCTTGTGCTTTGGAATTGCTCCATGAGCATTGTATTTGGTGCGGTACATCTATTTTAAGCCAATAATATTTTTTCCTTTTGGTAAGTCTACTAAATCCCAAGGTTGATTTTTCCAAATAGCCAACAAAGCTTCTTCTATCGCTTTGCACCACTTTGGCTCTCTTTCAGCTTCTTCAAAACAAAGAGGATCTAAAAGAGGCAAAGCAAAGGCACAAGATGTATGAACATTGTTAGCATAGTTGACCTTCTTAGTGGAACTGGCATGGCCGTAGGCTCCTCAATAGATGCTGAAGAGTCTTGGTTGGGACTTGCGGATGAACCTGAACTTGTGTATGAACTTGCAGGTGAACTTGTAGGTAAACATGTAGGTGAACCTGCTAGTGAACCTGAGCTTGGTTCATGCTTTTCATTTGAAGGAACTTCTATAGGAATGCCTTGGTGGACTTGCTTTTTACCCCAACTCCAACTTACAGCTTTATTAAACAACACATCCCTACGTATTATCACTTTACCACTAATGGGATTAGAACACTTAATTATAAGCTTTGGACTGAGTATTATACCCAACAAAGATGCACTTTTTAGATTTTTCATCCAACTTACGATTTAATTGTGAGTTCACTAAAGCATAAGCTATACATCCAAAAAGTTGTAAGCGGCTTACCTTTTGCTTTCCACCTTTTCAAGCTTCATATGGAGTCTGGTTGTAGACAGCCTTTCAAATATTCAACATGTAGACTAGTGTGGCTCCTACTTCTGCCCAAAATCCCTTGCACTCATCATACTTATGTCCATCTCAACAACTGCCCGATCCTTTCGCTCGGCTACACCATTTTGTTCTTGTGTGTAAGATGTTGTGAGCTCCCTATGGATGCCACATGCTTCAAAAAAAGTGTTAAACGCATTTGAAGTAAATTCACCACCCTCTGTCTGTTTGAAGAACTAATCTGACAGCCCCTTTGTTTCTCTACAAAAGCTTTAAATTTCTTGAAAATTTCAAACTCTTCTGATTTAAATTTCAGGAAACATTCCTAGCTCATACAACCATGGTCATTGGTAAAGAGCAAAAAATATCATCTCCCCCATCAAGAATCCGCTGACATGAAACCGCATAAATCAACATGAACCAATTCCAAACAATTAGTGGCTCTCTAAGCCTTATCTACAGGAAATGATGGTCAATATTATTTGCCATAGACACATCTTTCACAAAAAACAAGTGCATTAATCTTAGGCATCCCCACAACCATGTTTTCCTTGCATAATGACTGTAGCCCTTTAACGAACAAGTGACCATAACACAAGTGCCATAAGTTTCCTATTGCACTGTTTGTGGCAACTAATGCACAATTTCCATTTTTCACAGACATATCAAGGGAAAACATGTTGTTTTTGGTCATTTGAACACAAAAAAGCTTTTCACCAGACATTTTATCATAGATACTGCAAGAGTCATCATCAAATAGAATAGAATATCCGCCCATCATCGATTGTCCAACACTCAAAAGATTAAGGCAAAGAGCATACCGCACACTACGAAGAAGCTTAACATTACCATGTAAAGTGTTGATAACAATA
Organism: Carnegiea gigantea; assembly: GCA_029747015.1. Classification (NCBI taxonomy): domain Eukaryota; kingdom Viridiplantae; phylum Streptophyta; class Magnoliopsida; order Caryophyllales; family Cactaceae; genus Carnegiea; species Carnegiea gigantea. The sequence goes on along the minus strand of JAKOGI010000127.1, from coordinate 682,347 downwards.
GTACCAGACCTTCAACTTTGATCAAATTGTTATTCGGGAGTTGAACTTCTAATTTTTATGATTTATCAAGCTTCTAAAATAATGACCTTGTGCTATACATGCGGTTAGAGCAACCACTATCACTAAACCAAACATCATTCAACACAACATCTGTCAAAGAGTAAGCCATGAATAAGTTACTCTCCTATTGCAATGTCTTAGTGAAGTTGATACGTTTATGCTCATTCTTCTACTTAGTCCAACATTTAGATTCCTTGTGCCCAAATTTTTTGCAGTAGTGGCACTGGTTGGTGCTCCTACAACCAAATTAACCTCTTCCTCTCCCACGGCCTTGACCCCAACTATAGTAGCCTTTTCTGCCTTGATTTTTGCCTGCTAAATATTCTAAATTGCCCTTGCTAAAATCTCCTTTATTGAAACGCCTTCTCCTCCACTTTCTCATAGGATCTATTGATCCTAGCTTCATGGGTAATAGTGAACCCATTAATGAATCAAAGGTATACTTAGATAGATCCTTTGATTCTTCTATTGCAACAACAACATGATCGAAACCTTTTGTTAGACTTCTCAAGACCTTACTAACAACGGCTTTACTACTGATATTTTTACCATATGTCTTCATATGAGTAACAGTTCCAAACACTCGAGAGAGAAATTCTTGTACAAGTTCTTTCTTTTTCATGGCCAAAGTTTCAAATTCACATATAAGTGTCTATAGTCTAAAAGTAATCACCTTCTCTTTGCCCAAAAATTCTTCTTTCAATGTCTCCTATGCTTCATGAGAAGTTTTTGCTACTTTAATTTAGAGGAAAATTTCATCATCCATGGTTAATTAGATGAGAAATAGAGCCTTTGTATCTCTCTTATGAGTCTCCTGCAACTATTGCTAGGTTGATCCTGTGCAGGGTTTGCCTATTCATACCCACTCTCCACCAAGTCCCATAATTCTTGAGACTTGAACATTGTCTGAATCTTTAGACTCCAAAGGTGGTATTTTTCCCCTTTAAATATAAGTATCATGGGCTGAGATGAAGGAATTGTGTCGTTGCTCGTCATAACTGCTTCACAATTTTGGTGTTTATCTCATTATGTTTGCCTCACTGTGCTTTCTATCTGTCTCTCTTACTTTACTTTCTCCCAGTTTAGCTATTCATACCTACTCTCCACCAAGTCCCATAATTCCCAAGACTTGAACATTGTCTTAATTTTTAGACTCCAAAGATGGTATTTTTTTCCCTTTCAAACATAGGTATCATGGGCTGAGATGAAGGGATTGTGTCATTGCTTATTATCGCTGCCTCACAATTTTGGTGTTCGTCTCACTATGTTTGCCTCACCATGCTTTCTATCTGTCTCTCTTACTTTACTTTCTCCCAGTTTAGACCTCACCTGGCTTACTTTAAGTTTTATTTTTTTGATTTTCAAGGGCTGCTCGTGCCTCTTGCTTACCTGAAGAATTGCTCTGATATCAAAATTTGTTGGGACTAATAATAGTAACGTTAAAGAAGTAGAGGAGCTTAGACGTAAACTGGGAAAAGAAATTCTACTGCACCCTCTTCATTAGATCATAGCCTAATTTATAGGAGTACACTAATACTAAACACCTAAAATCAAGCAAAATTGATCCCAAGTATTTCTCAGCCACTAACCAAAAACATTGCTCAGCTAGAAACAAGCTTTGACAGAAAACTCATTGGCTAAGTAAACAAAACATTAACCTAATACTATTAACTAGACCTAATATCCAATACTTTGAAGCATTCATTCAACAATATGAACACTTTAGCTCCTAACAGGACATAACAATTTGCCAGATCAACATCAATGCTTCCCTTTCATTCCTCTCTTCAAACACCACTAAGTAGGACCGCTTCTATAACATTACTATTTGCATTGGAGCCAACAAAGTCTATGTCACCTTTTTCTGCCTTATTGATGCAATAATGGCTGTCTGCCTAGAGTGTATCTCCTTGGCAATTCATGAACTTGCATTTTTTGCCCCAAAAAGAAAGCATCAATCGTATGGGTATGATTAATGTATGGTCTGGCCCTCTAATATCTCTTTCTTTGGTACCACGGGGGCAATACCTATGACATCATTGTGGAACAGGCAAGGGCCCATTGACATATGGAGTATTACAAACCAAATGGCTTTTATGCAAGTTTTGTCCAATAATAGAACTGCTCAATAGAAGCAACTAATGCAGAAAAAGTTTTAATATTTATAAACCCCAAGTGCAAGGTGAATCGTTGAGTACTTGGGGTGTCGTCCGTAGGAAATTGTGTTTCCAACTACCAAGGCTAACTAAAGCGTCTCGAGCTAGGCGAAATCAAAGGAAAACAAAGGGTAAACTAAACTACGCTAACAAACATAGAAAAAGCGACTTGGAGTTGTGATTTGACCAATGAATGAACCAATTAACGCAGACGAGTCCTAACCTACCTAAACTACACTATGAACAAGAGATGATCGGTTGCACCATCAAAGACCACTGAAGCCCTCTCTCAAGGGTCATGAGCTAGTCTAATTAGCCTAACCACCTATTTTCATGGGGTTAGCCCAATTAGACCACAAAATTAGCAACCCTCGGACCTAACTCGGATCGAGTACTATTTTCATGTCCCGAACTCGACTATTCCCTCTCCCACACTAGCAAATTAATCTCACCTTTCAGCATAAGTTAATCGCCCAAAAATATAGACGAAAGCTCTCTCAAGTATTTCATCGAACACTTGGCGGGCGTGAGGGAAAACTCTAAGTTCTAAGCATAGATTGGATATGGTTAGGCCAAATACAAGACTAATTAGCCATCAAGAGGCTAATCACAATCCAAGCCAACACAATCTACCAACTAAACATCACAAACACATCAAAACCTAAACCAACAAACAAGAACATGAACTTGAAGAACAAAACAAAGAGAATGAAATAAAATGAATCTAAACAACTAAATAACATAAATCAACAATAAAAACTAAACACTGAAACTCAACAAACAAATACAAGAATTAAGTAAACTAAGAAAAGATAAACAAGAACGAGATATAAACTGAAGAGATAAAAGGGAGAAAACTTAGTCTTGAATTGATGAAGGAACTTGAAATCCAAAGGTTGAATCCAATATTACAATCTTCAATCCTAAACTAATCCTCCTCTTGAGGTTTTATTTGCTAGAACCTAACCTAAACTACCCTCAGGAAGTAGAGAAAAGAGGACCCCCAAGCGAACCCCGAAGAAGGCCTTAAATAGAACGCGAGACGGGAACGAACAGCGTGCGGCAGAACGGGAAGGGGCACGACCGTGGCACACTGCTGGCCGGCTCTGCCAACTGGCTCCCGTTTTTCCGTCTTTTCGCCTGTTTCGATCCTTTTTCGCCTTTTTTGCAGAATATGCTTGGTTCAACTTATTACTTGCAAGAATAAACAAAACAAGCAAAAATCTCAAAGAATACTTAATAAATCAAGAAAAACTCTAAGGATTACGTTATTATATGAGCTAAGATTAGGCGAAAAAGATATGTAAAATGTGACAAATTATCGCCTAACAAATACCCCCACACCTATCTTTTGCTCGTCCTCGAGCAAAACAAAAGAAAAACTAATTTAGAAACCTAACTCACTTTCGTAGGAATCGCGATTGCATTTAGCATATGCAACAAGCGCTTTAAACCCCTTGGTTCTCCCAAGTGGACGAGTAAGGTCTCGTGAGAGTTTGCAGAAGATATACCCACAAAATCTTTGAAAAAGAAAAGGTAGAAGGGAAAAGCAAGAGAGAAACACGAACAGAAAAATAAAATGGATTTACAAACAAAACACAAATATATACAAGGGAGGAGTCTGCACACATTCTAACTAAGCAAATCACCCATGCACATAACGATATTAACCCGCATATAGACAGAATGTACACATCAAGAGTGTCTATCCTCATAACAACATCAAAGCACGAACTTTTCACCGAACTGTACATCAAAACTATGAATCCATCCATGTGCACGGTGTGCTTATGTATCATCATCCTAGGACTCAGGCTTGTCAAAATCAAAGTCACTCCCACACGACCAACACAAACTACATTATTAACTTATTAACTTGGAAGGAAGGCTTTCTCAGTAGTAGTATTGCCTCAAAGGGTAGCACCCAGTAGCGCATGCCTCAAAGGGGTGCTATCAAGTGTTCCTAGTAGCAGTATTGCCTCAAAGGGACACTTGTCTTTCCAAACTAAAGGTGGTTTCCACTTTTATATATATATATATATATATATAGATCCCTTTTTTTTTGTTTTTGTTTTTATCACGATTTTTTTTTTTTTTGGGGAACCGTAAGTGGAAACCAACCAAGAACAAGAGTAGTAATGTGCAAAGACAAGTGGGAGAGCCGATCATGGAAGATTAAGACCCTAAGATAATGATGATGGCAAGAATAGGGACTGGATTGCACATGTATAATGGACTATTGGGGTTAGAATTGGAGTTAGGATGACTCATTTAGGACAAAGATCTATCATGCACATCATGTTTATATACAAGCCAATAGCTAAGGTACAAAGGATCAAAGCCAATCAAAACGGTACAAAACTCCCTCAAATAAGGTGGCATAGAGACTACTCCTCCCCCACACCTAAATCTCACAATGTCCTCATTGGGAGCTGAAGAGTCACCACTACCACAAAAACATACAAAAATACAAAAAGAAGGAAAACATAAATATACACAAGCTAACACACCAAAAGCGAGCATATACAATACAACTATGAAAAAAAAAGCACAAAAAGGTGATCATGGCCATCAGTCGGCTCAACAACATCCCAAGGTTCACCTCAAAGTTGATCACCAACAAAGAAAAACACGTTCCTAGATATCCACAACTATGTACAAAAAGAAAAAGGAAGAAAAGAAAATGAAAAAAGAGAGAAAAGTGGAACGATCATAGCAAATTAGGTGCTGGGTGCACCTAAACTATCGCCTCCTCAAGATGGTGCTGTGGGAGGTCGAAGGGGCATCAGCCACTCCTCCTTATCTCATGACCCAAGGTACCCATTCAGATGCCGTCAAAGCTCGTAAGAACTTATCAAACATCTGAGCATACAACTCAGATGGGTGTAAGTAAGAGCACTTAAACAGGAATGGAGAAATAATAGTAAGTGCTCTCCTAAATTTATCGAATGCCTTTGAAAAATCAGTGAAGAAATCAAATGCAGTGGTTAACATAATTTTCACAGGCATGCTCCCTAGGTACAAGCTATAAGGATCAAGGGATGGGTCATACCCTCTAAAGGTACCTAGGGAGTCCATAAAATCTATCTCATTCCCCTCAAGCATATCATGACATACAACGAGTGATAAATTAAGGCACTCAGGGGAAGGGGAGGGTGGTGAACCTGAAGGGGAAACATGGAGTGTATCAAGGTGGTCAAGGGATACATTCTCAACAAGATTAGGACTAGCTGGTATAGTAACCACAGCATTCCCATAAGACCTCCTTACAGGAGCCGCATCAGAATCATGCACCTCAATAAGATCATTGTCTGAATCATAACAAACATCATCCTCATCAACACTCGCATTAACAGTAAAGGTCTCACCTACCTTGAACTCTGTCGACTGAGCTAAAGGGAGAGGTGGATCAGGCAAGGTCATGTTAAATGTAATGTTGTCCTTAAGGGTACTGGGTGAGGGTGGAGCAACAAGGGATGGAGCAGTTAGGGAAGGGTCAAGTACTGCCTCTAGTCCGGATTCTAGGGGAGTAAAAGACGCCCCATCATCACACAAACAAACATCATGTTTAGGAGAACTAAACCTAAGGTCGGTCTTATGTGATAGGTCAAACTTCCGCATTTTATTTTCAAACTCAGCTTGTTGCTTTTTCATTGTCTCTATCATACTACTAATTCTAGCAAGGCCATCATCAGAAATATAATAAGGACAAGAAGTGTTGCCACGATCATAACAATGGCAAGTTTCACACAACGGAGGGGCATCATCAGGGATGCAAGGGACTGGGTTGTAAGAATTAGTACAACTAATATCAAATTCATAAGTATCGTGAGCTAACCAATTAAGAAAATCCCATGCTTCTTCGACATTTCTTGCATAAAAATCCCAATGCTCAAAAAGAGCACGGGTCTCACAATTCATACCCTCATCAACAACATGCAATATTTCCCATTTCCCATATAAACATCCATAAGAAGCGCATTGAGCAAGATAAGCATGTAAACGATCCCAATAACGGTAAAATAATTCTTACTCACATTAGGGAAAATGGAAATTGCCATTGAAATTTTTTTTTTAAGAATTTTTTAAAAAAAAAAATAAAAGCCTAGTCTCGAATACTCAAGTGGGCTTCAATATTGAAAACGCCAATTCCCCAGCAATGGCGCCAAAAACTGGATGCAGAAAAAGTTTTAATATTTATAAACCCCAAGTGCAAGGTGAATCATTGAGTACTTGGGTGTCGTCTGCAGGGAATTGTGTTTCCAACTACCAGGGCTAACTAAAGCGTCTTGAGCTAGGCGAAATCAAAGGAAAACAAAGGGTAAACTAAACTATGCTAACAAACATAGAAAAGCGACTTGGAGTTGTGATTTAACAAATGAATGAACCAATTAACTCAGACGAGTCCTAACCTACCCAAACTACACTATGAACAAGAGATGGTCAGTTGCACCATCAAAGACCACCCAAGCCCTCTTTCAAGGGTCATGAGCTAGTCTAATTAGCCTAACCACTTATTTTCATAGGGTTAGCTCAATTAGACCACAAAATTAGTAATCCTTGGACCTAGCTCGGATCGAGTACTATTTTCATGTCCCGAACTCGGCTATTTCCTCTCTCACACCAGCAAATTGACCTCATCTCTCAGCATAAGTCAATCGCCCAAAAATATGGATAAAAGCTGTCTCAAGCATTTCATCAAACACTTGGCGGGCATGAAGGAAAATTCTAAGTTCTAAGCATAGATTGGGTATGGTTAGGGCAAATACAAGACTAATTAGCCATCAAGAGGCTAATCACAATCCAAGCCAACACAATCTACTAACTAAACATCACAAACACATCAAAACCTAGACTAACAAACAAGAACATGAACTTGAAGAACAAAACAAAGAGAATGAAATAAAACGAATCTAAACAACTAAATAACATAAATCAACAACAAAAACTAAACATTGAAACTAAACAAACAAATACAAGAATTAAGTAAACTAAGAAAAGATAAACAAGAACGAGATATAAACTAAAGAGATAAAAGGGGAGAAAACTTAGTCTTGAATTGATGAAGGAACTTGAAATCCAAAGTTTGAATCCAACATTACAATCTTCAATCCTAAACTAATCCTGCTCTTGAGGTTTTATTTGCTAGAACCTAACCTAAACTACCCTCAAGAAGTAGAGAAAAGGAGACCCCCAAGCGAACCCCGAAGAATGCCTTAAATAAAACGCGAGACGGGAACGAACAGCGCGCGGTAGAATAGGAAGAGGCATGGCCATGCCTATGTGGCACGGCCCTACCGTGCCAGGTGGCACAAGGTGGGCGTGCCACATTGCTGGCCGGCTTTGCCAGTTGGCTCCTGTTTTTTCCGTCTTTTCGCCTATTTCGATCCTTTTTCGCCCCTTTTTGCGGAATTTGCTTGGTTCAACTTATTACCTGCAAGAATGAACAAAACAAGTAAAAATCTCAAAGAATACTTAATAAATCAAGAAAAACTCTAAGGATTACGTTATTATATGAGCTAAGATTAGGCAAAAAAGACATGTAAAATGCGACAAATTATCGCCTAACAGCAACTAGAGAGGTCAATCAAGCAAAAAGCTTACCGGAAAAGAAGCCAAATTTATTGTTGGTTTGACAAACATGAACACACCCATAATATAACTATTCATGGTTGTAGAAGTTGTCTCCTAACGTCCATTGGCGATATGTCAGAGCTCTGTAATGGCAAGGTAGCTTGTACTTTGATATGTCCTAGTTATAATATGAGGTATAAGATATATCCTTTCTGTGGAGATGTTGTGGCACCTTCTTCGGACCATCTCCACTTCCTGGTTTCAATTCTATCCAGTTTAATAAGCACCAACAAATGTGATGTAAATATGTTTCAGATCAGGTCCATATAAGTAATTGTCTATAACTCTTTTGTATTTTAATAAAGGAAATCCTACCTAACACAAGGAGGAAACACGGATTACTTGTTATTAGAACCGCTGTGGTAGTAGCTGTATCAGTAGTACTTCTTCTTGGCATATGAATGATTCGATATAGGACAAATTCTAAGAAAGTATAGAAAGATTAGGCTTAAGGTGAATACAGAAAGAAGTAGCTGCCTTTTTTTTTCTTTTTTTTTTTAAATAAAGAAGGAGGGCAGGGGTGTTTTTAGGGAGAGTGGTGTCCACTAATTGACCAAGTAGATAATCTCAAAACTGGCATGTACTAGTAGGTCTTGCAGAAGTTTACTTATTTTTCTGCTAGATTCCATCAATTGATGAACCGGATCATTCCCCTTTTCTCTGTCAATGTTGTTGAAGTGCTTATTTATGAAAATTGAACTTTTTGCTTGTAAAAAGATCAGAAAATTATGGGAAAAAATGTAACTAAATTACTAACTTTCTGCATATATTTTTCATTAGCTTATTCTGCAAAAAGACCTCATTAGTGGAATGTTCTGGTGTGAGCTCTTACAGTAGAAGCACATGAGAGAGAGTCGGCCGAATGTCCAAAGTACAACTTTACTTTGAGGCAACCAATAATTTCTCACCTGATAGAAGGTTTGGGGGGTGGATTTAGAGAAGCTGACAAGTTGCAATCAATATTCCAAGTGAGAATGCAGACCCTTTTATTCCATTATATATCTATCTTATTGAAGTAAGTAAGATGTTCTGTAGGGGATCCTTGAAGATGGTCAACACGTAGATGTAAAGAGGCTGTCAATGAACTTGAAACAAGGTATAATTGAATTTAAAGGTGACGTTCTTCTAGTTGGGAAACTCCAGCATAGGGACGTGGTAAAACTGTTGGGTTTCTACCTGGCACGCAAAGAAGAGATACTTATCTGTGAGTTTTTGCTTAATCTAAGTCTTTGATAGATTTCCATACGGTAGCCAGAACAAATACTCAATGCTAAATAATTAGTCTTTTTACAGAAAATAGTTGCGTGATGTAACTAAATTGTGCACAGATGCAATACAACGTGCATATCTAGATTGGATGGCAAGATTCAAGATCATTAGTGAAATTACAAAAGGGCTTCTCTATCTTCATGAAGATTATCGACTAAAGATTGTCCATCAGGATCTTAAATCTAGTAATGTACTTCCTAATGACTGTATGAATCCCAAGATAGTAGATTTTGGCATGGTAAGGCTTTTTGGAGCAGATCAAACCAAAGGCAACTAGGAAAGTTGTTGGAACTATGCGAGTGCTTACTTCCCACTTGCTTCTGATCCATTGCTGAGCGCTTTTCTCACATACATAACAACCTCCACTCCCCCACTCTGTGACATGGTCCACACTATTATGTTGTATTTGTCGTCTATCAAAATTCCATAGAAGAAGGATCGAGGAACCTTAGTGAAGGTAACCAGCTAGAGGGCAAAGTTATAGCATGTGACCAAGGGAGAGCTTTTGTGAGATCCATTGGGCCTTTCTCTAGAGAAGTCTATAAAGGATCACTGCTAAGGTTTGCCTATGAAAAGGCATCCATGAGAGAACAGCATCACCAACTCGTAATAAGAGTATAGAGGATCAGGATTTATTTATCAATATACACAATCTATTGAAACACTCACTCATATAGATGAGTTTGTTGTGCTCTGGCTCATAGTAGGAGTTAGGGAATCATGTCAAATGACTGTCCTCTTTGGCTGGTGGAGTTGTGCAGATTTTTAACCCTATGCATGCACTGAGTTTTATATTGAATGAGACACGTCTGGCTGATTAGAATAATCTCAACCCTTCTAAGATTATCTTGACACCAATTTGCTAACCTATTTTGTTATCACAGATTCATCTACTAATGCTTGCTAAACTATCATACCCTACAGGGCATATATGGCTCCAGAATATCTTATTAATGGGCACTTCTCAACAAAATCATATGTCTATAGCTTTGGAGTCATAGTCTTAGAGATGGTTAGAAATGAAAAGAACAGGCACTTTACTCGAGAACAAAGCAAAGCGCCAATCCTATATCGGGTAGATTTTAGTTTTTGAAATTGAACTAGTTTGATTTTAAACCATGACAGATGGAGAACTCGCTAACTAATGGAAAATGTTGTAACCATGAAGGTTATGGAATAAGGAACATCCCTGAAGCTAGTTGATTCAACTCTCCATGATAGTTTTCCAACCGAAGAAGTGGCAAAGTGTACCCATTGATCGGTTATGCATCCAACATGAAGCAACTAAAATACTGTAAATAACGTCAATTGTATCTTCAATTGATGGGAAGTCGATCAATCTACCTTCAACAGTATTGCTTCCTTTCTTGACTGATTTTGTGCATGGCCAAACTGAAGAGGGCAATTTTGATCAGTGTGCCATTTGCAGTAACATCCTAAATTACATAACTTCTTTCTCAATAATGTTGATTCGTACTTCACAGGCAATAGCATACTTATGCCTAATGTAATATTCTCCAAAGTTCTTTTTTTCACAACCCTTTTGGCTGCAAGGATAATAGTAGTTTCGTAATGTACTAATATGCATGGCAATGTGAGAATTGTGTACCACGATCTCTCCATAAGTAGGCATTAATCAAACCATCAGTCTTAAGGAGCTGTGGGAGGATAACAGTGCCATTGTTAGTAGGCTTGTGCGGATTGATCTAATTACTAGCAGGCATTTCATTTAACTTCTCGATAAGCTAGTTCAAATTTAGGTACTACTATAAATTTTCGATGATTTCATCAACTAAGTTAGCATTATCGTATCTGGCTTAGCTATAAAGAGCTTAAAAAAACAAAACCTGAAAACTAGTTTGTTTTGAGGCTTGTGTCTTATGGTTAGCCTATGTCACAGGTGATAATTCACACAGACTCTAACCCGTGCAGTGCTAGCAAACTCACTTGGAACCGTTCTTAGTTTGCTTTTAAGCCTTGATGATTGCTTGACTTAGGCTTTATGGAACGCCATGTAAGTGTGCGTTCACACACACACGCACGCACACACACACACACACACACAAAGAGAACTTAAAGAGAGAGTAGACACAAAGGAAGCTTACAAGAATGCTTTGTATTGCACCTGGAAATGCTTTCGATGACTTGGTTTAACAATGAGCCCTCTTGGGGATATATATACACATCCAACTCATCATAGACGGTGGAGATATATTTGATCCAACAACTATTATTATGTATCAAGAATATTCTATACAAATATTCTAGATACTACATAAGTGTAGAACGATGTAGAATATTACAGAGAGTATTATAGAATATTCTAGTATAATCTAAAAGGTTCTAGAATACTCCATAAGGTTCTAGATACTCCAGAAAGCTCTAGAATAGTTTAGAGATATCTAGACTCCCTCAAAAGGGTCCAAAATATGCTAGAACATCAAATATTCTAGAATGTTCTAGCATATTTCAGAACATTCCAGAGCATTCTGGAGAATCTTGTAATGTTCTAGTTTTCCCTAGAAACTCAACCCGTAAGATTCTTACCCACCCAATCGGACAATGTCCCTGTTGCCTTTGGTTCTTCGTATGCTTGATTCTTAAGTTGAATTACTCCCAGCAAGTGTCCCTTTCACTCGGATGGGTTGATGTGTTGTATTTAACTGCTCGGCGTATCGATCCTTCACATGCTTGCGTCTCATCCCCATTCTGGCCCGTTTCCTCCTTTATGCCAACTTCCTAGGCGGTGTCAGGGGTATAACACCCTTAGGGCCCTCATCCCTTATGAGGGTTGCTAAGTAACCTACCTCCCTACTCTCCATGAATCGAAGACAAGTAGCACCATTTCTATTTCAGCTACCCATCTCATGGGTATTGCATCTGCTTGCCCATTATCCATGATGAACATGGTACTAGCATGGGGAATTATGACAGCTTTCGCCGTATCAAGAGAGTCCATTCCTAGATAGAACTTTCAATCACTAAGAGCCGCCATGGTTATGTCGATTTTACCTCTCCATGACCTAACTCGGATGTCAGCATCTCAAGCAACGCCATAGATGAGAAGGCTCTTTGCATTAACTCCTTTCACGTAGCCCTTCTCTTTTTTGTAAGGTAGTCTAATCCATTAGCAAGCTTTTTTGCCATATAAACGGTGTTCGCTTCAATATCCACTATAGCTTGGAGTTTCTTACCTTGAACTTCGGCCTCTATATACATGCGACCACCAGGTTGCTCCCCTACCTTAGTTTGGATGGCACGTAGGAGTGATATTGAGGTAATCTTCTTCTCTTCTTCTTGTCTCTCTTCCTCCATCACAAGAGCGCCAAGTTTCCTACGCTTCACGCACCCAAAAACCCGATGAGGCCCATTGCAAATGAAGCATGAGATCTTCTTTAGCATCTTATCTTTTTTGTCCTTCCTTTTGTCCTTGTAGATTGTTGACTTGTCCCGTCTAGGAGACTTGTCCTAGTCTCCATCACAGTCACTATTGTCTTGGGTCTTCTTTCCTTGTACATTTGAGGACTCGCTCTTGAACTCAAAAAGTAACTCGATGATGGTAATCGCTGATGTGAGGTCTTGGAGCCCTCGCCTTTTCAACTCCATCTTGGCCCATCCCTAAAGGCCATCAAGAAAGTAGAAGAGTTTGTTGTGCTCTCTCATACTCAGAATCTCCAAGAGTAGCTCTTAGAACTCCTTAACATACTCTCAAATCTGTCCGCCTTTCTGTTGAAGATGTAGAAGCTTGGCCCTAGCCTTATACTCAACGTCCTCAGGATAAAATTACTTCTTAAGTTCTCTCTTGAACTATCCCAAGTGTTGATGGGATTAGATCCTGTCCTGACGTCGTCACACCTACGATGCCACTAAACAACGGTTGTATCGTTAAGGGAGAAAGTGCCATTGCTTACCTTTTGGGCGTCATCCTCCTTGGAGCGGTGGATACTTGGATCACTCCACCGTTGGCCACTGCGGCCATGCACACCTTGAGTTGAACTTCCAAAGCCTCGATCATTGCCTTGTATGCCTCAGCCTCAACCTCAACCTTGCAAGCCTTGACCTTAGCCTTGCAAGCTTGGAGTTCACCATCCTTGGCCTCCTCTGATGCTCGAAGGGTTTTAATCTCCTTGTTAAACTCAACCACAATAGAGTTCATTGTCGATTGCATCTCCACCAGAAGCTTTTTCATGCCCCCTCGGACTTGAGCTCCTCGATGCTCTTATCCATGTCCTTGACCCTGCCCGCTAGGGTCAACATGGATATGTTGATCTCCGCTAGCCTTTCGTCGATAAGGGCTACCATGTCGTTGTTCTTCTCATTGCCCTTCTTGCCACCATGTTGAGGGTTGCCGTCATTAGTCACACTTGAAACCATTAGAATCTCCAAAACTAGGCTCTGATACCAACAATCAAATGTTGATAATTCACACAAATTCTAACCTATGAGGCGCTAGCAAAGTCACTTGGAGCCCATCTTAATTTGCTAGTAAGCCTTGATGATTGCTTGACTTAGGCTTTGTGGAAAGTTATGTAAGCATACACACACAGACACACTCAAAGAGAACTTAGAGAGAGAGTGAACACAAGGAGGTTTGGGAGAATGTCTTGTATTACACATGAAAATTCTTTCAATGGCTTAGTTTACAAATGAGCCCCCTTGGGGTTATATATACATATCCACCTCGTCGATGGATGATGAAAATCTATTTGATCCTACGGCTATTATTATACATCCGGAATATTATATAAAAATATCCTAGATACTATATAAGTGTATAACTATGTTCTAGAATGTTCTAGAATACTCCATAAGGTTCTAGATACTCTAGAGAGTTCTAGAATGGTCTAGAAGTATCTAAAGTACTCTAGAAGGTTTTAAAACATTTCAGAACATTCTAGCATATCTCAGAAGGTTTCAGAGCATTCCGGAGGATCCTAAAATGATCTAGAACTCTCTGAAAACTCGGCCCATGACACCTAGTTTGGTATAAAGAGTTACCCATGTCTAGATTAGGATAGTTCAGCATTACTTAAAGAAATATCCTTCCAAAACTTTGTGTTGTTATACAGTTTGCACATGTAGCTAAAGGTATCAAAGCTCTTAATATACTGCCAAAGGAAAAGCTTTGAAAGCACAAAAGTGATCTCTCTCCCTATTAGAGCATGAAATCTATTTTAAAACATTCAACGAGTAGTTCAAGTTTTTGCTTGACATGATTTTTGAATTATGAACATCTTCTTAAGTCCCCAGCCATCTCCTTAAACTTTTGGCTAATGACCTACAAATAAGTTTAATTTTATACTCAATGATCTCTGTGTGTATTGCACAAGTACACAATATTCATATCACTTTGAAGGAGGCAAGCAATTTGCAAGTCCATCAGAAAGTAGCGTTATCTTAGCACGTTTCCCATAGAAAGCCCATGCATATTACATTGGTTGAATCTTTGATGAGGACAATAACATTACCCAAAATACTTTTCAAGTCAGCGGATAGAATTGCATTTTTCTTTGAGATTGAAAATCCAGCTGTGTGACCTAAGGGGTTGATTGTTCTAATAAACAAAGCGTACTATTGCAATTTTGAATCATTTAGGGGAAAAAAAATTCAATCTCTCATGGGGGGCTGACATCAAAGTTTTTTCTGTGTGTCTTTTCAAATGTCTTGTTTTCTCTATTGGGATTGCTGTGGTTTGACAAGGTCTTTGTGAAACATTATAAGCAATATGTCAGCTGATTACAGTCGAGCAATTAGCATGCACCATGCATGTACAGTATCTTAGAAACATTCATCTGAAAATCTCTTTTACATGAGCCAGTTATACGCAAGACCAACCATTACTATACAGAGGTTTCCTTCTAACTTTGCTCAGTAAATCAATGTACTGGCTATTGAGATCCGAATTGAATATATTTCGTTTAAAAAGACCCTAATTAATATCACATACGTCTAAGAATTCTCTCAATCAAAAATTTAAACTAATGATAGGTTAAGTATTTAAGAATAGTTAAGTTTTATCCAACAAGTAACAAGGTCTCTTAGACATTGTCCAAAATGTGCACCTTTACCGTGTCCTTGGATCAAGATGCCAACAAAGACTATTCTTCCCCAAGACTAATAATCCCCATGTTGCAGTCCATATATACTGATCAATTTTCCCATCCTTAGAATTTTAGAAATGGCGTCTCCGATCTTGAATATGCTTAATAATCTATTCTTGACCATGGCGAAGATAGAATTTTTTTTCTCCTTTTTTGGTAGAATTCTCTGATATACTCAATCGATCAAACACTAGTTGGGTCGTGGTGTCACGCATGCATGTATACAGGCAAAACATAGGAATTATTACACACAAATGCCATTAAATGATCCAAGAAGATATTTGTGTACAGTTGAAAATTGCTTCAAACGTAGAACCTTGTCATTAGAATCATGGTCTAGCTAGATTAGGATCGTATGATCCCCATAGTCCACGCATGATTAAGTGATCCAACTCATTTCAGGACTGTCCTTCACTCTAATTATACGAGCTAGGATCAATTGAAATCCTTAGAACTGAACCATATTAGAATTTTTTAGAATCATTAAGGGCCTGTTCTTTTTATTAGTAAATTGGAGTTAGTAAAGGGCGAAGTTGGTTGAGGTGGGTTAAAGTGGGTTGAAGTTGGTATTTTTTATTGAAGTGGGTTGGAATACCTAAGATGAAAAAGGTTGAAGTAGGTCAAATTGAAGTTGGTATATTTTTTGAAGTTGGTTAAAATAGTGAGAGTAAAATTTTAAAGGAGGTAGGTTGAAGTTAGTAAATTGAAAAAAGACCAATGAAAAGAACAGGCACTAATATGTCCCAATCATAATTATCTTGTTGTTTGGGAATTATAAGTGACTTGAATCATATATATCATAAGTAGTTAGCATCAAAATCATATTGGAATCAATTAAAGATTATTCACCTCCTATTGATTATTTGCCTACATCTGGATCTCTATAGCCCTACGAAAGCTGAATTAATCCACAGTCAGAGTTGTTGTTGTTGTTAATTTTAATATTTTAAAGTTAAGTATGAAGTTATAATGGCAACTTTACATCATTAGTAAAATTTTATGGGCCTCAATCCGATCCTTCAATCTTAGTGCTAAGCTTCGCAAGGGATTTTATTTAAATAGAATTCTAATTCTAATAACCCAGATAAGAACTTGGACTTCTGATCGAGGTGTTTCTTTAGACAAAGGCGATATTAACTAAGTCATATCTGTTTTGCAAATGAACTTTGATCATAGCTACGTAAACATCAGGCTCAAGGTCAGGGGATTGAGATCGTCTGTAGGAGGGATAATTGCAACCTTACAATCTACCTATCTAGCGGCTGAAAAAATTTTACCGAATATTTTTTACCACTAGTGGTGGAATTATTTTACCGCCAATAATAAATTCTTTAATAGCTTGAAAACTCAATTATTGAATGACCTGAAAGGTTATAATATTCCCTTCAAATACAAAGATCTTCTCCTTTTCTTGTATAGCCTATAAGCAATTCATGACTGAAGAAATGTCAGAACAAAAAATGTGTCTAACGGGAATAAAAGTTGATTGAGTATTTACAATAAATCATCCACGAAAATGTCAAGCCTTTGAGACTAGCTTGATCTTTTCTTCGATTATTAATTAGCCAATAGGCTTGAATACAACAAACTCTAAATTAAGAGAACACAAACATGTCAATCCAATCTATAAACTATAAACCACCAATTACAACTAAACCCACTTTTACTTCTACTATATTATAGTTGTTGATCTACCTCCACTGACATAAAAACTATATAACTAACCATCTAGTCAAGAAATTATGCATTTCCCTCAAATACATCGTACTATACTCTTAAACAGCTGATGGCATGAGAGTTCGCTAAAATCTTGCTTTGAATGCTGATTTCACTATCTCTCGCCTCTATTACAAGAAAAATGCAGATGAAGTGGATAATGTACATCATATATTTTGGAGTGTATATTTCTAATTGTTCACGTATAAATACTTTTGTGTATTTGTTGTATAGGTAATTTTTAATATATAACAACTTATGTGGGTTGTGGATGTATAAACTCTTAAAAGTATGATATAAGCTTTAAATGAACTATGCTAAGTTTCTATATGGTAGTATTTAATAAACCTCACAAGGTAAGTACACATTTTGGGGGCGTAGATATCGGTGGAAATAGAAAAGTATTAAAAATTCAAAAAAACTGGAAAAAAGACTCGTATCTCCAAACCTATCTTATAAATACACAAGTTAGAGATAGGAGTGACAATGGGTCGAATATCCATCAGGTGAAGTGGGTCAACCTATTTAAAATAGGGTCAATAAAAAGTCGGGTTAATAATGGATCGGATCAATAGCGGGTTGTCCTGTTAATTCATCTTAATGGGCCGGTTTGGGTCGGGTGGACCCCCACTTAGTGACCCGATGCTTTTTCAACTTACTAGCAATAGCGGGTCTAGATGTTTAGAAAATGAGTGTCCATCTATTAACGTCATCACTAATATATATAATAAAATAGAAATTATGCCATACATACTATGGTAGTTTTTTTTGTACAAACATTCTATCTCTTTTTTTAATAAATGTTCCGTTTCGTATTTCTATACTAGCAGAATTTGACAAGTATAAAAATACACCACACTTTTTTATTCTTAGAAAAAAAATTATGATACCTCTACTACCAAGTTTGCTTTTGTGGGTTTTCATATTTTGAATTTGATAAATAGATTGCGCTGAAAATGCAGAACATTACAATTACCTAGCATTTACTAAAACCGCTTAGTATAGAGGACAAATGATCAGCACAAAGCAATAAAACCAAAAAATAAAAAATAAAAAATAAAAAATTGAAACATGAAGTAAACATGTCAAATATGAAATACAGCTACAAAAAGAAATCTGCACCAATTAATCACACCAAAAAGGAAAAAAATAGCATGAAGTTCAAATCAATTAGTAGTGTCAAGTTAAAGAAAAATCTGCACCAAGAACGTATTGCAACTAAATAGCCAAAAATAAATAATAACAATAAAAGAAAATTAAAAAAATTAGAATTAGATTGAATTAAAAGTGTAAACTCTAGATAAAATTTGGGCTTAAGTATATTTAATTTTCTTAGTTTTCTATCAAGTTTTAACTTTATTAGTGTACTTTTAATATTTAAAAATATGAAAATGCTAATATGTGAGTTGGATATATTTTAAGAGGGTTTGTAACTTTTTGGACTTAATTTGGAAGTGTCCACATGTATCAATTTAACCCTATTTAAAATAACACATTATAATTTTTTTGGAGAAAGGGGTGTCCATGGACACCCCTCCCTAATATATGGATCCGCCCATGCCTACTAGCCATACTAATTTATATGCTACTATTAGTTATGTTTACTACCACCACTTTATATGTAACAATAATTATTATAAAGTTTTTTTTGTGCATTTTTATTCTATTTTAAAACGTCCGATCTGTCGACAAAGTGGGCCGACTTACGTTGTTTATATGAAAGGTCTAATTCGACCTACTTTGTTAACAGTCTTACGATAACCCAGTCCGACTTTCTTCATAAATAAGTTGACAATAACCCCACCGGGCCAGTCTCTTGGCCAAGTCTAGTTAGAGATGACAGTATATATAATTGTATGTAGGTGATGCAAATTCGGGTTTACATCAATAAATTTTGAGTAAAGTCAAATTGTTTTCCCTTGAGCTGTGACTTGCAGCAGCACCGTCCACCCTATGCCTAGCTTAGTTACGGCATCAACAAGAGCCATGAAGCCAACTTTAAAGGTTCCACCACGTCTCGCCACATACTTTATCGAAGAGCGAAGTTCCAGAAAGTTAAGGCCTTAAAAAATGGAAATACAAGCAATAAATTCATTTAACAACTTTCAACATATGAGTCAATAAATTGTCCATATTCATATCCATGGCCAAGGCTTCATCTCGAGCAAGCTATGAGGACTTGGACAATGTATTAGTATCATCCACCCATAGCTGAGAAAAGGATAAAACCATGAAGCAGAGAACCGGCTGGGTGGGAGGTTGGAGAAAAGAATTCACAGTATTCGTTAGCAACATCCCTGAGAACTTTTAGATCAATATGGTCTGAAGGGGATTTTCCAGAAGACAGGAAGAGTCATTGAATCATACATTCCATCAAGAAAATCCCAGAAAACCGGAAGAAGATATGGCTTTGTTCGCTTTTAGAGGCAAGATGAAGTAGCAAGGAGTATCTTTACACTAAATAATGCAACAATCAGACGCTCTAGAATTAGTGTCTACATGGCCAAATATGACAAGCTTAGAGGAGAAAGCAGAAAGCACCATATCAAAGAGAGGTAGAAAACAACCACAAGCCTCAAAGAAGATATTGGAGGAAGAAGATACAGGTGCAACCACACAACAATGAAGCCAAGAAATTGAGGCTTAGTCAAGAAGGTCCTCAAGAATCCTACATCCTTAAAGGAAAAGTGAATTCAGATTTTATGGATTGGCTGAGTAAAAGTCTTGTGTGTACTTCAGAGGAACCTAGGGATCTAGAAGCATTAGCCTCAGCTTTGATAAGTGGGTTTGGGGAATGCACCAAAATTTGCTCCATAAGCAATTTTAAATTCATCCTGACTTTTCCTACATAGGATCGTATGGAAGAAGTGTTAAGCAACCATGAAGAGCTTGATTTGTGGTATGTTAGTGTGAAGAAATGCGACAAGTATGATTACTGCGAAACGACATGAATCTGGATTGAGATGTTTGGAGTTCCTCCCCATGGATGGAAATGGGATAATTTCAAAAAAGTTACCGATATTTGGGGCAGAATTGTTTGTTTGGGCAAATCCATTGCAAGAACCGACTCCTTTGATTCAATGAAAGTTTTCATTGATACAGCAGATTCCACACAATGAAAGCAGATGTGATCCTTTCGATTGAAGATTCTGGATATAGACTCAAGATCAAAGAAGTGGGACAGTCTGTCCAAGTGATTCAGCCAGCTCACATACCATGGTCATCTCCTCTAGCTGAAGTTATGGATTCCAACCATGGAGTGGTGGGTTTCGAGGATTTGGATGATGAGGTGGCATTGGAAGATGACATGGAGTGTAATAATTGGAGAAGAGATGTCATCGCTAATGCTAAGCAGGTTGGGAAAGAAGTTAATGAGACTTCAAAAATCCCAATTAATTCAAATACTACAAGGGAAGATGAAAGGCCAAAGGACAACCCATTTGAAAGCGTTCACCCTCAATCAAGGACCAAAACAGCCTGTTTTAGCCAAAATGGCTATTCAGAAGAAATCTTCAAAGCCACTCAACATTTATACTCATTGGAAGCTGATGCAAAACATAAAGAGCCAGAAATTAATGATAAGCAACCCCCAGGTTTCGAGAGAAATGATAATGGTAACCATGTGTTGGTTTTCTCCCCTATTAAAGAAATTAATGTGCCTCTTCTAGGTTTTGAATCAATTGTCACACCATTGACATCAAAGAAGGTCCCTAGAAGAAACCTTCAAGTAATTGATAGGAGGGTGACGAGAAGCCAGAAGAAGTTGGCTAATCCTCATTCAAGCAGTAGCCAAGACACTTCAGAGAGCCTTATCAAACTGGCAAAGGAGATGCTAGAGGTTGGTAAACTTCTTAGAATGGTACTCATTGACAAGGAAGAGGCTGCATTGGGGAGAATCACAGATAGTTTGAGAAAAGAAAGAAAAGCACTTAGAAACAAACTCCCAAAGGATCTAGCTCAGGTATCGGAATAATTGTTTTATCGAGCAAGAGTTTTGAATGCAGAGGCTTTGATTCAAGCATAAGTCTAAGGTGGGGACAAGTTGAAGGGAGTTATAGTCTAGTATTTTAGAGGCACTTTTGATTGGCACTTTACAGGATGCAATCTTCTGAAGTCTCTAGAGATGTTTATCAAACAGCTGGTGGGCGCACATTGTTAAACATGGAAGATTAATTCGAGTGATTAAAAAGGGAGGAAAATGCTGAGAATAAGGAGGCATATTGAGAGGTTGGATTAAAATTTCATTGGAGATTTTTATCAAACAGGTGGTAGGCACTCAGGAAATGATGTTTTGTAAAAGGTTTTGATAAGGTCTGCTGCCCAAGCATTTACCAGGGTTGAAAATGGAAGTGGTTCGTGAATTAACCTGGAGCCAAAAAGTTCAATCTGAAGATGGGAATAGAATATGTATGGTTAAGAATTAACAATTAGCAAAGGAGATACAAAAATAAGAAGAGAGTTGGCAGGAAGAGTACATTGAAAGTAACCACGTGAAGGTGCTAAGGTTGATAATGCTTGAGGTGAAAAGAAAGTAGAATTAGAAAAAGTTCTCAAGTGTCATGTGTAAACACAAATTTCGCGCCTAAAATAAATTAGACAAGAAATTGATATAAACAAATTTAATCTTGTATTGATGTAGTGTGTAGGTACAATCTCTGAATTTAATTACAATAAAAATGATCCTCTGATTCGATCTCTTAATGACTTGAGTATTCCGAGGGCTTGATGCTTGATCTCGGTTGATACAAATCAGTTGAAGAACTTTGAAGGTTGTTCTTGATTTTGATCTTCAAGTGGCTGATTGTGGTTTCTGAAACTCTGTAAGTCTTGATCTTTCTCGCTTGGTAGCTGGATGTTCCTTGTTGTTTGAGCTCTGAATTCTGCCAATGCTGAATGAATTAACTGAAGGGAAATGACCCTTATTTATAGGCTCTGCCAGCTAGGGTTAGAGTCGGGTTTTGAGCCTAGGCCTTGTAATTATTTTCTTATTTTTTAAATAAATAAAAAATAAGTACTAATTTCTGCATCATTGATGACACGTGTCAGCTTTTAAGTTGCTGAATTTTAGTCACTTTTAATTTTGACCAAGCGGGCCTATCAAAGTCAACGTGACACATGGCAATTTGTGATTGGTCAATTTTTTACACGTGGCATCATCTAATTCGTCATAGAATTTTTGCCTTCTACAAATGCCCCCTCGAGAGTCAGCCGCGCACACGAAATTTTTTTTTGAAGCGGCTGAGTCTCGAATGTCTAATCAATGCATATGATCAAAGCTTTGAAGGTTAATAAAAATTTTTTTATTTGCCAAGTAATTTAATTTTTTTTTTTTTGACTTGACATTTGCCCGATTTTTTTTTTTTTTGAAATTTAATAAATTGAACATCATTAATGTGAGGTCCAACTTGACAAACTTCTAAGAGAATTAAGGTTGGTCGATATTTGGACTCAGGAAAGTAAATCCAGGCCCAAGAAAACCCTCACTGTTTTTTTTTTTGTGATCCCTTCTCTCCTTTTTTTAAAAATTTTTTAAATGATTGAAAGTCTTTTTTTTTCCACGCATGTATTGCTATCTTTTTTTCCCTTTTTCTTTCAAAATTCCTCTCCTTTTTTTTTTTTGACTTTTTCTTTCTTCTGTTTTTTTAATGATAATTTCTAAGTTCATGATTTGTGATAAAACTCTATCAACAATTCTAGATAGAATTTATCAGGAACTCAAAGAGATAAAAAATTATCGATAACTGAATTGGAGGAGTAGTAGGAAACTTCAATTGCCTACTACTATATAAACCCATCTACAGATGCCTCCAATTCACCAAATTTTTTTCTCTATTCAATACCCAACTTGAGGTTTTCTTTTTTTTTTTTTTTGCAAATACTTTATCTTTTCATATATTTTTATTTGTTTCGATTCTGCTTGCCTTCTAAATTCTTCTTGTATGCCGTATGCCTTGATTTCCTCCTTTTGACCCTCTCCTTGTCTTTGAATCGTTAGAACCCTCGTCTCAGCATCAATCTTTGCAGCATTTTTGGGCAGTTTGGCCTTCCCTCTCCTTACTCCTATTGCGCCCTTCATATTGGCCTCTGCAACATCAACCTTAGCCTGATTAGCAGCCTCCATCGATTAGCAGCCTCCATCTGAGTTTTCTGACCCAAGTAGGAGAAATACTCATGCCGTTGAACATCGACAAGCTGTTCAGCATTGGCATTGTAAACTACCAATCCAAACTAATTCAGTTCAAACTGGACCTTCTCAAAGATCTCCTTTTTAAACTACTTAGTCTCCTTGAATATCTCCTCCATAGTCATGGATGCAGCAAGAACACGGGTCTCGCCCTCGATGACCCCTCGACAAGCTCAATAGTATAGTTGGAGTTCTTGCCAGAGAGAATGTTATAGCCATAGTGTGCGGACTGTCGACTCTTTGCTTCCGGTTTTTTTTTTTTTTTTTTTTTTGGCTTGCTCTGCATTGTTAATCATAACTTCAAAGAAGGAAACGAAAGGGGGAGAGAGAGAGAGAGCATAGGAAGGAACGTAGGAGAGAGACGGGCAGCCATGGCCATGGCATCTTGAGAGGAACAGCACAAGAGGGGAAGAGAAATAGAGGATTTACGGCAGCCATGGCTTCGAGGAACCTAGCTGCAACCTTGTTTTTTTAAATTTTGATGTCAAATTTCGGTTAAGTGTTGGTACGGAAGAACCAACACCTCATCGCAAGCTGCCTTGATTTTGTCTTCTTCTAGTTGCTCTTGACCGAGAAGGACCTCCTATTTCCCCGCTTTTTTTTTTTTTTTTGGGTTTTGTTTTGGTTTTTTTTCTTTTTTTTTTGCTTCTGCCGGGAACAGACTTCCTCTTTTCTTTTCTTTGTTTTTTTTTTTTTTGGGGAATCTCCCTTTTTATTTTGTGTAATTAAATCAAGAATTACTGATTTATATTTGGTTTACACTCCTTTTTTTTGGTGATTTTTTTTTGTCACCTTTTTTTTGCTTTTTGTTGGAGAACTTAAATTTATGTTCTTTTATTTTTTTTTTTTCAGGAAGCTACTGAATCAACTTAAATTTTTTTCTTTCAGCCACGACTCCCCTGATTAGATCGCGAATTGAGGTCGACTTTTAAGGCGAGGAATCGTTTCTCCTCGTAGATTCGATTCTTCGCATGCGACTCCCTTACTTAATCTAATTGGAGTCGACTTGAATTTCTTCCTTTCAGTCACGACTCCTCCAATTAGATCGCGAAGTGAGGTTGACTTTTAAGACGAGGAATCGTTTCTCTTTGTAGATTCGATTCTTCGCAGGCGACTCCCTCACTTAGTCTAATTCGGGTCGAATTGGGGTCGACTTGAATTTCTTCCTTCCAACCACGACTCCTCTGATTAGATCGCAAAGTGAGGTTGACTTTTAAGACGAGGAATCGTTTCTCCCCATAGATTCGATTCTTCGCAGGCGACTCCCTCACTTAATCTAATTGGGGTCGATTTGAATTTCTTCCTTCCCTATAGTGCATTTTCTGGACTCATTATCCGATCCCAAGAAGTCAACTCTTATCATCTTGGACAAAGAAGATGATCCCATTGAAGAAAGCGTGACTCTCTGCGTAGATATGCCAACATCCCTACCGTCCAGACGTTCTTTACTTTATAACTACCTTGCGGATTCATGCTGGAGTGTGAAATCTACCAGCGACATACAAAGATCAGACGGGATCATCTCGACTTTGAGAGTTTTGAAGCTTACCTCACCATTATTTGCATCTTCAATCCCTTCTCAAGGAGCAACACCCTTACTCCGACATCGTATCATGGACGGGACACTATCCTGGGGCAATTTTTCACCTTGTTTCTCCGATAACTTCTTCATACCGTGCTATTGGGAATGGTTTGAAGACGTTCTTGGTCACAACAAAGACAGACTTAAGGAATTGAGGCTTTATGACGGACTGTATGCATCCTTGTTCTCTTATGACATGAGTCTCACTGTCTTCAAAGCATTCTGCGAACTGTGGTGCCACACTACCAACACCTTTTGTACAGAGAGCGGCGATATGTCAATCTCCTTATGGGATTTGCGGACTATAGGTGGACTTCCAGCTGACGGTGCTTACTACGAAGAAGTCATTCCATCCGCTAGAGAACTCCTTTCTGCGGGACGTGGAGATAACGATATTCCAGTGACTTGCTCATTCCTCTTTGCTGCGTTCCACAGACTATGCCAAGATGCTCATGGCATTGTTCAACTTACTGCTACCGAATGGATACGCTTCTGGTTTCGAGGGCGGCAGATTTACACACCTCCTCCCAATCGTGACAACAGAAAGCGAGTTAAAGCTCCAACAAACACATCATGTCCATCTCGTATGATTGCTCCTCGCACAGGACGAAAGAAGAGAGAGAAGGACCCTTTTGTGACACTCAATATTCTTGAGGCCCTAATCGAAGAGGCCTACCTTGCTACCCTTATTTCCTGTTGGTTGTACTCATTTGTGCTACCAACTGAAGCAGTGTGCCTTATTCGCCCAGCTGTGTTTGTAGCTGCGAGCAAACTGGCTCATGGGGAATGTCTAAACCTCGCAATTCTTGTTTTGGGTAGCATTTATTAGGTGTTGCATAGAATTTCTACGGCTCGGAGCCTGAATAAGTTAGAAGTAATTTTCCCCATTCACTACGTTTATGGCTGGTTAGGGACTTACTTCCAAACTTATTTTGATCATCCCCATCATCGGCACGACCATCCTAAAATGGTGAGGTTCTTTGGTGAAAAGATGAATTGGACTCCTGACGTACAAGAAGCTCGAGAGTTATTGAAATGCAAGGATCCGTCTGTCATGTATTCTAACGCTTTTATGAAGGATACATCGATCACCTTGATTGACACTCAGAATTTATCCCCAAGCTGGAAAGCATATTTGATTTGCCTCCGCTCTGGGTTTTTGACCTTGCGATGAGGAAGAACACTTGTGATTGAACCATACTTCCCTTGTAAGTTTGGGCGACAATTTGACTTCTATCAAGACGTACTAAGTGAGCCACGGATGAATGACCGCGCACTGTACAAAATGTAGCTCGCTATTGGTTCAACCTTACAGAACATATAACAAGGTCCAGCATGATAATTCCTGCTCCTCCTGACAAGAAGTCTACACTGGTTGCTACTGCATACGCTAATTGGTGGCGATCTTCGCGAGGCGATCTCTTCTCTCAAGGGCCTAAATATCCTAGAGGCAAGACTGTGCAACCACGAAGAGCTTCTAAAGTGAGAGTTACTGATGATGCATCCGCCTTAGTTGTCACTTCCGGTAAAGCGAGTGCACATAAGCCAATCATGCATCAGTGTAATGAACATGCCCTATCCCCAGCTGAGCTTAGAAAAGGAGGAGATAGTTCCTCATTGGGAGCAAACACATCTCCTCAGAAAAGTAGAAGTTGTTCGCCTGGTAAAGAAAAGATTGAAGCTTTGAGAGGTTTGGGTGTTAGGTCTTCTATTAGTGGAGCGAAGAATTTGTTAGGCTCGAAGAGCAAACCAGACATTGCAACCAAGCTACCTAACTCCAAGAACAAGTCTAACAGTGCGACGAGCTCATTGAAACCAGAGAATAAAGCAAAGGGAGAGGTGCATCTTGTTATCCTGCCCCCTTTTCCTTCCCCCCCCCTTTTTTTACTTAACCCTTCTTTTAATGTAGGGATATACTGCCGAAATCGGAGATAGACTTAAGGTCGCATTTGGTGACAAAGACAGTGAAGCCACCTTGACTGTGCCTGCTATGAAGTCAACTGAGGACGATTATATTAGCATAATGCCATCGCCAGTGAAACAAGCAGAGCGCTGTGAATCACCTACTCCTTCTGTTGCAACCTCCTTCCCTGGGGGAATTGCTCCTGGCGTGTTTAATGATTTGGCCTTGATTGTGAAGCAGCATTTTCAGCAACAGTTGAAAAAGTTCATCCCAAAGACAGAAGGCGACCTTACAAATATCCGCGAGGAAGCTGAGCAAATATATGAAACGTTACCATCCTTCCAGGCAGATTATTTGGGATTGAAGAATAGTATCGAGGCATACTTGAACGAAGTCGAACAGTACCTGAAATTGAAAGCCCAATTAGAAGATCAGACTCCTACCAAAGATGTGCTAAGCAAGCAAGCATCCTTATTAGACAAACTTGGGGAGGCACGAGCTTCAGTGGAAAAGGTCGGTGCGCAGTTTGATGAGACAACTACTGCTATCACCCAAGCTCATAAGCGAAGGAAGCTACTTGAGGCATATCTTGAGCGAGCAAACACGGATGAGTTGGAATTGCAAGACAAATTAGTAGAGACTGAAACTTCATTGAAGAAAGCCAAAGATGGTGTGTCTTTTCTTGAAAAAGAGGTTACTGATTTAGATGCTACGCCCTTAGTTAATGCAGAAGAAACGGCTCAAGTTGAAGCAACAAGGAAACGTGCCCAAGAGCTTTTGGGCGCACTGGATGCCTAGACCATATCTGATGGATTTGTTCTAGATTTTTTATTTTCACTTTGCAACTTGTTACTTCTTTTTGAACTCAATATGGTTTTATTGTAATTGATTTTGATATATTTCAATAAGATGAATCTTTCAATTCGAGTTTACGCAATAATATGTAGCTGTATCCAATGAACAAAACCAATGCACTAACACAATTTATTCATCCATTTTTATTTTTATTTTTTTACGGCTGTATTTAAGAAATATACCAAAGTTGCCTACGTATCTAAAGGGAATGTAATACCCTAAAGGATCAAGCCATACGTAGTTCAAGAACATAATATTTTTTATTTGTTTTGTTTTGCCGTTCACAGTTTAGACTCTTGTGGGCCAGGAGTATTACAAAAGAATTTAACTTGCATGCACGAGTAGTTTAGGCTCTTACTTAGGAGCTTTACAGCATTAATTCTATTTCAAGGATAATAACACTTCAAGAACTTGCCGTTTATGGGTCCTACGCGTACTCCATCAGCACCAACTATCTTGTACGCTCCATTTGTGTGAACTTCTCTGACTATATAAGGACCATCCCACTTGGATGTGGATTTGCTTCCAGATTTGTTAGAAACAGTGATCGGTCTTCTTACGGCCAGGACCTGGTCTCCCACTTGGAACGAGCGTGGCCGAACCTTTTTGTTGAACGCTCTCGATAGACAGGCTTGGTAGCATTCTAACTTTTGTTGTGCCTGAAGTCTCCTCTCATCAAGGGCCTCCAACTCAGCTAAGCGAAGCCTGTGATTTTTGTCTTCCGTCAAACCTTCCTGTATGGCGATGCGAAGTGATGGGATTTGAAGCTCCAACGGTAGAACGTCTTCAACTCCATACACCAAAGCAAATGGGGCTGACTGTATTGGCGTCTTGTACGTTGTTCGATATGCCCAAAGAGCTTCCCCTAGTCTCTCACGCTAATCCCATTTAGACTTTGCGACAACCTTTTTGAGTAAGTTGCAAAGTGTATTGTTAAAGGCTTCTGCCAAGCCATTTGCAGGGGCGTTGTACATGGAAGACTTATGTTAGAAAAACTTAAACTTCTCGTACAGACTTGTCATCACGCTATTGAAGAAAGACTTACCATTATCGGTGATAATGTACCTCGGCACACCATACCAACAGATAATGTGTGTCCTTATGAAGTCTACCACATTTTCGTTTTTGACCTCTCTTAGTGGAATTGCTTCCGCCCATTTAGAGAAGTCATCAGTGGCAGCTAGGATGTAGGAGTGACCAGCAGACAATTTAGGCATGATTGGTCCAACAACATCAAGCCCCCCTGCCTCAAATGGCCAAGATGCAACTATTGGGTAGAGAGGTTCGGGAGGTTGATGTATAAAGTTAGCATGGAATTGGCAAGCATCGCACCTTTTTGCATAATTTATGCAATCTTGCACCATAGTGAGCCAGTAGTAGCCCATCCTTTTAATGCGATCATGTAGCCTAGGCCCTGATTCGTGTGCTCCACACACACCTGAATGAGCTTCCGTCATTGCTTGCTTTGCTTCTTCCACGTCCAAGCATCGTAACCAAAGACCAAGAGGGGAGCGTCGATAGAGCGTCCCGTTGTAGTAAAGGAAGCTTGAAGCCCTCCGCTGTATTTTTGTCTTACGCCTTGGGTCACTAGGCAGTTTTCCATGCTCTAAGTACTCAATTATAGGTTGACGCCAGTCTTCTGCATCTGTTTCAAGAACGCATATCATGTTGATGTCTTCCTCTGAGTCTTCATCATCTGGCGGAACAACCCAGCGGCTACGTACTGGAATAGTCATTTCTCCCTCTGCCCCCAGTGCCAAAGTGGCTGCGAGGCTTGCTAGAGCGTTAGCCATCTTGTTGGCACTCTTTGGCACGTGCTCTAACTTGACCATGTCCAACTTATTTAGCAGACGTAATGCTTGCCTGTAATACGGGATAAGGTCCTCTTTCTTGACCTCGTATTCGTTAAGTAGTTGATTAATGACCAGCTACGAGTCACCATATATGTTGAGATCGGTGATCTCCATCTCAATAGCCATTTCAAGGCCCAAGTGAAGCGCTTGGTATTCCGCCACATTGTTAGAGCATAATTGAGTGAGCACAAATGAATACGGAAGAATGTGCTTTTCGGGGAGACGAAGACCACTCCTGCACCAGCGCCATCACGTCTAGCTGCACCATCGAAATACATTTCCCAAGGAGGGAGGATATCGATGTAGAACATGCCTTCTCCTGGCAAATCATCGTTTAGCTCCCAATCATCGGGAATGGGATGATCTGCTAAGAAATCTGCCAACGCTTGCCCCTTGACCGCTCTTTGGGGTACATAGACAAGGTCGTACTGTTTTAAGATGATCGCCCATTTTGCTAGTCGCCCATTTAAGATTGGCTTAGATAAGATGTACTTGATGAGATCAGCTTTGGAGATCACTTGCACTGTATAGGCCTGCATGTAATGGTTTAGTTTCTGGATGGCAAAGATGAGTAACAAGCACATCTTTTCAATAGGGGAATACTTCAACTCAGCGCCGACCAACGTACGACTTAAGTAGTACACGGCGACTTCTTTCCCTTCCTCGTTTTCCTGTACGCATAATGCTCCTAGGGATTTTTCCTGAGCTGCAATATACAGTCGAAGAGGCTTGCTTGGGATGGGTACCCCAATACCGGAGGATGGGACAAATATTTCTTTATTTTCTTGAAAGCTGCTCGACATGAGTTGTCCTATTCAAACGGTGCTCCCTTTTTCATGAGGTGGCTGAAGGGGTGGCAACATCCTGTAAGATTTGAGATGAATCTTCGGATGTATGCCAAGCGACCTTGAAGTCCGCGAAGCTCTCTGAGATTCTTCGGCTCAGGCATCTCTTGAATTATCTTGATCTTCGATTGGTCGAAATCGATTCCCTGATGGTGAATGATGAAGCCCAAGAATCTTCCGGAGGTGACACCGAATGCGCACTTGAGTGGGTTCATCTTCAATTGGCATCTCCGTAATCACCCAAAGATCAAACGAAGATCTTGTATGTGGTCCTCCCTCTTTTTGGACTTGACTACCAAATCATTGACGTAGCATTCAACTTTTTTGTGAAGCATATCGTCGAAAATTGTTTGCATTTCCCTTTGGTAAGTTGCTCCTGCATTCTTAAGTCCGAAGGGTATCACCTTGTAGCAAAAAATGCCTTTAGGTGTGCGGAAAGCTGTAGCCTCGTGATCTTCTGGCGCCATCAGAATCTGATTGTATCTTGCGGTACAATCCATGAATGACAACGCTTCATGCCCTGTAGTTGAATTGATCATGAGTTCTGTGACATGTAGTGGGAAATCATCTTTTGGACAAGCGTGGTTGAGATCCCGGAAATCCACACAAATACGAAGTTGCCCATTTTTCTTCCTGACAGGCATGATGTTTACGATCTAGGTTGGGCATTTGACCTCGCGAATGAATCCTGTCTCTATGAGTTTGTTAACCTCCGTTTCAATTTTCGGTACCAACTTTGGGCAAAAATGTCGCTGAGGTTGCTTCTTAGGCGAAATGCCCCTTTTGATAGATAGGCGATGAACTGCAACCTTTGGGTCCAACCCGTGCATTTTTTTTATAGCTCCAGGCAAATATGCCCTTGTACTCTGATAGGAGTTCCAAGTACTGCTTTTCCTCTTCGAGTGTAAGTAATGAGCTTATGTAGATAGGGCAAGGCTCTTCATTGGTTCCAAGATTCAGCTCTTTCAAGTCATCAACTGTAGCCTGGCCCCCATCTTCGAAAGTCTCAGGAGTTTCTGCCAGCTCTATCTCTGAGTTTGAGTCATCACATTCATGGATTGTGATATGATTGGAAGGAACAACTTCTTCTTCCTCCGCTTCCTCGTTAGAGCCAGAGTTTTTTCGTTGACCTGTGAAAACCACAGTACGCCTCTTTACTCTTAATGAACCGTCTGTCTTAACATCCAGACTAGAGAAACATTTCATACGAGAAGGAATTGAGCTTTGAACTTCATTTGTCACTCCCAAGTGGCTAAATACAGAGCTTTTCTCGTGCTGAAGTTGTGAGTTTGAGGACTTTTCACCAGCTCCTATTCTGGCAAAAACGGAAGGCTTTGGCCGAGGATCATCTTTGATTCTGTTGAAAACAGAGCATCTGTGATCTTTCTCTTTTCCTATACGGGAGAATACTGACGGACGTTCTTTAGAAGTGGATGATTGTAGCCTATCAAACATAGAGGGCTTTGGGTTGGGTGAAGCATTTTCATCTTCACTCACATCTACTTCTTCAGCTGAGATGTGTTGAATCACCAACTTCTTGTCTCTTCGTCGCCCAGAGATTCTGACTGGCTGTGGTGGCGTGAAACCCAGTCCAGCTTTAGAGACTCCTATTGAACCTCCCTGCTCTTGAATCTTTCTCTGAGTTTCGGTAAGGCCATGAGGCTTGGCTTCGACTACCTTTCCTAAGGTAGCTGGATTTTGAAAGTTGTAACTAGCCCTCTCCATAGGCTTACATGCATTAGGATCAAATCCTTCCCTAGTCCGTGCGCTTGGCAAGTCGTCGCCTTCTTTAGAAGAAACGACAAACCCGAAAGAGAGGGCCTACTCACCTTAGTCTGCCACATCTTAAGCGTTGGAACTATTACACTTCCCTTTAAGGTAATTATGCTAGCTCCATTATCCTTTTTAGTAGCTTTGGTCTCGATGGTTCTGCTTGTGCACTCACTAAATGGTGATTCGCCCTCCTTACGGCGAGACCTAGGTATGTACCTTAAGACTGGTGGCATTGAGCCTGTTGAAGCAGTAGTTTCTTTAGCAACTTGCTCAACACAAGAAGTGGTGCTACCTTGCTTGCTTGCTTCTTTCTCGAGTTGCTGCTTAGAAGCATCATTGTTTGTTGCTCGAGGGGCCTTCTTTGCAACACCTTTGCCTATGGAAGAAATGGTTGATGGCATGGTTTCTTTAGGTGCAACACCTTCTTCAAAGAACCTTGTGTCTGAAAAATGAGACTCAGCCTTAGTGAATGGCTTGACATCCCCGTTTATTTTCTTTTCTCCATCACGATAGTACTTACGGCATTGGTGTAAAGTGGAAGCCACTATCCCATGCTCATGAAGCCATGGTCACCCAAGTAACAACCTGTAGGAAGTCTTAGCATCGATTACATGGAAGATGGAGGACGTCGTCAAATCTCCCATTATCAGTTCAACGCGAATCATGCTGATTGCACGTTGGCCTTCAAGGTTAAAGCCTTGAATCATCGTTCGACTCTTAGATAGTTCTTCCACTGTGATGCCTAAGTCGTTCATTGTAGACTTCGGCATGATGTTGACGGCTGACCCTCCATCCACGAGAATGCATCTGACTTTCTGCTCCCTAATGTAACCAGTCACAAACAAAGGAAGATTATGGGGCTTGGATCTCAACAACAAATCATCATCAGTGAAAGTGACTGCAGTGTTGCAATAGGCACACTGAACAGGGCCTTCTGTTGATACTCCCACATCCTTGATTTTATCAGCGTAAAGTTCTAGGTGTTGTAAAGCAGTAACAACATACTAGCGCATCTCATCAGGCAGACAAAATATTTGCTCCCAGCCCATGCGAGCTAGTAAAGCCTCCAAGACAGTTAAGGTCTTATCAGCTACTCTAGGAGACCCCTCTTGTCCGTCACTTCCTTCGTCTTCCTCTTCTTCGAGCTCAGAACATGAAGTCATGTTGACTGTAACTTTTTCAAAGAAGCCTGTTGGGAAAAACTCTTCGAGTGTGACAGGGACAAGCGGCTCCTGCTTAAGGAGGTCAATAGGCAAAATTTCGTACCTTTTGGCGTTCTTGGACTTCTTCTTTCCTTTTGAATGACGAGGGCTTTTCTTTCTTCCTTGTCTCTTCCTGTAGCGAAGAGGTGGCAATTGCGCTAGGCTTTACTTTCTTGGCCTCCGGCGGGTGATAAGAGTCCATCCCTCTTCATCAACATCAACTTTATCAGAGACATCCATAAAAGGATCAGTGTCTATCACGGGCCCTTTGGAATCAATTGGAATCACCACAGGTTCCAAACTTCCAAATTGAATTGTGATTAATTTCTCTCCAAGGGAGGAAATCTATTCGGTATTTACTCTACCATGAGGTGGAGTATGCTTTGGTCTCCAGGGCGATGAGGAACGCTCCAGTTGAGTGGAGATATGATTTGTCTCAACAGTATCGTCCAAATCCAATATTATCTTCCCATCCTTTGCAAGTTGCATAATACGCTCCTTGAGCATAACGCATTTCTCGAGAGGATGACTAACCACCCTGTGATACCGGCAATATTTTGGATCTGTAACCCTTCCGGCTTCTTCGGGCCGTTTTGGTTCTGGAAGTTGGATAACCCCATTTTCAAGGAGATCATCAAGCATTCATGACAAGTCTGAGTCAGGGAATGGGTATTTCTTCTCCTGCAGTTCCTTCAATATAGGACGCTTCTTTCCAGAATCCTTGGAGAATCCACCCTTCTTGTTTTCATACTTGGGCTTTCCGGAGATCCGAATCGGCTCCCCAGTTGAAACAGCTATGGCTTCTTTGTTTGAGGACTTAGTGGACTTGGGATTTTTCTTGAATTCACCCTTGTCCTTTCTAGCGTCAGACGAGGAAGAAGACTTGTCACGGCGACTTGCGATCATTATCTCCATATCATGAGCTTTCGTTGCCAATTTCAGGAAGGTCCTTGCCTTACTCATCTGCAAGATGTATAGTAAATCTCACTCCATGCCCTGAGCACACATTTCAACGGCTGAAACTTCTGATAGACGATCCTTGCACTCAAGACTTAGGGACCTCCAGCGATTAATGTAATCAAGAACCGGCTTATCCTACCATTATCTGGTGTTTGTTAGCTCTGTCATGCTAACAACACGTTGGGTGCTGTAGAACCGATTCAGGAACTCCTACTCCATTTGTTCCCAACTGTCAATAGACTCTGGCTTCAAGTCTGTGTACCAGTCGAATGCGATCCCTTTTAGAGTACGAACAAACTGTTTCACCAGCCGGTCCCCCTCTGTACCAGCATTACTACACGTCTCAATGAAGTAGGCAATATGCTATTTGGGATTGCCCTTGCCATCGAACTGATTCAACTTGGGAGGCTGATAGCCATGCGGCATGCGAAGAGCATC
Source organism: Carnegiea gigantea (assembly GCA_029747015.1). Taxonomy (NCBI): domain Eukaryota; kingdom Viridiplantae; phylum Streptophyta; class Magnoliopsida; order Caryophyllales; family Cactaceae; genus Carnegiea; species Carnegiea gigantea. The sequence continues at coordinate 647,816 of JAKOGI010000127.1, read as the reverse complement.
AATCTTCTTCGTATAAGGCTTTGTATACAGGTGGGTCTTGTGAGATCCTCCTCCCAACTGAGCCATAACCGCATTTGCTATTAAGCTCTGAATCTGCTCAATAGACATCGAGCCTAAAGAGCGGTCCTTTCTTGCCTTGCGCTCATCATCAGATTCTTCACTGTGGCTGGACTCTTTATCAGAGTCTTCGGCGCCTGAACCTTTGTTGGAAGCTTCAGACGACTTCTTTTCCAACTTCTTCATCAGCTCAGCAATCTGATCGTTCTGGCGTTTGATTTGGGCGTGCTTTTCTGCACTTTCTTTAGAGAGCCAATCCAAAGTAGCCTTCATGCTTGCTAGTTGTTCTTCGACGTTAGTAGTCGTTGTCACCGTAACTGACATGATGACAGTGTCAGAGAATTCAGCTTCAACCTGCGAAAGAAAGTGATCCCTTTGATGATGCTAAAGAGGAATCACTGCTTGAATAACCATTATCTTCAAAATTGAAGGGTTGAAAAGCAGGGTTGGTGTGGGTTTGGAGCTCATCCATCCCATACGGGATTGTTTGCGACATGATGAAATCAGCAACAGATTTTTGCTTCAGAACATTTGAAGCGATTTGATTGACTCCATCGGATACCTTGGAGCCGAGGTTTTGGATCTTGTGTGACTGTGATGGTGCAGCCACAATTGATTGCTCTCCAGCAGCTTTTGTCATACTTCTAGTCATGACACCACCAGATGCAGCACTAGCAGTTGTTGATCCCTGAGATGCAGATCGCACAGCTTTCCTTGAACATTGGGTGATAGCGTTCTTAGGGGCCATGTTATCTTCGAGGGAGTGCAGAGTTTGTATTTTGGAGAAAGAGATAAAAGGCAGAGATGTCCCACCGAGCGTGCCAAAAATTTGTAAACACAAATTTCGCGCCTAAAATAAATTAGACAAGAAATTGATATAAACAAATTTAATCTTGTATTGATGTAGTGTGTAGGTACAATCTCTGAATTTAATATAATAAAAATGATCATCTGATTCGGTCTCCTAATAACTTGAGTATTCTGAGGGCTTGATACTTGATCTCGGTTGATGCAAATCAGCTGAAGAACTTTGAAGGTTGTTCTTGATTTTGATCTACAAGTGGCTGATTGTGGTTTCTGAAACTCTGCAAGTCTTGATCCTTCTCGCTTAGTAGCTGGATGCTCCTTGTCGTTTGAGCTCTGAATTCTGCCAATGTTGAATGAATCAACTGAAGGGAAATGACCCTTATTTTTAGGCTCTGCCAGCTAGGGTTAGAGCCGGGTTTTGGGCCTAGGCCCAGTAATTATTTTCTTATTTTTTAAATAAATAAAAAAATAATTACTAATTTCTGCATCATCGATGACACGTGTCAGCTTTTAAGTAGCTGAATTTTAGCCACTTTTAATTTTGATCAAGTAGGTCCATCAAAGTCAACGTGACACATGGCAATTTGAAATTGGTCAATTTTTTACACGTGACATCATTTAATTCGTCGTAGAATTTTTACCTTCTACATCATGTCTTTGAGGGAAGCTGGTACAAGATAAACAATTACTAAAGTGGTCATAGTTGCCCACAAATTGAAATAGAGTGGGGCGGATAAAGATCCAGGTGGTGTTTCTTAGTTTTGATCAATTGTGGTTTTGTGTCTTTGATTGTTGTTTTTTTTTTTTTTTGGTTGTAACCCAAACTTAACCTAGTGGCTTATAATTAATTGAAAAAAATGTATTAGTATTATCCTAGATGGTAAAGAAACTGTCTTCGTTAAATCCAGATTAGCAACTACTGAAAATTCACTACTAATAATTATTTCACAAAAAGTACAGAGATAGTTTTATCTGGCATTTTTCGATCATTATAATCCAAACTGACAAAACTGTTTAAAATAGACGACTTTTCAGTTATATGAAAAGTGGACATCGAATTCGGTAAAATAATATTCTGCCATTGAGCCAAAAGTGTAATTATTAATAGCCTTCAAATTTTGTGCAATTATTTTGACAAGTTTGTCAAAAAAATTTCACTCAAGCTTGGTTTAAAATAGAAAACACAAAGGCTTGTTTGACAAACAGCTGTTAGTCGTTTGCATTAGCTGTTTGTTGTTAGCTGTTTATATCAGTTGTTTCTATTAGCTAATAGCATTAGCTTTTTGTAAAAAAGTGTTTGATAAGATTAGTTGTTTATATAAAAATTGTCGGATAAAATTATTTTTTTACCCTTAACTCTGTTTTATTATTTATATACTCATGATTTTTGTTCTTTAGTATTTAATTTTCTTCTCAATATTTATGAATTAAAATTTAAGTAATATATACAATAATGTTTATTCATAAAATCCTATTTTGTTCATTGTACTTATACTTATGTAATCTTCTTTTTAATACAACGAAATAAAATTTGCAGAACATCTACTCCCCATAACATTGTTTGCTTTTTATTTAGATATAGAATCTGTTTATTATTGGTTTGTTTTTATTTGCCAATATAAGGTAAAATTTACATGATATTTGAAATATTTATTAGGTAAAATTAATTGACATAAATGATTTAACCTATTTATGGGAAATGACAATTGTTGTAATTTAGATCAACCTTTGGGCATTTTGGTCATTTGGAAACCAAAATCTAAACAGCCATTTGAAAAAGCTACTTAGTTCAGCTTTTTGAGAAATGACTTTTTGAGACCAAAAAGCCACTCCAAAGAGCTAACAGAACACCTAAACCAGCTGCTTGGCCCAATCACATAGCCAAAATGCTCTTAAACAATTAATTTTGATCAATAAGCTATCCAAATAGCCAACAACCAAACACCCCAAAGTCAACAATATGTTTTCTTAAAAAAAGGCTAATTGGTTAGCTGTTTGCTTGAAGGACTTGTTATTTATTAAGAGGCCTCAAATTTCAGAAAAGAAGCTCCTTGTTAAAGGTGAAGTAGGGCTATCATTCTTTGAAGTCTTTTTGTCAACAACATAGTAACACATGCTGCCAGGATAGTTGCCTCATGCATATTAATGCCAGCCACAACCACGACCACCTCTCCATAAGTACTAAGCAGGCATTAATTAATCCACCAGCCTGAGTAAAAGCTGTAGAGCAGTGACATTGGTTGCACAGCGGGCATACCTAATTACTGGCATGCCTTTTCTTTTTATTTTTTCAGTGAATTATTTTGCTTTAGCGTATTATAATTCAAGTTTCAGGTTTTAAGATCCTTAAAATCAGTGGTAGATGTTCATCGTGACTATAAAATTTTGAAAGATGACGTCTTAAAATGCTAATTGATACATACGAAATTTTAGGAGTTCAAAAACGGGGCATTAATGGTGGACAGAATTTGTGGGATCTGCCATTATTTAAAATAACTTTTAAGCGTGAGGAGTTCAACAATAATTCTGGTATACATTAAGCTCTGTTCAAACTTGAAATTCTCTTTTTAGATGGTCATGAATTCATGGATATTTAATCTAATTAAACATTGTCTAATCCTACTAAACAACTGATTTTATCCAATGCACAAACTGTGCATTTTGAGTATGAATTCATCGGCATTTCACCTGGCAGAAACTGATCCTACCCGAACCCGCCAGAAAATTTTGGGTTTTGAACACGATTTTCTCGACTCGAACCTGAAATTAACTGAAGTTAGTGGGTCAAACCCGACTCGAACCTGCCCGCTCGACCTGAATAGTATACTTTTATTTTTTATTTTTCTTTACTTTATCCCTTTTAACAACAATAATTATTCATTGTATCGGTCCGGTTAAATACACGTTATATAAGTATCACATCCTTTCATAAATTAAATAACAGTACTATTACTTTCCCAACTTTGTTATCATATAATAACATCATACACAACTTATAAATGGAAAAACTTTAAAAAAATGGTGTGAAATAGCATGAAATTACTATCTAATGTTAAGAAAATCAATTTAGAATAAGGCAAATATTTAAAACATGCAAACCATACCATTGTATTTTAGTGCATTGAATACGTCTCATCATATTTAAAAATGTTATGCTATGATAATCTGACATTTTGATATTATAATTAAAAGATAATTATAATATCTTATGTTTCTCTAATATCCTTTCATTTATTTTCTCTTCTAACTGGTTTCAAACTATGATATTGAGTAATGACACGACTCGTGTTCGTGTTATGATGGATCCACTAACAAAGTATACCTAATTAGGTAATGATAATTTACTTAACAAAAATATCAAATTATTAAATAGCTTCTTAGCAGCGGAACCGCTCCGACTCGCTAGTATGCGTTGACTTGGATGGCGCATAAATAATTCGACTAATTAATCACATCATATTAATCCACTGGCCGACTCACTGGGGCCGACTCTTTGGCCAAATGTACATGACACACATATATTATAATGAAAAGTTTGAATATCTTTAATATTCTTTTAAGAAATTACAATTACAATGTTTTTTTTCATTAAATACGAACAATTTTAAGTTTTAAATATGTCGTGTTTTCAATTTTGACCAAAAAGAAAGAATATACAAAAAGGGCAATCTAAACTTGTTGGATAGACCCGAAACCCATATAACTCAATTACGACCGCTCGTATTTTACTCGAATCTGAAATATATCCGACCCGTATTTTACCCGAACCCGAATACACTCGACCCGTATTTAATATGCCCACCCGAATTGACAGGTCAGGTTGTGCATGTTTGGAGTTTGTGGTGAAGTGGGGATTGAACAAAGGCAAAATGGGACTAAAAATGGTAAATTTTTTTAGTGTTGGTACCACATCTACATTGTTTAATTATAATATACATTTATTTTTGAGCCTTTAATCATCATTTAAAATCTTTGATTCAAATTATATTAAAACATTTCAACTAAGAGGTTTCAAGTTAAATTATTAACAATCCCTATATATTGAATTAATGTGTAAGTCCTGATAGGGTCTATGTATCATCCATACTTTAAATACAAAGGGCATTTATTTGTAAGGGGTGTATTAAAATATATAATAAATCTATTCCTAAATCTTTATTCATTAGTTTAAATTTTTGATTGATGATTTTTGATATCCATGTTTAGAGTTTAGTGCTATCTTTTCACCTCATCATTTTTTGGTGTCTATAGAAGCACAAAATATGGAATTCTTTGGATTGATATCAAAATTTTTGCTGTAAATCTTTGAAAATTTTACCAAGCTGACTAGTCGAAGTTCTTTTTTCTTTGCATGGGGGGCGGGGGGTTAGTTGAGCGACTTTATTGAGCTCCTATCTCAGGAAACCCAATAAACTTAAAGCAACTGGACCGTTTGGCCTAGTTGCAGCCTACTAGAAATCCTCAATTATTCTCCTAAATGATCAATCCCGACAGGTGATGATAAGTATTATGACTCTTTAGGTTCCAAAGTGCCTGAATAAATATTTTGTCCCTTTCTTTGCGGAGTTGGGGGATTGAGCACTTGAGCATACATAGTGAAGTGAAGTATTATTAGATTGCAATCCAATTAGATGGAGGTTCCATGAAGTCGACTCACTGTCCCTGCATCTGAATCATCATTATCAACGTATACTAAAATTCAACAAAGTCAGCTCAGCCAATAAAAAAACAAAATCAACAAAGTCGGCTTTTCTGGAGTGAGACATGGGTTGTTAATTGCTATTAGGCCATGTGAACTAAGACTCATTTGATTATGACAGGAGTAATTTTGGGTTTCTTTGAATTTGGATTAAATTTACTGAGTTGAAATTAGCTAAGATTTTAGTAGTTTTTTTAAAATTCTGAACAAGGGTCAAGCCCTAAAAACTACTCCCTCCCTCCCATATTTATTACCAAAAATATCTATTTCTCTAGTCCCATTCATTGTTGAAATTTTGTTGTTTCAAAAACTTAACATTGTTTTTATTGGTTAAAAACTCATTTCAACAATTTATATATATTTAATAATTATTTTCACGTATTGTCTAGAATTGACGATCAATATAGGACGGAGGAAGTATTATTAACATATGAATCATGGTAAATAAAATTTCGTCATATAACATAACATGCGTACTTCATTTTATTTTAAGTTAAGTTATAAAAAAATCTGAAAGGACAACCCTGCCAATTCAATTAAATAAAACTAAATATTTAAATTCATTTATTAAATAAAAAATATCTAAAATATATATTCCTATTTTCAAGCTTATGTCTATAATATTTTAAGATAAAGTCTAAATGTATCAATATATGAGCAATATTAACGTTCTATCGATATCTATACTCTAGCAAAAGAACTATGTATAAAATAAATGATTTGAAAATTTAGGATATATTGAACAAATATTATAAAATTTTTACGCATTTGTTGTAGAAAGTTTTGTAACAAGACATATCTTAAGTGTCTTGCTTTGACAAAAGTTGACATGCTAAATGCATGATTTACAGTCACCGGACTATTATAATTAGAGCCAGTTATGAATTGTAAACCTTTAGTTCTAGTCCGGTAAGCTGGCGGAGGCAAAATGATACTCTAATCTGATCAATCCTATTTACAAAAGTGTACCACATGTATATTTTTCTAACTACGAACAAATATGAATGAAAATAGGTTTTACACCATTTAAAATTATAGCACCATTTAATACACGATAATATAAGTTTTAAGTCCAAATAAGAAATTTAAAAAGCGTCCTAGCAAGACATTTATAATTTTGCACCAAAAAATCATTCAAAAAATAATTTATCAAATAAAGCGCAGGTTCGATGATTGGATGACAAGATTGAAGATTGTTAGTGTAATTGCAAGAGGGGTTCTTTATCTTCATGAAGATTCTTGACTAAAGATTGCCCATCAGGGATCCCAAACCTAGTAATATTCTCCTTGATGAACGTATGAATCCCACGATAGCAGATTTTGGCATGGCGAGGCTTTTTGGGGGCATATCGAACCCAATGCGATAATTTTGGGAATGGCCTAGGAATTGACCCTAGTTAAGCCATGTGTATTATTATGTGAAATTCTTTTTTGATTTCCTCCCCTTTGGTTGCAGAATAACTATTGTTTCCTAATGCATTAGCATATATGCAAGGTAGATTAAGATTGTACCTCTTCATAAGCCGGCATTAAACAAACCGCTAGTCTGAAGGAGTTGCAGGAGGAGAGCAATGACAGTGTTGGCAGGCTTTTACAGTTCTGCCTAATTACTAGCAGGTATTTTATTTGACTTCTTGATAGGCTAGTTCAAATCCAGGTATCTACTGTTAATTTTCAATGGCTTCATCATTGTTTTTTAATGAAAGGTAAGTTTTCCACTTGTAAAGAGAGAATGAATAATACTTTCATCAACTTAGTTGACATTAGTGACCGATTCAGCTGTAAAAAGCTCTCTTTGTTTAAATTAAAAAGTTATGTTAAACTTTTAATTTAAACATTAAGTAAAAATAATTTTTTATTAAATTTATTCTTAAGCCTTCAAGTATCATATTAAACTTTTAATTGAAAGTCGAAGAATAAATTTTGTACTCAACACTTGTATGTACATCCTACAAGTGGACGATAGTCATTAACTCTTTTGGGGGAGGGGTCCAGCGAGTTTGTACGTCCATCAAAAAGTGGCATCGTCCATTTGGGATCGACAAATCCAGCTGTCCCACCTAAGGCGTTGATAATTCTAAAGAACAAAGCATACAGTTGCAATTTTGAATCATTTGGAAAAAAACATCAATCTCTCATGAAGTCTTCTCTATATCTCTTCAAATGTCTTGTTTTCTACATTGCAATTATTGTTTGACAAGGTCCTTGTGAAACAGTATAAACAATATGGTGCCGATCGGGGCCATCGGGCAGTCGAGCAATTGACATGCACTATGTATTATCTAATCCTACCAAACAAACTCTCCCTAATTTTAGGAAGAAATCATCTCACACAAAAAGGCTCGTAAAATAGGCTGGCAATTTTTTTGAATATTTTTAGTGTGACCAAGGATGAATATTTTATTCACTGCATAGCACTGGCAAAAATTCGAGTTCGAGTCGAATTCGAGTCGGATAAATCGGATAATGTCAAAATTCAGACTAGAAATTGATGTCTAATACCTAGTTTTTTCTGCGTTGGACAATTCAAACAAGACTGAATTCGGGTCAGAATCGGGTTCGAACAATAGAAATATAAAAATTGTTGTGTCCGGATTCCAAATTCATATGAGAATAAATTCGAATATTCGGATTGGACAACTTTTTGTCATCTCAATTCATAGGTACCAAATAATTTTTCAAGGGTAACTTCTATTGAAGTCACCCTTGAATGAATTATTATTAGTCACTATATAATTACTAAAGAGCCCCCTTAAAAAATTCATATCAGAATCTTCCATATGTGAGACAGTTTTATTTAGATTTACTACCAGCTCCCGAGGTTCTAATCCATGAGTCATTCGGAATTTAGCTAGTGCAAATTACACGATTGACTGTGAATTTCATTGCAACTACCCGCTTCCCCCCTCACTTGGACCTGTCAACCTAGTGTGCCATTCCAAGGTGGGGCTAAGTAGTTATCCAACTCATCTATGGTAAAAAAAAAATAAATAAATAAATAAATAAAAAAATAAATAAAAAAATAAAAAGGAAGAAATATATACCATATGACAGTATTTAAGAGATGAAATCAATCGCATTCTTGCCCGTGTAAGCACGGTCCAAATCATGGAAGTTTATCGTGTCGTAAAATTGATGCCAATAAAGACTACTCACCCTCATGTTGCAGCTTAACATATGTAAATCCCCTTATGCATATCATACTCTTGCGGGCACATATGTTCAAGAGCCACATTAGCAAATATATATTAAAAAATTAATATATGACAAATACACGCATAAAAAAAAATATACACATCAACAATGAGAGGATGTACTTCTAGGAGTGCATAAGAAATCGGCTGTAAATCAAATACCCAATCATCCAAGAATATATTTATATGCAGTTCATAATTACTTCAAAATTAGATTTAGTCTTACATGTTTAATTCTTTATAATATTTTTTTGGTCCATATATAGCATAATGATAGTTTATAAATATAATTCTTTTCAATTCAAGTAGAAAAATAAAATTCCAACGTTAATTTACTTTCCTACTTAAGGAATGAATAAATTATAACACTAATACACCAAGAATGAAGTACAAAACTCATTAACATTGTAGCCTAGATAGATTAGGATCATATGATCCTACCATCCACACCTGAATAAATGATCCAACTCATTTAAGATAGATTTCCCATTCTAATTATACTGCAATAAATTGAAAACCTTGGAACCCTCTTAGAATCTTTAGAATAATTAGGAGTGTCACACTCAGAACTCTCTTTTTATTTTGGAATTATATGTATTCTTAGTCATATTGTAAGTAATCAGAATATGCAAGTTCACTATACCTAACTCTTTTTTAGATGCTGAAACTGCTTCTTTCTAAGAGCCTTTGTCAGAATATTAGTAGGTTGATGCTTAGATGCAATGTAGTAAACAGCCAGCTCTCTAGATTAAAGTTTTTCTCGAACAAAATAGCAATCATTCTCAATGTGTTTTGTCCATTCATGAAATGCAAGATTCTTTGCAATATGTAAGGTGGCTTGCATATTACAAATAAGATGTATGAGTTGCTCATGGAAGACCCCTAAAGAACTAATGGAAGATCTGAACTAAATCGACTAACTTATTGCTACACCCATTGCCTGTACTTAGCTTTTGCAAATGGCCCAGATATCCTAGCTTGCTTCTTAGTCTTTCATGAAATAGGTAAACTTTCAAGAGTCACAAAATATCTTCTCAAAGATCCATCTTCTGAGTAAACATGTTTCCAAATCTGCATCACAATAGGCATAAAGTTGGGGATCATTATTGGCATGCAAGAAAATTCCATGTCTTGGAGGACCCTTGGGATAACGCATATGTAGAAATCGATGAACCGCCTCCATATATGCTTGCTTTGGTGCTTAAATAAATTGAAAGAGAAGATACAACACATAGCATAACTCTGATTGAGTAATTGTCAGAAAGATTAACGTTCCTACAAGCTTGTTATCTACTTTCCTCATATAAGGTTTCTTTAGTTACTAAAGAAAGCTTGTGATTTTCTTCAATAGGGAAGACACTTAGCTTGGCTCCTAAGAGCCTACATTCATCAACAATTTCAAGGGCATATTTACATTGATAAAGAAATATTCCTTAGGGCCAATTCCTAAAAGCTAAATAAAAGGCAACCCGGTGCATAAGCATCCCGCATTCACGTAAGGTCTGGGGAAGGGCCACACCCCAAGGGTTGTATTGTAAGCAGCCTATCTTGACTTTCTTAGTGGCTGACTTCAATACTCGAACCCGTGACCTTTTGGTCACACGGAGAAAACCCTACCGTTGCTCCGAGGCTCCCATTCATTTCAAAGAAGCTAACAAATATTTCAAAAATATCACAATCACCGCACTTGAAGAGTACAACGTCCACATTGCGCCTTGCAAATTGACTGACTTGCATATCTTTATGACCAACTGTCCATCATAGTATCTTTTCTCAACTAGGTAACTGCTAGGGATATCCCATTCATTAACGTAGCTTGCGGTCACGAATCGACTATGATATCCTTTGCAACGCCACAGTCGCACTCTAGGTTGCAGATAATTATCAGGAATGTTTTTAAAGATTGATGACTAACCCTATAAATCACCTCAAACCTTTTTCAATGCTTTATCATTACTCATATGCTACTTGAGAGAACTTCTCATGAGGTCACCCATCCTAAAGTTTATTCACGATAAGCACGTTTAACCATGGAATTGTTACGAGTAGGTTCCTTGAAATAGAAAGTGGACCTTAGATGAGTTAAAAATACCGCAAGTGCACGGTGCCAGTTGTACCTAGTAATGGCAAGTACGAGTCGTATTCCACAGGAAACTTGCTTCCAACTACTAGAACTAATTTAACTACTCAAGCTAGGCAATCACAATTGGATTTTTGGACTTAGACTAAGGGAAAATATAACGACTAACTAATGAAATAAACAATAGAAAGGAAAGCGCTTAGGTTTGAATTAATAGCACGACTATGCTAGTGAACCCATCATTAACCTCACCAAACAAACCCAAGCATGCATTACAAGTGGATAGATTGTCAGTTAAGCCTATCTCCTCCCTCTCTCAAGGGTTGAAGACTAATCCTACAACTATAGTCACCTATTCTCATGGGACTAAAAGTCGAAGGATTACAAGATTTACAATCTCAAATCTCAATTGGAATCTTAATAATTTTCATATCAAAACTCTAATTGTCTACTAAGTCGCTCTAAGTGAAGGTTTCGTCTCTCAACGCTCTCCTAAACCCTAATAAAAATGGATGAAAACTCTTTCAAGCATTTCATCGAGCATGTGGTGTGCATAGTAAAAATTGCAAGCAAACAAAATGGAAGCAGGGATTGGGCCAATTCATGATTCAACCATACATATTCGGCATTAATCCCTACCTAAGTTGGAGGATTTAGTCTACAATCATGTTTCCAACCACAACCATGACATTCAATTCAATAACCATAGTAAGCTCTAAAATAATCAAGAAGAAGAGGGGAGAATTGAGAGAAAACAACCTGGAATTAATCGAATGAATTCAAGGTAGAATAAATTTCAATCCAAATGCCAAATCAAAAGTGCGAAAATAAAACTCTCTAGTAAAACCTAAAAATCACCAAACAAAACGTCTGGGAAGAGAAAACTGAATGAAAACTGGATGAGCCCCACAATAACCCCGAAGGAAAATTAAAGTCGCGACGCGGAGCGGGGGTGGCACGGTCGTGCCCCAAGGCACAGGGGCACCGTGCCAAAATTCTGGAACAGCCGCCCAGAACACACGAAGCAGCACAGCGCGCTACACGACACGGCCATACCGTGCCATGTGGCACGGTCGTGCCATGTGGCACGCCCAGGCCGTGCCACTTGGCTGGCTACTTGTGCTCGGTTGGTTGTCGTGGCCCGGCTAGTTATCATCGTTTCGCTTTGTCGGGACTTCCATGCGACGCTTTTTCGCGGTTTAACTCGCCTCCTTGACACTCCTTTCTGCTAAATGTTGTTCGTCTTTCCGTTTCTTCAATAAAGTTCCCGAAAATATCGAAAGATGTTATATGAGTAAAAAGTACACTAAAGGAGGCCGATTTAACTCTTCCTTAACACAATCGAACGTGAAAATGCTAGGGAAAATGAGTTAAACAGGGGCTAGAAATGGGACTAAATAGAGGTTCATCATGCCCCATGCTTATCTTTTGCTTGTCCCAAGCAAGACTACGCTATGAAAGATCAGAGAGGATGGTAAACCTCTCAACACACCCTCTTCAGGCGAGGGACGAATAATCAATAATATAAGTTAAACTATGCATTAGAAATGGCCATGTCAAAATGTGAAACAATTTAAATATAGCTCGCACACTTCCTTCCTTGGGTCCCCATACTTAAATGCAATACATCGAATGCCCTAGTATCGAAGCACATAACAAGACAAGACATTTCTTGATGAGTGGTGAGTAAGCAGGACTGGTAGAACCTCACTTTTAGGACAAAGTGGAACACTCTCTTCAATGTGTTTAGAATATATAACAAGGGTGCACTCAATACTCTATCCAATCAAGCAACTACCATAAGCTTGGTAGAGTTCTCAATTCTCCACCGCTTAATGTAAAGTGCAATGTGTAAATCATGAGGACTTGTAAAGGGATGTAATGGGGTCAAAGGTAAAGGGTTAGAAGTGGAATAAATTTGGGAAGATTAGAGCTAATAGTCAAAAGACTAGGGAGCAAAAAACACTTCTACAACTAATGTCAGAATAACAACTTCACATCACAATCGAAAATTTGAGTAATAAACCCCACAAAAACCTAAAGGGAGGAATTTAGCATTCTCATTGTCACACTCCCATGCCAAACACCTTATTTACAACTTTTCTTTTTTTTTCCTTCCTTTTTTTTCCCCCTCCATTTTTCTTTTCTTTTCCTTTGCTTCCTCTTTTTCATTCATTTCTATTTCTTTTCTTTGAAAGGAGAAAGGCACGTGAATGGCATGGGGAACACAAACTTGAAATCACGAATCCCCCTAAACAAGCCACTAATAATGTAGCCAAGGTGAACTAACCTTCGAAGCAAACCCAACTCGACATGGAAGCATCGCTCCACTGGACCTTGACAAGGATATGGAGAATATCGATAGGCCAAGTGTGTAGTGTGTATGGGGCAACAATAAAGACAAGGGGAAAGCCACAAAGGGCTAGTAAAGAGGATAGTACATAATAATAGGTGGCTTTTGGCTCATGTGGCTAAATAGAATAAAAATCGCCTCAATCATATTAACATATGCACATGCTAAATGCGATTTCAAAGAGAATAAGATCAAGTTCTAAAGATGTAATCCTGGATGAGTCACATATGAAGGAAAATACGAGACTATATGCAATGAATAGTCATCAAGCTCAAAGTCTCACAGGTAAGTCTACCACAGTCCAACAACTTACTCCAAGGTATATCCCACTTATTGAGGTCAATTAAGCCAAGTCATATGAATCTCAAGGGCAATATGACATACAACATAGGGCAGAGAAAATATAGATGGTAGTGTTAGAGCGTAATTCACAAAAGTTCACATCATAATAGGCCACACTTCAACGCACAACTCAACCAGATCAATCAATCATCACCCCTTGTGTTCTCTTTACAAGAGGAGTTTTCGCACACATTTATTAAAAAAGCAATAAATCTAACTAAGAAAGCGGTAAACGTTATAAGGGGAAGTGAAGAGAAGGGCAAGAAGTTGTACCTGGAAATCTTAAGGACACCCAGCCCGATACACTTCTCTTTTTGAGATGCAAAATCTAAACTATATGCTCTAAGCTACATGCTCTAATAAACGAAAAATGTAAGAACAATCCTAGTGAAGCTATATTGGGTCTTATCTATATGATGCGAATGTAAGTGATGTCAACCGACCCAACCCTAGGATCCGCGATTTCACCCAAAGAGTGATAAGCTCACCCCCCATGCTTGAGATTTTCATTGTCCTCAATGAAAAAAACGCAGAAAAAGAGCAAGGGAAGGGGTAATGCAAGGATCGAAGAGGGAAAGGGGGGGAAAAGGGCGGGGTGACACACTAGGTTTTTATTTTCTCTTTCTTTTTCTTTTTTCTTTTTTTTTGAATGCAATAAATGCCTTGGGTTGCCTCCCAAGAAGCGCTTGTTTAAGGTCCTTAACTTGACCCTTACCTCCAAATAGTATATGGTAACGATGCGGGAGGTAGCCTGGGGTGGGTGTAGAAATGTGAGATAGGATCCACTACTTCCCCAGGATAAGCAGAAGCGGTTGCAAAACGAATTGGGATGCCTGTAGAAATAGCAGAGGAACCTTTAAATAGCATGTGGGGTCCCCATTCCCATCAAAAATATCAGCCCGAGGAACAACTTCGAAGGGAAAAATAGCGATAGGCTCCTCAGAACGCGAGGGAAGGGCAGGTGCTAAAGGCAGTGCGGGGGGAGGAAAACTGAATTCCATCCTCTTCCCACACAGTTGGAAGGATAGAGTGCCTGCCTGAACATCGATCACGACCCCAGCAGTCACAAGGAATGGGCGACCTAAGATGAGTGGGGCCGGAAAGTCCTCATCCATGTCAAGAATGAAGAAATCACAGAGGATGAGGAACTTGCCCACCTGGATCGGGACATCCTCCAGAATGCCAACAGGTTATCTGGTAGAGCAGTCTGCTAGCTGAACTATTAATGTGGTGGGCTTGCGGTCTAGTAGATGCAGCTTCTTACAGAGTGAGAGAGGATTAAGCTCACACTCGCACCCAGATCACAAAGGGCTTTCTCAATCTGCATAGGGATAGAGAAGCTGTCGGGATCGTGCAGCTTGGAAGGTGACCGCTTCTATAGAAGTGCACTGCAGGATTCTCCAATGGTGTCATTGAAGCTTCCCCGGGTTCGCCCTTCTTGGACAGGAGCTTTCTCAAAAACTTTAAATGGGCAGGTGCATCCTTGAGAGCTTCCAAGAAGGGGTTACTGACATAGATTCGACGTAGAGTCTCCAGAAATCACGCAAATCTAGGTTCAAGCTGTGATAGCTTGGACTATACCAGTCATTGGGGGAACGGTACTGGGGGCTGGTAAGTGCGAGCGGGAGGTGAAGGTCTAGACTCCCCAGCAGAGCTCAGATTTTCTTTTCTCTTCTTCCTCTTTGTTCCTGCAGAATCAGGAATTGGAACTGTCTCCTGAAGAACCATCACCAGGCTCTCCTCTAACCCTTCTCTCATCATGGAGATGGCATTGGCTTGACCTCGTGGGTTAGTCTCACGCTGGCCTGGTAGATGCCTCTAAGGCCGGGATAGGTGGCTCACCTGTTGGGCGATCTGGGTGTCTATCATCTTCTGATAGGCGGCCATAGCATTGACCCTGGAGGTCAGTAGGTTGATTGACTCACTAAGAGTCTCGTTGGTCTTACTTTAGGTTACTATGAAATGCTCCATGAAACTCTCCAGGTGAGATGTAGGTTTAGGAGGTGGAGGGGGTGGATTGTAGGGAGCTCTGTTGTAGAAACCAAGTGGCTGGACAGAACTCTGGGGGTGAGGGTTGGGATTTTTGTAGAGAGGGTTCGGATGACTCTTCTAACCCTGGCTATAGGTGGTAGGATGGGGGTTATTTTGTAGTGGAGGGTTATAATTATGAAAAGCATTGACGTGTTCAATGCTAGGGGGAGTATTGTGACACTTAACGGAGGTATGTCCCTGTACACCACAGGTCTCACAGTATGCATAGGCCCCCATTGATGGCCCTGCAGAAGTGGCTAATAGGGTAGCCACTTTGTCCAGGCGCTATGCGAGGGCATCCACCCTGCTCGTTAAGAGTGTCATAGCGTCTACCTCATGTCTGCCACCGCCCCTCCTGAGGTGGCTCTTTCGCTCGACCAGTAATAATTGTTAGAAGCCATCTCTTCTAATAATACCTTTACTGCTTCAATAGTCTTTCCTATGAGAACACCCCCTACTGCGACATCGATAGAAATCTTCACTAACTGCTCCAACCCATTATAGAAGGTCTAGATTAGGAGCCAGTCAGGAACTGTTAAGCTTGTCGAGAGTTACAAATTTAACCACTACTTTGGTTATTAAATACTTTTTATAGCATAGGAAAGTAGGGATCGATCCATGAGGAAAGATTGTTGTACAAGGCTAGCTTAATCCTAAATGATTTTACTAATTCAATTTATTAAGTCTAATCTTAATAATTTGGAAATAATTAAAATCTAATGAATAAAAATCTGAAAAATTACCCAATGATGCTCCTAAATATTCTAGATCATATTCTAAAAATAAAACAGTAAAAAGATTCCCTAAATAATTTAGAAAAATAAAAACAGAGTAGTAACTGAAATTCTAATTAAAAATCAATAACAGCAAATAATAGTCAGAAAATAAATATTAAAAATATCAAACAGTAACCTAAAAAATTATTCTTCAGGTCTATAAGCTTATAAATTCTAAATTGTATCTAATTAATTTCAGAAAAATCAGATCAGAAAATTAGCATAGAATATCAAGCAGAATAATAAATCTGAAATTAGATATAAAATAATCTGCATTAATATAAATATGAAATTAATCACGAACATTACCCTAATTTTAGGACCCAATTTTCTGGATTTAACAACACCTAATAATCGTAAATTAAAATTAAAATCGAAATTTTCAGAATTAATAACCTAAAAACCTGCACTTCTTAATTTCACAAAATAATTCTGAAAAATTATCAAATAATTTTCAAAAATTACGAAATTGAATATGAGCAGACTAGGACACTATATAAATCCTAGGAATTAATAAAACTTGAAGAAATACGAAAATAACTATTTTTATTCTAATTTCTAACAATCCGGTAATTAAATACTAAAACTGAATATAAATCAATCTAAAATTATAACTACTCCAAAAATCAAAATCTAAACTATCTAAAAGTACCTAACACTCCTAAAAGACTATATTTTGGGGGGGGGGTCGATTGAAATTATATGGTAACCAAAAAAATGAAACAAAAATTAACAAACAAACTAAATTAACTATAAGCAACAAATAATTATCAAAGTTGTCAAATTTATCAAGGATACTCAGTATAATCTCAATCCACTATGCAAATTAATATTTATCATCAACACACAAATTAATTTCATTCATGAGTTAAACTATAAAAGACATCTGCCAGCAGTTCTTCCCTATTTTTCCTTAGGTTCTAGTTTACTTAGGTCCAGCCCTAATATAAACCCTACTAATTTGATAATCTTTACACCAGTACAAAAATTTAACAAACTAGAGCATTAAGAATTAGAAAAACATCATTTAACACTTTATAAGTAATTTACCAATAAATCGATTTAACAAAAATCTAAAGCGATTACCTAATTAAAAGAGATGGGTTTGAGCCATCCATGATTAATTAGGGTGACACCTAAGCCTAAAAGACTATAACTTTTACGTATTATAATCTTCTAAACTATCAATCGAAATTGTATTTAATCAACTAGCATGCATTCTAATCTATTTAACACAAATTTCATAAACGATAAACGCTAATCGCTAAAGAATCATGAATATAAATCAACTAAGCATTAAAGTATAAAATTTGTTTCAAAATAATTAATTTAGCATGGCTTCAAGAAGATTATACTAAGCACATAAAAATTTCTCACTCATATTGAGAATAAAATCACAATATTTATCAATAATAATCATGTTCAATGATCAACTATCAAGATAAAATAACAACCCCAATAACTATACATGAAATAATGATAAAAGATATACTTTTGAGAGAAGGATGGGTGCGTGGGTGGTGAGGCTGGCGTGTATGGCTGGTTGCGTGGTGGTTGATGATCCTTATGGTGATGGTGATGATGACATATATAGGGAAGAAAGGAGGGATGTGATTAGGGTTAGTAATTAGGGTTTCCTTCTTCCTTTCTTCCTTAAACTTCTTCTCCCTCAAGACTTCTAACTCTTCTCCAACTCTTAAAATCCTAGTCCAGACAATATCTTCATAATTATTCTTATTTGGACTGTCTTCTGCCCAAGTATGTAAGACCCGAGCCTCAACTACGCGCGTTCTACTCTTTATTAAAACAATGCCTAACCTGAAAAATATATAAATTAAAGTAAATTAGACGAAATAAAATATATAATATAAGCGAAATAATTATTAAAACAATGCATGATTTTTGGCTTAATAGGAACTCTGTGGTGGGGGCATTACCGCTGGAGGTCTTCAAACCTCTCCCAGGCCTCGTACAGGGACTCTCCATCTTGCTGAGTGAGGGAGGTGATGTCCGTCCTCAACTTGGCAGTCTTGCCAGGTGGGAAGTATTTGCGGAGGAAAGCCTTTGAGAGATCATCCCAGATGGTGAACAAGTTGGGCTCCTCGTTCTGTAGCCAATCACTGGCTCTATCCCTTAGCGAGAATGGGAAGAGCCTCAGTCGAATCGCGTCGGTGGTCACCCCGTTGAGTTTGATGGTGTCACACTTTGTGAGGAATTTGCGAAGGTACAAGTTGGGATTGTCTGAGGGGTGGCCATCAAACTAGTCTCGCTCCACGAAGGTGATGAGTGCGGGACTGAGTTCGAAGTTGTTGGCTTCGACTGTCGGGTTCACGATAGACGATGTGATACCCAACGCTTGTGGGAGGGCGTAGTCGCGCAACACCCTCCGTTCTTGCCCTGCCATCGCTGCTTCTGTTCTCTTCCTCCTCGCTTCTCCGCTACGCCGGCGTGCTGCTGCTTCTATCTCGGGGTCCAATGGGATAAGCTCTTGATCCCCTTTACTCTTCCTGCGCATACGAAAGCAAACACTACCACAGCGTAAACAGTTTCAAGCAAGAAGAAGGGAGAATAAGAAGGTGCAAAAAGAAAAAGAAAAGCCCAGTCTAGAGTGCTCAAACTGGTTCTAATATTGAAAGGCGCAAGTTCCCTGGCAACGGCGCTAAAAACTTGATGAGTTAAAAATACCGCAAGTGCACGGTGCCAGTTGTAGCTAGCAACAGTAAGTACGGGTCATATTTTACAGGGAACTTGCTACCGACTACTAGAACTAATTTAGCTACTCAAGCTAGGCAATCACAATTGAAGTTTTAGAGTTAAACTAAGGGAAAATTTAACGATTAACTAATGAAATAAACAGCAGAAATGAAAGCACTTAGGTTGGAATTAATAGCACAACTATGCTAGTGAACCAATCATTAACCTTGCCAAACAAACCCAAGCATGCATTACAAGTGGATAGATTGTCAGTTAAGCCTATCTCCTCCCTCTCTTAAGGGTCGAAGACTAATCCTACAACTGTAGTCACCTATTCTCATGAGACTAAAAGTCAAACGATTATAAGATTTACAATCTCAAATCCCAATTGAAATCTTAATTATTTTCATATTAAAACTCTAATTGTTTACTAAGCCGCACTAAGTGAAGGTTTCGTCTCTCAACGCTCCCCTAAACCCTAATAAAAATGGACGAAAACTCTTTCAAGCATTTCATCGAGCATGTGGCGTGCATAGTAAAAATCACAAGCAAACAAAGGGGAAGTGGGGATCGGGCCAATTCATGATTCAACCATACATATTCGGCGTTAATCCCAACCTAAATTGGAGGATTTAGTCTACAATCATGTTTCCAACCACAACCATGACATTCAATTCAATAACCATAGCAAGCTCTAAAATAATCAAGAACAAGAGGGGAGAATAGAGAGAAAACAACATGGAATTAATCGAATGAATTCAAGGTAGAATAAACTTCAATCCAAATGCCAAATCAAAAGTGCGAAAATAAAACTCTCTAGTGAAACCTAAAAATCGCCTAACAAAGCGTCTGGGAAGAGAAAACTGAATGAAAACTGAATGAGCCCCAAAATAACCCCGAAGGAAAATTAAAGTCACGACGAGGAACGGGGGTGGCACGGTCGTGCCCCAAGGCACGGGAGCACCGTGCCAAAATTCTGGAACAGCTGCCCAGAACACACAAAGCAGTACAGCGCGCCACACGGTACGGCCATACCGTGCCACGTGGCACGCCGCTTGTGCTCGGTCAGTTGTCGTCGCCTGGCTGGTTATCGTCATTTCGGTTCGTCGAGACTTCCGTGCGACGCTTTTTTGCAGTTTAACTCGCCTCCTTGACACTCCTTTCTGCTATATGTTGTTCATCTTTCCATTTCTTCAATAAAGTTCCTGAAAATATCGAAAGATGTTATATGAGTAAAAAGTAAGCTAAAGGAGACCGATTTGACTCTTCCTTAACACGATCGAATGTGAAAACGCAGGAGAAAATGAGTCAAATAGGGGCTAAAAATGGGATTAAATAGGGGTTCATCAACCTTCATGATATGGATAGTCATTTTAAATTTTTAAAGCCTAAATTCTGACCATAATTGGGGTGTTACACTACCAGTTTGCTTTGTACGAAAACAAATAATACAGGTCATCTTTATTTTTCTTCAGGCTGCTTCCCATTCCTATGTTTTGAGGAAGGAAAGACAATACTTCACTTGAAGGATGCCCAAACGACTTGTTAGGATTGATAAAAATCAATGGAAAGAGAACAAAAAAAAATTAAATTAAAACAATGCGTTATAGTCGAATGATGTTAGAGAATTTGTTGTAAAACTATTTATGAGGCAAATTCATGGGGAGGAGTTACATGAATAAACTCATTAGTTTTTTTCTTATAAATAAGAAAGAGAAGAAGCTGATGCAAAATATAACAAAGAAGTTACATAAGACACCACCGGAGAAAATATCAAGAGAGAGCATGGTGAGAGTGTGTGAGTGTAGGGAGCAACTGGTAATTAGTTGCCGGAAAATACATCCGAGTAGAGGGTGTGGGAAGGGTTTGTTTATAGGTGTTGGAAATTAGTACTTGTAAACAGAGAGAGTTATTTGTTTATTGTCCAAGAATAGTGGAATATAATTTTTCTCTCAAACTACTTTTGTGTGGTTTTATTTATGTTATCGTGTTCTTGATAATTTTCGAACCTTATGCGCTTAAAACCCAACAGTGGTATCAGAGCGAGGTTGCGCTGGGAAGGAGGGTTTATAAATGGTAAGAAAAAAATTGGAGTAAAAGAACGTGGGATGGCATCGGTAAAAGGCTAGAGCATTTCAATCGAACTTTTTGATGGTCATGGTGATTTCACCTTGTGCCAACAAGTGAAAAGTTTGCTGACACGAAAAGGGACAATTAAGGCCTTGAAGGTGAAGTCTCACAGGATCGAGAAGATGATGCACAATGAGTGGGTGGGACTCCAGGAAAAAGACAAGCCATCGAAGATGTCGACGGAGGAGTGAGAAGATTTGAAAGATATGGCAACGAGTACAATATTATTGTGTCTTGCAAATAATACTCTTTGGAAGCTTAACAGACATGGTGGATATTTGGGACAAATTGGAGAGCTGGTATAAGTCAAAATCGTTGACAAGTAGGTTATACTTGAAGAAACGATTGTTTGGTCTCCAAATGACGAAAGAAGCGAACTTCAGTCAACATCTAGATGAGTTCAACAAGATAATGATGGAGTTGGATTCTCTAGAGTAAAGATTGAAGAGGAAGACACGATAATGTAGGGAGCAACTGGTAATTAGTTGCGGAAAAACACATCCGAATAGAGGGTGTGGGAAGGGTTCATTTAGAGGTGTTGGAAATTAGTACTTGTAAACATAGAAAGTTATTTGTTTATTGTCCAAAAATAGTGGAATATAATTTTTCTCTCAAATTACTTTTTTGTGGTTTTATTTACGTTATCGTGTTCTTGATAATTTTTGAACCTTATGCGCTTGAAACCCAACAGTGGTATCAGAGCGAGGTTGCACTGGGAAGGAGGGTTTGTAAGTGGTAAGAAAAAAATTGGAGTAAAAGAACGTGGGATGGCGTCGATAAAAGGCTCGAGCATTTCAATCGAACCTTTTGATGGTCATGGTGATTTCACCTTGTGCCAACGAGTGAAAAATTTGCTGACACGAGAAGGGACAATTAAGGCCTTGAATGTGAAGTCTCACAGGATCGAGAAGATGACGGACAATGAGTGGGTGGGACTCAGGGAAAAAGACAAGCCATAGAAGATGTCGATGGAGGAGTGGGAAGATTTACAAGACATGGCAACGAGTACAATATTGTTGTGTCTTGCAAATAATACTCTTCGGAAAGTTCTTTGCGTAACAAACATGGTGGATATTTGGGACAAATTGGAGAGCTGGTATAAGTCAAAATCGTTGACAAGTAGCTTATACTTGAAGAAACGATTGTTTGGTCTCCAAATGACAAGAGAAGCGGACTTCAGTCAACATCTAGACGAGTTCAACAAGATAATGATGGAGTTGGATTCTCTAGAGTAAAGATTAAAGAGGAAGACAAAGCTTTGTTTCTGTTAGCTTCAGTATCTTCATCTTTTGATAATATCATGACTACTCTTTTGTTTGGAGAAAAGACCTTGAGACTTGATGAGGTGGTTGCTACTTTGTTGATGAATGAGACTTGGTGGGACAACAACATATTCTCAACTGATGGTCAAGTGGTCATGATTACAAAATAGTCCAGTCAGAGGCGAGTACAGTCAAGAGAGAAGGAGGAAGGGCCCCAATGTTCAAGATCGAGTAGTCAGAAGTCCGAAGAGAAAGAAGGATCTGGGAGATAAGAACCCGTCAGTAGTAAGAGTTGCAGAAGATTCGCACCTAGGGGATAGATGTGACATATTTCTATCAACTGTTGAAAGTCCAGGAAAGTCAAATTGGATATTAGATTCCAGTTATTCGTTTCACATGTGTTCAGTTAAAGAACACTTTGATACGTATCAACCATATGAAATAGGTACTGTCAACATAACAATTGGTACACAAAGCCGGATTGCCGGCGTGGGAACAGTACGGATTCGTATGTTTGATGGGGTAGTGCGGGCAGTAATTGGGGTTAGACATGTGCCAAATCTAAAAAGAAATATGATTTCTTTAGAGACTTTGGATGGGAGAGGCTACCAGTATTCATCCCAAGGTGGAGTTTTGAAAGTATCCAGAGGAGCTATGGTAGTCCTAAAAGGAGAAATGTTTAGAGGCTTGTACAGACTTATGGGAAATGTGCAGACGGATGGAGCTGCAGGGAGAGCTACTACAAGTGACTCAAGCGGAAGACAGGTAGCAAGGAGAAAACGGGTAATGTTTGATTCTTTGGCTAAAAGTGGCAATGAACTTTGCGGATCAAGCTAGGTGGAGTTATCGGTATTGATTTTTATCAAGGTAGAGATTGTTAGGATTGATAAAAATCAATGGAAAGAGAACAAAAGAAAAATATTAAATTAAGACAATACGTTATAGTCGGATAATGTTAGAGACTTTGTGGTAAAACTATTTATGAGGTAAATTCATGTAGAGTAGTTACGTGAAACAAGAGTTACGTATTGCAATAAACTCATCAGTTTTTTTCTTATAAATGAGAAAGAGAAGAAGCTAATGGAAGATATAACAAAGGAGCTACACAAGACACTACCGGAAAAAATACCAAGAGGGAGCTTGGTGAGAGTGGGTGAGTGTAGGGAGCAACTGGTAATTAGTTGCGGGAAAATACATCCAGATAGAGGGTGTGGGAAGGGTCTGTTTATAAGTGTTAGAATTTAGCACTTGTAAATAGGAAGGGTTGTTTGTATATTGTCCAGAAATAGTAGAACATAATTTTTCTCTCAAATTACTTTTGTATAATTTTATTTATTTTATCGCGTTCTTGATAATTTTCAAATCCTACGCACTTAAAACCCAACACGACTCTGCCTTAAATCCTTGGGGTCTGCAGCATTTGTATTGTTGTTCCCCCCCCCCCATAATAGAACACAAAAGTTTCCCAAAAAGTCAACATTATGTTTTCTCAAAAAGAGCTTAATTAGTTGTTTGTTCGAAGGGCTTATCAAGAGGCCTCAAATTTCAGAAAAAGGAGTTCCTTGTCGGTGAGGTAGGGCTAGGATTCATGCTCGATTTTTGACCACAAAATACATACTCAAGTATCCCTTAACTAACACATGCTATCACTGTACTATCGTTTCCTCGTGCATTAACACGCAAGCCATATATGCATATAGAGCAATAATTATGCACGACAACTTCAACCTCTCCATAAGGCTTGAATTTTCATTGTTGGTTCCCTTTCATAATAGTAGACCCATCCCCTTTCTTCACCTTCTATAATCAGGTTCCACTAGGTGTAGTCCTTTATCACAAAAAATTTATTATAAAAATTCACAATGCAATTCACATTCTTAATTAAAATAGCCAACCAAAATGAATTATAGGTTATACTCGAAATACATAGAACCTTGTTTAATTATTATTCAAAATTTTTTGGAAGGACATTCATATAAATCTACCATTAATATGCATCTTTTTTTTTTATGAATCACAAGAATAAATTTTTTAAAATTTTGCAATAAGATTTTTATTTGTGAATATCCGTGTAATAGTGCGGATACAAACTAGTTAAATATAATTTTGAGGTAGGTCAAATCCTGCAATGGTAATAGGTTGAATTTTGATCCCCTTGTTTAAAAGATGGGAGACAATGTGAGTGATTTCCTCAGCCTTAACCCACATATTATAGAAGTTGAATCCGGAGCTAGCCTGTATTCTTCCTCACATTTGAAAGATGAAGAAGAAGAGGGCAATGATCCAACAAGCCTTCAGGTAAAATTGACTACTATAGTTTAGGATAAATTGAAATGCATTCTCCATTGCCCAAGATCCTATCAATCTCGGAAAAGATCTTTCTATTGGTCCATATATAATCATAGTCTACATATCTAGTGTCTTGCAACCCACTGCTAGCTATACAATTCTTACAATTAGCCTTTTTATGAACAATCACTAGATTCCCACCTAATATATGGTCAGTATGCTATGAAAATCCCATGCTATAACCCATGGACAATACATATTTGTAGCGATACTATAAATATGATCTCACATATCGAGCAGATCTTTTGAACCATAAACATACATAAAATGATATGACTGCTAAAAGAAGTGATTGAACATAGTGGCTAGCCCCAAATTTTATGCACTTTTGTTGATGAGTTTCTCAAAAAAAATTTCACTCAAGCTTAATTTAGAATGGAAAACACAAAAGTCAACATTATGCTTTCTCACAAAGAGCTTAATTAGATGTTTGTTTGAAGGGCCTACAATTCCAGACCCTGTGAAGTGGAACCCGCACTGAGATGTGATCGCGATGTTGTTTTCGAAGGACTTGTCAAGAGGCCTCAAATTTTAGAAAAAGAAGTTCCTTGTAGGTGAGGCAGGGCTAGAATTCATGCTCGATTTTTGACCACAAAATACATACTTAAGTAGCCCTTAACTAACACATGCTATCACTATAATATCGTTTCCTCATGCATTAAATATGCAAGCCGTATATGCATGTAGAGCAAGAATTGTGCACGACAACTTCAACCTCTCCATAAGGAGGCATTAATTAGACCAGCAGCCTGTGCAGGAGCTGTGCAGTAGTGACAATGGTAGACTGGTAGTAGGCTTTTACCTAATTAATGTCGGTGGCAGGCATTCTCTCTCTTTCCTTTTTTTTTTAAATTGCTTCCTCCACTTCTGCACAGGGTCTCATTCACCTTCTGTCTAATTCAATCAGGATAGTGGGCTTCCTTTTATAAGGAATTCACTATTGTCGCCCACTTGTAAACTTATTCAATGGACATATCTCCCGTGGTGGATCCAGGAATTTTTCTTTGTAGGGTCTAAGTTCTAATATAGTAGGTTACAAGTGTATGTTAACGGGTCCCTCAATACTTCTCTTTATTTTTACTTAATTTTAAATATGGAATAAAGGGTTTTTCTTTTTTTAGTGAGGTCCGTAGAGCGTAGTCTTCACAATGTAGTTCCGCCATTGTATTCTCCCTTGTTCTACCTAGATTAGGTGAAGGGCTAGAAGCCAAAATTTATTTATGTGTTGTAGATATATAAGTTGTTTTTATTGATCTACATTAAAAACTATTCACCGATCGATTACCCTTTACTCAATAAAAAGGAATTACAAGATAGTTTGGTGAAAACTTTTTCTTAACTTTGTTATAAATCAAAATAAAAGACATTAAAATGACTTCTAATTTTAAATAATTCAAAAGTGAATGTGATATGCACCTAATTTTTTAGCTAAAATATTTCTAGAAATATTATTTAAATTTTTAGAAATAATAATATTAACATACCTGTAATTCATTTTTTTCTTCGTTAAAATAGTTGAAAAGCATCATTTATTATGATGACTTTAAATCAAATATTATTTAAACTTTTATTTTTAAATTAAATCTTAATAAATACTGAACAGGACATGTGTCACGATTGTAGCGTTCGAACTGACTTATATATATATATATATATATATATATATATATATATATATATATATATATATATATATATATATATATATATGTAAATTTGTGTAAGGGAGGTTATTAGAGTCTAATGTAAATCTATTCAAAAATTTTCAACTATGCACCTTAAAATTTTTAGTTGAAATGAATTTTTTTTTTTTTTTTGGTTTGAGATCAATAGTTGAAATGATTGTTAAATATATATGTTTAATACTTTCCCTGCACCTCCTTTTTAATATCTATATATACAAGCACAAAGTATTTCATTTTTTTTTTTTTTGGGTCTATAGGAGTCACAAATAGCAATATAATATAATGGAGAATGGGGGAATCGAACCTAAAACCTAATATACACCCAGTACCTCAATCTTTGCTACTAGGTTAAGGCCTCATTGGCACAAAATATACCATTCTTGGTATTAGTATCATATCTTTGTTGCAAATGCTTGGAAGTTTCACCAAATTGACTAGTTAAACTTACCCTTTTTGCTTTTAATTAGTCATAATTACTATGGTAAGTTGTATGACTATTAGGCCCCATAGTCCTCAAATAAATAACTTGTCCCCCTTCTTTGGGAGTTGGGGGTTAAGCACTTGAGCATAGCAAAGTGGTTTGAAGTATCAAATTAATATCCCATTAGATGGAGGTTCTATCAAGTCCGGCCATTGTCCTTTTATCTGCATAATTATGAATGAATGTAGTGTCCTAAAATTCAATGAAGTCAACTTTCTTGTAGTCAGACATAGAATTTAACTGTTATTGGATCAGCCTAATCAAAATTTATTTATTTGCTTCAACTTGGATGAAATTTGCTAACCTGAACTGGTCAATATTTTTACCTCTGTTTTTTTTTTTTTAAAGGGGCTGAACATATCAACCATTCTAAGAATATTATACAATCGATATCGAATTTTTACTAAAGTGATTTGCATTAACTAGATGGAAGATACCATTATGAAAACAAAGGAGTTTTATTGATAAAAGTTAAATTAAACTAATCATAATATATCGATATATTTTTAGTATACTTTTTGTTAGTAAAAATAGAGTTTCTAAGGACATATAACTGTTCTTTTTTTTTTTTTTTAAGGGTATGATTAAAGCTTGGAAAAATGATCCAAACAAAAGCTATCAACTGGAAATGATAGGCTGTGAATTAACACTATATTGCGCTCACAATGATCTACTATTGAATTAAGGGTTGAATATATCGTGGGCACGCAACTTATTATAGCATTATAAGTTTAGACAATATTAAATAATCTTAGTGGATTCAGAAATATGTATTATAAGAAAATAGTTAATTGTACACATTATAGGAATATTTATTTTTGTGGGTGTTATATAATAAAATTTTTAACCTTCTAAAACAGTCAAAAATGAGGAGTGATTTACAAGTAAACTTGAATCTTAATACTATGTAATAAACTAAAATTCTTACCATTTAATAAGTATTATTATTAATCGAAAGATCTCATGCAAAAGCATGGTGTTACGGGCCGAATTTTGGAGACTTCTATAGCGTTCTAGGATCCTTCATAATGCTCTGGAACCTTCTGGAATATGCCAGAATATTCTAAATTATTCCAGAACCTTCTAAAGTACTGTAGATACTTATAAATTATTTTAGAACCTTCTAGAGTATCTAGGACATTATGGAGTATTCTAGAACCTTCTATATGGTAGCATAATTTTCTAGAATACTCTTTAGAATGTTCCACATAATTCTACACTTGTATAGTGTCTAGGATATTTCTATAGACTATTCTAAATGTGTAATAATAACTGTATGATCAAACAGATCTCCACCATCCATTGAGGAGGTGTATGTATATATATACTCCTAAGGGGGTTCTTTGTACACCAAATCGTTCAAAGCATTCTAAGTACAATACAAAGCATTTTCTCAAACCCTCTCTCTAAATCAATATTCTCTTTGTGTGTAAGTATGCTTACTTAGCTTTAAACAAAGTCTAAGTTAAGCAATCATCAATGCTTACTAGCAAACTAAGGAAGGATTTTGGGTGAGTTTGCTAGCACTGCATGGGCTTGAGTTTGAGTGAATTATCAACACATGACAATTGATATCAAAGCCTATTTGTTTGGGAGATCATGGTTTTAAGTGTGACCAATTCCAACTCTCAATAAGGAGGCAATAAGGGTAAGGACAAAAACAAGGACGTGATGGTCCTTGTGGAGGTTAGGCTTGCAGAGTTCAACACTACCATGTCCACCCTAATGTGTAGGGTCAAGGACTTGTGTAAATGCATCGAGGAGCTCGAGTCCAAGGGGGACATGTAAGATTTTCGAGGGAGATGCAAGCAGTAGTGAACTCCGTAGTGGCCAATTTTAAGAGGGAGATCCAAGCCCTTCGAGCATCGATGGCTGCCAATGATGGTGAACTACAAGTTTGCAAGGCCGAGGTCGAGGTGTATAAGGTAAGTTAGGGTCAAGGCTTTGAAGGTACAGATCAAGGTATGCATAGCTGCGATGTCCAGCAGTAGAGTTGTCCAAGTATTCCCCGCTCCAAGGGGGAATACGCCAAGGCCTCCCTGCCTTCCACAGGGCTAGAAGTGCAAGGGAGATTGACAATTTTCTTTTGAGACTCGAAGCCTACTTGAGAGCAATGGGAATCGAAGATGATGCCCAACAGGTATGCAATGTGGCTTTCTCCCTTAAGGATATAACCTTTGTTTGGTGGCATTATAGGTGTGATAATGTCAAAAGAGGATCTAATCCCATTAACACATGGGACGAGTTCAAGAGGGAACTCAGGAAGCAGTTCTTCTTGAAGGATGCTGAATACGAGGCTAGAGCCAAGCTTCGACGACTTCAGCACAAGGGTGGTCATATTCGAGAGTATGTCAAGGAGTTCTAAAAGCTACTCTTCGACATTCCAAGTATGAAAAAGCATAATACGCTCTTTTATTTCCTCGATGGCCTTCAGGGATGGGCTAAGATAAAGTTGAAGAGTCGAGGGATGCAAGACTTCGTATCGTCAATTGTCATTGTCTCATCATTTGTACAGTTCAAGAAGGAGTTCTAAAAGCCACAAGGCAAAACCTATGATAATAGTGACAGTGATGAAGACCAGGACAATTCGCCTAAGTGGGACAGACCAACAATCTTCAAGGACAATAAGAAGGACAAGAAGGACGAGACGCCAAAGAAAGACCTCATTGGGGTTTTGAGTGCCTGAAACATGGAAAACTTGCCGCTCTTGTGATGGAAGAAGAGAGGCAAGAAGGGGAGAAAAAGATTGCCTCAATATGGTTCCTAAGTGCAATCCAAACTAAGGAGGGGAAGCAACATGGTGGATGCATGTATCTAAAAACTGAAGTTGGGGGTAAGAACCTCCAAGTTATGGTGGACACTGGCACGGACATTGTGTATATCACGAAGGAGCTCACTGAAGAGATTAACCTATCTTATGAAAAGAAGAGAGGCTATGTGAAAGGAGTTAATGCGAAAAATCTTCCAATATGTGGAGTTGCTCGCGATGTTAGAGTTGAGCCAAGGAGAGGTAAGGTCGACATAATTGTCCCTCCTCTTGATAATCGAAAGTTCTATCTAGAAATGGGCTTCCTCAGTAGGATGAAGGCTCTTATAATCTCCAATGCTAGTACCTTGTTCGTTATGGACGAGGGACAAGCACATGCGATACCTATGAGATAGGAAGCTCAAAAAGAAAGTGTGCTACCTGCCCTTTGATTCACGGAGGGTAGGGAGGTAAGTTACTTAGCCACCCTCGCGAGGGATGAGGGTTTTAACAGTGTTGTATCCCCGACATCACCTGCAAAGTTGGCACAAAGGAGGAAACGGGCTAGAACAAGGATGGAACATAAGCACAAGAATGATCGATGTGTTAAGCAGTTAAGTGTAACACATTAATCCAACCAAGTAAAAGAGACACCTCCTAAGGATGAGGCGACTCAAGAATCGAGCATACGAAGACCTAAAAGCAAAGAGGAAGTTGCTCGATTGGGTGGGCAGAATGTTACGGACCGAATTTTTGGAGACTTCTGAAACATTCAAGAATCCTCCAGAATGCTCTGGATCCTTCTGGAATATGCTAGAACATTCTAAAATATTCTAGAACTTTCTAAAGTACTTTAGATACTTATAGACTATTCTAGAACCTTTTAGAGTATCTAGAATATTATGGAGTGTTCTAGAACCTTCTATGGTGTAGCAGAATTTTCTAGAATACTCTTTAGAGTGTTCCACATAATTCTACACTTGTGTAGTATCTAAGATATTTGTATAGAATATTCGAAATGTAAAATAATAATTGTATGATCAAATAGATCTCCACCATCCATTAAGGGATGGATGTGTATATATACTCCTAAGGGGGCTCATTTGTACACCAAGTCGTTCAAAGCATTCCAAGTACAATACAAAGCATTTTCCAAACTCTCTCTAAATTTTCTTTGTGTGTGAGTATACTTACTTAACTTTTCACAAAGTCTAAATCGAGCAACCATCAAAACTTATTAGCAACCTAAGTGAGGGTTCTGAGTGAATTTGCTAGCACCGCATGTGCTTGAGTTTGAGTGAATTTTCAACCTGTAATAATGGATAAAAACTAATAAAATTAACACTGAAATGCTATCTTAGATAAATGAATTATTTTCAAAATGAAATTTATTAATGTTCACAAATTATCTCATCAACGGGTACAAAACGCGCAACGCATATCCGCGAGCTACACATGCTCTGTTTTTTGTTTGAAAATATATCCTTCGTGGTCCAAACTCCAAGTGCCACATAACGATTTCCTTCTTGTATCTTTCTACATTTTGTCTTTTCTTTTGTGATATGTTCCCTAAAGATCGAAGGAGTTTTCCCCTGATTTCTTTCACCTTCTAAACCCTTTTTTCATGATATTATTTTTTTTTAAAGATATCCTATTCAATTAGATTTGGTTAATAACGAGCATCCCTCAAATAAAAAAATTATAATGCATTAGGTGGATTATAGGAAAAAAGAGATAGCTACACAGTAGTTTAGATAATTTCCAATAGTAATAGTCATTAAAAATCGCTGACGTTCCTGTTTGAATCATGATGTGAAATACTTTGATGAATAATAGGCTAAATTTTCCAAACAGTAAATTTATATTTTGTGAACCATATCTAATATTTTAAG
Organism: Carnegiea gigantea; assembly: GCA_029747015.1. Taxonomy (NCBI): domain Eukaryota; kingdom Viridiplantae; phylum Streptophyta; class Magnoliopsida; order Caryophyllales; family Cactaceae; genus Carnegiea; species Carnegiea gigantea. Next base: position 616,238 of record JAKOGI010000127.1, on the reverse strand, counting down.
AACAACAGAATATTTTGTTTCTTTGGTAAATTCAGTACAAAATTTCACTTCGTGAACAATATTGGGTTTTGAACAACAAAATTAAAGCTCCAATGCAAAATATATTTAAATTTGTAACATAAAGGGCTTGAAAATTTAGTACGATTACATGTTTACAGGTGTTAAAAAGTCAAAATTTACCCATATCAAATGACAAAAAATCCTGTCACTATTTTGGCGGTCGGCAAATCAGAGCCAAGGCCATACTGCCACGTGTGATGAAACTTACGCTTTCGGAAAGCTATATTGCGCCGACACTCGGCAGATATCACTTTCGCACATACCATCAAAGCAGAACATCATCGAGGCTGAAATGCTGAATTGAAGGGAGGTCGAGGAAATACAGGGAGGGTGAATCGAATAGTAAGCTCATATCTTAGGACGATGGAAAACGAGCGGATTCCGCCATGCCCACAAGCTGCTCGACGAATTGCCTCACTCAGAATTGCTAAAGATGGCCGACGAGCTTTTCCAAGAACATCTTCGAACCTTCAAAAACGTCACGTGTAACGACTTTGTCATAAATCAACGCGTTAGAATGCTTGGGCTGAGCATTGAGCAAGACGAGGAGGACTGGCTTTTTTGCCATGTTCTGGTCTAACATGGGCTTTGTTCTTTCTCTTCACCTGGTCAGTAGAAGCTTCAACCAATGCCCACTTGCCCAGGTGCGAAATGTCTCTGCAACTTTGAGAAAAGCGGTGATACTTTTTTGACTTTCGAGCTGATGCTCGTGTGCGTTATTGGCGGAGAAGAAACTGTCCATATTTTGGATTGGTGAGATCTTGGAGTATTTTGGGCATCCTTTTTGTTAAGAAATACAGATTGATAAAAAGATAAAGTTGATTAAGATTTATAAAATTAGATTGAATTAGGTTAAAGTAGATATTTTTCTATTAAAATGGGTTGAGGTGGATTAAAATGGATTGAATTTTTTCGTATGATGAGTAGAAATTGTTTTAAGTTGGTTGAAGTTAGTTGAAATTGATTAAGGTGGTATTTTTTATTAAAGTTGGTAAAATAGATTAAAGTGATTGAAGTTAATTAAAATCAGTTGAAATTGATAAATTAAAATTTAACAACTAGAAGGAAAGGGCCTTAGTTAATTAATTAGTTGGTGAAGGCTTTGATGTATTACTGTATAAGATCCACCTTTGGAACCCATTTACATCAGCCTCTGTGGGGACATTGAAACAACAGAAACAGTAAAGTTCTTGTGATTACACCGGAGTTTGGCTCGAAGTCTCCATCAATTCATCTACTGGCTTGTCTTTGTCCTAAAACCCAAAAAAGGAAAAGAGAAAATACAAATTACAGCTCATGCTCAGTAGTCAATGAGTAACTACTTCTTTTGTACCCAAATAAGCCCCACCTCCACCTCATTTTGTTGTTAGTTAATTAATGACATTCACCCATTTAGGATAGCTGATGTGTACAGTAATATAAACTTCATAAGATATTTACATTCCCCACGAGAAAGATTGTTCGGATAAGCTGATGTATATAGATTGTTCGGATAAGCTGATGTATATAGAAATATAAACTTTATAAGATATACTCATCTTCCCGTGAGATGGACTACTTGGATTAGTGGTAAGTTCTTACTTGGATTAGTGGCAAGTGCTTTCTCTCTTGTTGATGAGGATGGGGGTTCAAATCCCACCAATGAAAAGTATGCAACTTTTGCTCGTGTAAGGTTTAACCCTTGTTATTGCCTCACCTAATGTAAAGAAACAAAAAACAGTCTTATCCCCTCCTCTTTTGAAACGTGGGCCTTTCGAATTTAATGTCTGCTGGTGTTAGATGATATGTGTTATTGTTGTTATCACAATGCAGGAAGCAAGGGATCATGATGGTGTCCTTGTACACACAATTTAGGCAAGATGGCAAAAGCTAGTTTGTATTATGCACAAATAAAAAGTTGAGTAGTAGAGGATGAGATGTGAATTTATTGGTCTGACTTCACGCTGTTGACATCAATGCCCATCACCGGCTCATATATCTAAATGAAAAAGCATTCCAAATCATTCCTGTATTCTGTTTCTTAGGCATGGCGCCCTTAAAAATAACTTGGGCCTCTTGGCTTCTCTTTCCTTCTCTGTTTCTTGGCTTGGTTATCCCTACCTCCATAGCTGACCCAGAAGTTACAAGCCAGGCATATGTGTATGCTCTTTGCCCAGACATGACCACTGTTGCTCCAAGCAGCAAGTACCAGACCAATATCAACACTCTTCTTTCTTACCTCTCTGCAAATTCCAGCAACAAAAATCTCATCTTCAACACAACTGTTGGAAGTGAAGCTGACAAAATCTATGGTCTCTTTTTCTGTCGGATTGATGTTACTGTTGCTGTCTGTCAGAAATGTGTCCTGCGCGGGATCGAAGCGCTCAAAACTCGTTGTCCCAGGAAGAAATCATCCATAGTATGGTATTTTGATCAATGCGTGGTCCGGTACTCAAATCAATCTTTTTTGGGTACTATGAATGATGCTCCTATGATACCAATGTGGAACAGAGAAAACACTCTTGACATATGGAATGTCTCACGTAACATGAATGATTTTATGGAAGTTGTGCTTACCACTTTGGATCGTGCTGCTGAGCAAGCATCATCTGGCCCGTTACACCGAAAATTTGCCACAAAAGAAGCTACTTTTGGAGCTAACTTGACAAAGTTGAACAAGCTGTATGTACTTACTGAATGCACCCCAGATATATCCTTGGCTGACTGCAGGGAATGTCTCAAAATGGTAATCAGCAATACGACAGGGCTGTGCAATGAAAAGGCAGGATGTACTTTGATGTGTCCCAATTGTAATATGAGGTATGACATTCATCCGTTCTATGGAGATGCTGGAGATGCTGGTGCTGTTTTTTCAGGGCCTTCCTCGGTTCCCTCTTCTGAAGGTAAGCAAACTTGGGTATGTTTTAATTGGTTGTCAACATCTTTATCTCTGGGGCTGAGTTGTTTCTACTTTAGGTTTATGGGACTCACATTTCATTTGTGTGGATTAAGCTGTTGCAAAAGTAAGACTCACCGTTTCAACCAATCTTGAGTGACATTCCTTTTGTGAGCATGGTCTCTTCCCTCGTCCCTTTTTTTCTTTGCCCTTTTATCTGGGTAATCAGACATCCTAATTTCCTTTGAACGGGCACTGTTTTAAGAACATTGCTGTACTCATGGCTTCCCAACTTGTTCTAAAGTTCAAATCGATTTTGAGAAGCTTAAGCACTCTGTCACAGCTTCACACACTTTATATGCTTGTTCGAGCCTTTCCTTTCCCAACGTCTTCGTGGATTTGATTATCGTCATTGATTGTCAGCTCATCTTTTTGGCAGTCTCAGTGAGTATCTGGGATCATAAACATTTGGTTGATTTTCATCATTCTTTGGACAGATGCGTTGAACTTGCTCAAAGTATACCTGTCTTGGATTTGACTTTGCTATCTGCTGTTCCCGATTTTTTATTTGTGTGTGTGTGTGTGTGTGTGTGTGTGTGTGAGAGAGAGAGAGAGAGAGAGAGAGAGAAAGTAAAAGTTAGATTTTCACCATCTAGATTCTTGCTTAAATTAAGCAAGTAGCAGCATCATTTGATGAAAATCTGTCTTATTTCAGATCATTATCAGTAACTCTACTTGCAATTTGTTTCAAACAGGACATAATACACAAGTTATAAGGAGGAAACGAGCAATAGTCATAGGTGCAACTGCTGCAGTAGCTTTGGCGATGGCATCTGTGTTTGGTGTTTGGATATGTATTTTCAAGAGAAAGTCCAGGGAATCACCTGCTGGTGAGACCACTATCCATTCTCGCTTGCTTGGGCTGATTGTATTCACCTTTGCCTTTTCATGCTAATTATTAATGCCACACCTGCCAAGCAATATGTGAATAGTATTTTACGCACAATCTGTAATGAAGACTGTTCTAGTAAATTTTCGTGCTTTCAACTGTGGCAGATCTAGAATTTTTGAACTATGGCACCCCATTTCAAGTTTTTGGAGTTTAATAAGTGGCATTGACCATTGGATCTCTTATAGGTGTCAAACTTAAAAACTTTCAGAATTCATAGCCATAATGTAAGAGGCCCCCCCCGCCCCCAAAAATAATAACCAGGTCCAATGGTTACAATTGAACACTGATGCTGAACAACTAAATATGTCCTTGGCTTTCAAAGACGAAACAGGATCATTTGAAAACTCTCGTCAAGCCAATGGCGTGAAGGAGTCCGCTCAAGGGACAGAACATGTTTCATTATAGCATCACCTACTTTTTTTCTTTTCTGAATGCTTTTTGTTTATGCAAGAAGCTATCTTAAACATGATCATTTCTATTCCGTGCAGTGTAGCTTCTTCCTAAGCCGTTACAGGGGCCAAGGGGTAGGAGTTGTTCAAAGTGTCCCACCAGTGTAGAACTTACTTGAAGTTGCCAATGTAGATTAGTTCCCTGCTTGATTGCAAATATTCAAAATTGCAGACTACAAATAGTGGTCTAAGCCATAATTGTTTTACTAAACTGTGTACTTTAGCGTAAACTGATGATTTAGTTAATATATCCTCCTAGAATGTACTAGCAAAGTAACATCGACTACAACACTAACTGGTTGGTCTATGTGATGAAACACTACACTGGTTCGTATATGTGACGAACTGGGGAAGAGGAGTGTCTAAGATTGACAAGTAAATGTCTTGTCACATGATATTTCCACCCTTTCTTTGGCCTCGTATGCAGTTGTTAGTCACTTCTCTGTTCGGGCTTTGACATAACTTGGAATTGTGTTGAATGTAACTCCAATGGGAAACATTGGAGAATTTGACAGCAAATGGTCCTGTAACTAATTGCGATTGGTGGAACATAATTTTGACCTTTTCGTTAGTAAGGGTTATCCATGGATTTTCAAGTTCTGAATGGCTCCTTGGAGCAAAATCTGTGAAGAACACAAGGGTGTGAGGGAACCCTTTGGTTTTTTTTAAATTTTTGGGGGGTTTTGAATTTGGGGGGGGGGGATTGTTGAGTCGTGAATATATGGCTTAGCATTTGTAGTAATGGAAGTATGGAAGCATCATATTCACATCATAGAACAAAGTTTAAGAGCAAAAGTGGCTGATAAAAATTCTTTCTGCAGATTTGAATGATATTGAATCTGCAGAGTCTCTGAAAATTGACTTCAACACGATAAGATCTGCAACAAATAATTTCGCAGAAGATAAAAAGCTTGGAGAAGGCGGATTTGGTGAAGTTTTCAAGGTAATAATTTTTCTAAATTGCATAAGCAATTGGTTTGTCTGCCTTTGTCATGTATGGTCATGAATTGCACGAGCATTTGGCCACAGATTTGGGTTTCAGGGACCTGCATGCTGTTCAGTGAATTTTGGTTGAGACCTTGATATGTTGATTTATCTTTCAGTACTTCAGATATGTCAAAGGATAACTTTATTGCAATGATTTTGCAGGGGAAGCTTGAAAACGGACAAGAAGTAGCTGTAAAGAGGCTTTCAAGGGACTCTAGACAAGGCATTGAAGAGTTTAAGACAGAAATTCTCCTTGTTGCAAAGCTCCAACACAGAAATTTGGTCAAACTTCTGGGATTTTGTGTGGAAAAAACAGAGAAGCTACTTGTGTATGAGTTTTTGCCAAATTTAAGTCTTGACCAATTTCTATTTGGTACGATGATTACGAGTCATTTACTTTCATTTACTTTTGTAGCTTAGATGCTTTTTCCTTTTTTTTCCCTCCTTCTAGCCGCCTCCCCCTTTTTTCCGTAATAATTTCCAATGATTTTCAGACCCAGCAAAGTGTGCATCCTTGGATTGGGACACAAGGTATAAGATTATATGTGGGATTGCAAGAGCACTTCTCTACCTTCATGAAGATTCTCGGCTTAAGATAATACATCGCGATCTAAAATCCAGTAATGTACTGCTAGATAAAGATATGAATCCCAAAATATCGGATTTTGGCATGGCTAGGCTTTTTGGGACTGATGAAACTCAGAGAAATACTAGCAGAATTGCTGGAACATTGTGAGTATTCTTTTTGACAAGTTCTTAGAAATCTCATTTTGTGAGTCCATCAGAAACCATGTCTCCTCCTGCAAAGGGAGGTTGCATATACTTTGACCTTTCTGGATGCTTCTTCTGTCGGATGCAAGCTGGGCGTTCTATTGCCCTTCAATTCTTTACTTTAGTATGCTGAAAAGCTCACATGGTTGCAACATAATGCAGTGGATATATGGCTCCAGAGTATGTAATCACTGGTCAGTTTTCAGCAAAATCAGATGTGTATAGTTTCGGTATGATAGTCCTGGAGATAGTAAGTGGTCAGAAGAATAAGTTTTGTAGTCAATCGCATAATGAAGAATCGCTGATACACCGTGTAAGTTCGAATTTTTGTGCTATTATTTTTTCAATATTCTCCCATGAAATTGAACTCCAAAATTAACAATGAACAATTTCAGGCATGGAGGCTTTGGAACGTGGGGATTGCGCTAGAGTTGGTAGACCCAACGCTTGGAAAGAAGTTTTCACCAGATGAGGTGGCCAAGTGCATCCACATTGGTCTTTTGTGTGTCCAAGAAGATGTATCTAAAAGACCAAGAATGGCAACTGTTGTTGCCGCACTTAATGGTGATTCCATCATCCTTCCTTTGCCTACAGCAGCTCATTTCTTCATTACTGGTGCATTTGAAGGCTTTGGTGAAAGTGAGGTAGATCAATGTGCCACATCACTTTCAGCAACACAGAACATCACAGTTATGGATCCTCGATAATTTTGAAATCAGGAGTCACGAATGTAGAAGATTGTGTCAGCTAAGTTCTCTTAGTGGGAAGGAAATCCATAAAAGCTTCTGGAGATGTGTTTTTTTGCCAAGTCTGTGATACCATTCCGAGGACTTGATCAATTAAGCTAGTGGACATTTCTAGATCAGATCATGCTAGCTAAGTTGCCCGAATGTTCTAGAGTTAACAGTAGTCTCAAGGGTAATGCACTTGCTCGAGAATTTCAGCAGTACACATTGTACATGTAAATTTAGTATATGTGGGATTCGGAAAATAAGACCCGTATCGAAACTGCCAGGTGTTATGGAGAGTGTTAATATTCTGTAACTATGCATCGACTATGACTGCACATTGTATCAATGAATTTTATTCATTTCACGGCACATCCCAGCCATGTTATCTGATGTGTATTAGGGCATAATTTATCAAACGAATAAGTGTTTTTTTTGGCAGCTGATGCACACACAGGAGAAACCGCCACATGAAATAAACGTGGCACTGTAATAATGTGGTCTAGGTGCAAAGTGATTTTGACTGCGTTTTTCGATTTCCAGGCAGAGCAATTGTCCATTAGCATTGGCCTATTATTGTCACAGAAGCTCCAGAAATGCACCAAGTGCAGCATTTTAGATTGTTTATATGAAAAACCACCTGCAATTTGATTTAGAATATTGTCTGTGCCGATGATTCCGACTTGTTTTATAGTTCTATAGTCAGATTATATTAAATTTCTTACGTGAAAAGGTCTTCCCAAGTTGAAATCAATTGTTCTTTTTAAGAGGAAGCTACCAAATACTGCACCTTTTTGCGTCTTCCTTTCTTTTCTTTTTCTTCTGTTGGCAAGTGGGGAGGCCTGGCATGGTGGGTTGGTTAGTTTTTGCGTTAAATGAATAGATTATTCAGTTAATCATTTTGACTTCCGATAACAATTGACTTATCAACGTGATATCTTAGTGTATCTAGGAGGGGTGATCACATTACCGGATATGCACAAATCATTCTGCTGAAGATTTAAAAATTATTGGCAGATGGTCGCATTATTGGTCTGACTTTGTTTATGTTGAATTCAACATCCTCACGCTGAATTTCTTCTTTCTTAGCAGGCAACCCAACCCTGTAATCACCCTGGCCGTTTTGAAATCTTTTGGGGATTGCATCTATCAGATATGGAACTCTGTACTTTTTCATGGCCATCTATATTTCTCTTTCTATCTCTGCTGTTTAGCTTGATTAACCATGGCTCAACTGCTGCTCCAGCGGCTTCTCAAGCCTATGTGTATGCTCTTTGCCCAGATATGACCAGTGTTTCTACCGGCAGCCAATACCAGGCTAACATCGATACGCTGCTTTCTTACCTCTTTTCAAATTCCAGCAACAAGAATCTCATCTACAACACAACTGTTGGCACTGGGGCTGACGAGATCCATGGCCTGTTTTTCTGTCGTATCGATGTTAATGTTTCTGATTGTGAGCAGTGTGTCAAGTTGGGGATCAATGCTCTGACCACCAGTTGCCCTGGAAAGAAGTCATCCATAGTATGGTATTTTGATCAATGTGTGGTTCGGTACTCAAACCAGTCTTTCATGGGTACCATGACTGATGTTCCTATGATCCCGATGTGGAACAGACAGAACTCGCTTGATATATGGAATGTTACAAGTAACATGACAGGTTTTATGGAAATTTTGCTTAACACCTTGGGAGATGCCGCAGATCAAGCATCATCGGGTCCAGTGCACAGAAAGATTGCCACAAGAGAAGCTTTATTTGGAGCTAACCTGACAAGCTATAACAAGCTATATGTACTTACTGAATGCACCCCAGATATAACCTTGGCTGACTGCAAGAGATGTCTCAGAATGGTCATTGATAATACAACAGAGCTTTGCAATGTCAAGGCAGGCTGTACTTTGATGTGTCCCAATTGTAATATGAGGTATGACATATACCCTTTTTATGGAGATGCATCGGTGGCACCTGTCCCTGGTTCTTCTTCTGGAGGTAAACAAAAATCGAATAAGTTTGTATTGATTACTTTTGATGATTAAGTTGTGTTGAGGTTGGGTGTTTTAAAGTCAAACAGTTCAATAGTCCATAATTGGGTTAAGATATTCCATATCATGATAATCAATCCCAATAGCTTTTCTTTATGGAATGGGCTTGTGCTTTACTTTTGAATTTTGTAGCTTAAAGGAAAATGAAGTTATCTGAGCCGCCTTCGGTTTATTTATGAGAACGACTGAATGACTAGTCTTGAGATTGTTCTGTCCTGAATGTACTAACTAATTTAAATGACTAAATGGTTGATTGCTGGTGATGGTTGCGTAATTATCTGAGCCTTTCTCTATCACACTGCCCACCTTCGCCATGAGATTCAATCTTATTGAAAGATTGATGCCATAGCTGTGAAAACCATTACCTGTAGACTTTGAATGCAATTTTTGTGACGAATTTTACTGATTTAAACCATAACTGTCCGTATTGATATTCTTCTCTGCAGTTCTTTTTATTCAGACTAATAAAAAGAAACATCACTTGACAGTTGACATAGATTCTGGTAGAATCAGGTGATTGTATATGACTGTATCTGCAATTTGTATTAAATAGGTATGAATAGAAAAGTTGATCGGAGAAAACGGGCAGTAATTGCAGGCACGACAGCCGCAGCAGCTTTTGCAGCCATGCTGCTTCTTGGCATTCGCCTATTTATTCACATGAGGTGGTCCAAGAAATCAACTAATGGTGAGACCAAACTTAATTCTCTTCTGCGTTTGAGTGATTCAGTTTAGACCAACCCTTCATACTGATTACTGATGCATCATGTTAACCCCCCCCCCTTCAAAAAAAAACCCCTTTGCCCTCCCTCATGCATGAATTCTTTTAATTGTTTGATTGCCTCAAAATCTCTGAGTAAGCACATCTAGAAAAAATCCCACTTCGGAGTTCCCTACGCACTTTTGATAAAAGGGATTCTTTTTTTTTTGTTTTGGGGGGGGGGGGGGGAGGGGAATGAATCTATGTTTTAGAATGCAGACCTCATCCAGATACTGGGAAGTTGTCAAGTCGTAACCTTCGCTACTCATGGGTGATGTTTATCTTAGCAGCTCTGATGAGTTAATTATGGCCGATAGGAAGGTGTTCGCATTTATAGTTATTGGAAAGGCGGTGTATAAAATCTATATGGGGGAACAGGACCATCTGCTCTTTGCTGTGTTGGTCATCAGTCGGTCATCAATCCTGATCAAGAGGGTGCAGCATACTCATGTGCCTCATTCTCACAATCATTCGGATATCAAAGAATCCTTGCCTGAGCATTTGGCAGAAATGGGCACTGGCCACTGAAACTAATTATGCTGGCATTCAATTAGCTATTTTTGTGATTCTATGGGCCTGCAAGGTTATGGAAACTGTTCAAATCCAAAAATTATCTTTCTAAAGGCAACTTTGCTAAAAAAACTAGAACAAAATGAGATTAAGACTAGCTTTTGATTCCATATGGAGAAAGGAAAAGGGCCATTAAACCACGCGTTTTTTTATTTGCCGTATAGCAGTATGCCTTCATGTCATATGAGCAGATGTTACTTAGAGAGTTGGTTGATGCGAGTTTGTCTTGCAGATTTAAATGATATTGAGAATGTGAAGTCTTTGAAATTTGACTTCAACACCATAAGATCTGCAACCAATAATTTCAGTGAAGATAGAAAGCTCGGTGAAGGTGGATTTGGTGCAGTTTTCAAGGTAGCCTCTGATGAGTGGTGTACATATTCATCAGCAAATGCCTTGTTTGCCTTTGTTCTGTTTATGAATACCCCCAGGATTCGTTTAACTGCATAATTTCTTTGCAGGGGAAGCTCAAAAATGGGCAAGAAATTGCTGTTAAAAGGCTCTCAGCAAACTCTAATCAAGGCATTGAAGAGTTTAAGACGGAAGTTTTACTGGTTGCAAAGCTCCAACACAGAAATCTAGTTAAGCTCTTGGGATTTTGCCTGTCAAAAACAGAGAAGATACTTGTTTATGAGTTCTTGGTGAATCTCAGTCTTGATCGGTTTCTATCTGGTATGACATTGATTATGAATCATCTGCTTCTACATGAATGATTTAAGGTAGAACCCCCCCCCCTTCCCCCAACCCAAAAAAAAAAAAAAAATCCACAAAAAGTTAAAAAAAATAAATAACAGCCCACCATAAGGGGAAAATGAAAGACCAACTAATCTGAATTAATTGTCAGATTCAACAAAGTGTGCATCTTTGGATTGGGGGACAAGGTTCAAGATCGTATGTGGCATTGCAAAGGGATTGCTGTACCTTCATGAGGATTCTCGGCTCAAGATTATACATCGGGATCTCAAGTCTAGTAATGTACTGTTAGACAAAGACATGAATCCAAAAATATCAGATTTTGGGATGGCAAGACTCTTTGGAGCAGATGAAACTCAAGGGAACACAAATAAAATTGCTGGAACATTGTGAGTTTGCCTTCTCCTTTGACATGCTCATGCAGGAGCATACTTGCATTTCTAGAGTCAGTAGATTAAAAGGCTTACAAAGTTAAGGACGTGATGCAGTGGATACATGGCTCCCGAATACGTAATTGCTGGCCAATATTCCGCCAAATCAGATGTGTACAGTTTCGGAATCATAGTCCTAGAGATAGTCAGTGGTCAAAGAAACAAGTTCTTCAGTCAAGAACTCAATGAGGAGTCACTGCTACAGCGAGTAAGTACTGATCTTTCTGCTGCTAATTGTTGAATAACTGCTTTCTTCATTTCATCTGCTTGAAAATTTTCCTGTCTGAACTTCTCCATGAGATTTTCTGAGAAGATGAAATAAACAAACCCAGTACGAAATTGAAGTTGAACAAGTAATCCGCCATTTGCAGGCCTGGAGGCTATGGAATGAGGAGCTTGTGATGGAACTAACAGACCCAACCCTTGGGAACAACTTGCTATTGGAAGAAGTGGCCAAGTGCATTCACATTGGCCTATTATGCATACAAGAAGATGCATCAAGGAGACCCAGAATGGCATCTGTTGTTGCAGCCCTGAATGGCGATGCCATCGTTCTTCCTTCACCCACGGCACCTCATTTCTTCCTTCCTCGTGAATTTGATGGGATTCAAGAAAGTGAAACAGAAGCATTTACAGGAACCAAGGACATTACACTTTTGGAGCCTCGGTAACTTCTTACGTTTAATAAAACGGCATTAACTGACATGAACGTGGAAGAATCATATTAGGTAAGTTGGTTGAACATTTAGATCGTGAGATAGAAATGGTGTTGTAGAACTAATTCATACGAGACTCTTGACAGAACAGCTCAGCCTAGCAGGTGACAATGCGCGTGCGGTGTGGTTAACTTCCATTGCAAATCTATGCGCTCTGTGATTGTGTAACATCTCAGGAAGAATGCTGAACAGAAGTCCCAAGTTTGTGGATTTGTCCTAGTTCATTGAACTGTTAAGGCTACTATTATTTGATTATATATCATATCTTATTTCATTGCCTTGTCCTACAATTATGGGTTACTTCAAGATAAGAATTCATAATTTTGCCTCACTGAATTGTGGGCTATTTGTTAAGGTATCCGTGAGAATCACTCTTAAGATTGTTTGGCATGATTAAATAAGATTTTCGTCAATGGCAGATCCAGATGTTTAAAATAGGGGTGTCCATTTATTAAAGTCATTACTACTGTATAGTATCAAAAAAAATTATATGAAACATATTATGGTAGTCTATTTTATATAAACATTCCGTTTCTTTTTTTTTCCTAACGTTCCTTCTCATATTTCTACACTAGCAGGAAGTTGACAAGCAATAATAATATACCCCACTTTTTACTCCCCCTTCAAAAAAAAACTGTGGTATCTCTACTACTACATCTGTTCTCTGCGATTTTTCATATTTTGAGTTTTGATATATAAGTTGAGTTGAAATTGCTGAACGTTATGATTACGCAACATTTATTAAAATTGTTGGTTATACAGGACATATCATCAGCACTAAGTAATAAAATCAAAAAGATTGAGACATGAAGTGAACATGTCAAACATAAAATACAACTACAAACAAAGAATTTGAACTAGTTAGTCACACCAAAAGGGGAAAAAAATAGTATCAAGTTTGAATAAATCATTAGGGTCAAGTTAGAGAAAAGTCTGCATCATGAACATATTGCAATTAAACAACCAAAAAAATAAACAATAACAATAAAAGAAAATTAATAAGATTAGAATTAGATTAAATTAAAAGCCTAAACTCCAAATAAGAGAGTGAGAGAGAGCGAAAAATTTGGACTTGGGTGCATTTAATTTTATTTTACTTTTCTATCAAAATAACTGTACTTTTAATATTTAAAGAAATTAAAAATGTAAATGTGTGGGCTAAATATACGGGCAGCTCGGTGCACAAGCATCCCGCGTTCACGCAGGGTCCGGAAAAGGGCCGCACCCTAAGGGGTGAATTGTAGGCAGCCTAACCTGACTTTGTCAGTGGTTGATTCTACGGCTCGAACCCGTGACCTTTTGGTCACACGGAGACAACCTTATCGTTACTCCAAGGCTCCCCTTCTGTGGGCTAAATATATATAATCTATAATTTTTTGGACCTAATTTAGAGATGTCAATATCTAATAATCTAATCCCATTTTGTTGATTAATTTTTTTTTGAGAGAGACACCCTCTCAATAGAGTAGATCCGCCCTTGATTTTCGTTGACTTATTCCTTGGGTCAATTTTACGATATTGGAGGTTTCCTTCGAGAGGGGAATTTGGGTTGAGGGATTCCTAGGTGGAACTAGAAAACGAACAAATTGCCACAATTTTTTATGGTTGATGTACGGAATGCATAAACCAGGTCCTGATTTCGGAGAGTGAAAGTTGGGGTTTCTGGTTCTAATACGTATATCATACTTCTGATAGCACGTATT
>JAKOGI010000127.1:435000-597500 GCA_029747015.1 Carnegiea gigantea | reverse complement strand
CTATAAGACATTTTTTAAGTGTCTAGTTTTTTGTCACAAAAATCATATTACAATGTTTTAAATTGAAAAAAATGGTATTATCAAATAGCAGAAGCATAGTAAAACTTATAAATTGTATGAAATCATCGTTTGATTCATAAATGGCCATATTTTTAAATATGCATATCATATACCTTCGTGGATACGATTAGGGTATCGTTTAATATTTCGTTAGCATAGGTGACGAATATATGAGGTTAGTAATTTATGATTAAGTATAATCATTAAAAATTTAATAATTTTAATATGAAAAATATTAATTTATAATTAGATAAGATATTTAAGAGTGTCATATAATAAGACATATATCATTTTTCAATAATTAAATGATGGAGTGGTCAATGATTCTAACATATAAGACGTATGTATCTAACGTTGCCATCGTCTTTTCAAGTAAATGTGTCAGCACCTTAATCGTGTGCCAGTCCATTGAAGTAATAAAATTTTGGAGGGGTCATTGATTCGACGAGATGACAATTATCTAAGGCCGCCATTGTCGTGAAACCTACTGAGATGCTCTCCATCGAGAAATTGATCTGACATGAGACCAATCCAAAATATACACAAAATTAAACAAATTTGAGTATATGTTTTTAACTCATTAAATCAAATAGGTTGACGTATTTAAGTTATTTAATTTAATCAGTTATATTCAGGTTGGGTTATATTAATGATATGAAAAAATTTATATTTAACTAATTTATTAAATGGATTCATTAGGTCAATCTATTTACCTATTTATCATTTACTTATTTATGCTTTTATTTGCTAATTTACGACACATAAATTAAAAATAAACGTAAAAATGTGAATTGCAATTAATTGAAGGCTCTTTTAGATAGTAAATTGCTTGATATAATAGGTAAACTAAACGTTTAATTTTATACAATTACATAGTTGAAAATGTTAAATGGATGAACGGGTAATCAAGTGCTCTGAACTTAACTTGTTTATCTTAAACGGATTAAATTGGTCAAAATCAGGTCAACCCGATTCAAAAATAAAGGGGTATAGCTGAAGGATTTTTCAATGCATTTAATATGCAGATTAGGTTTGAATCAAGAAATTTTCAACATGTTTAAAGTCAATATAAACACTAATCCGACCTATCTAACCTATTTCTTAGCTATAACTAGGACAGTTGAGTACTAAAAACTTTTTTTTTTTTTTAATGTTGGAATTAGTATATGAATTTTTCAGTTTGAATTTAAGATGAGTTATTTTGGATCGATTCATATTTAGGTCGATGAAATTCATTTTCAGTTGACTTTGGAAAAGTTAGTGCTTAGCCAAAGAATTTATCTAGCAAAGAAGATTTGGATATAGATAGCATTATAAGAAAGGCAATTAAACTCTTAAAAATGGTGATCATATATTCATTGTTCTTTTCTAAACGAAACTGAATGAAAAATGGCCCATAATAAAGGCATGGCACCACGAAGTTTACAGACAACATGCCCTCTAGGTCCTAGCATTGGAAAATTAGGACGATTTCCTTTTTCATGATTCCATTATTGACTACACAAATCGGATTTCCATCCTATTCCTAAACGATTTCCAACCCTTCCCAAGTTCTTTTTACTCAATTCTTCTCCATTCCATGGTCCCTCGCTATTAACTTGTTCCAATTCTTAACAATTATAGAATAAGACAATTTCCAACCCTTACAAATAAAATAGGTTGATAGGTTTAACCCATTCAATGAAAAGGTTTATATTTAGGTTGAGATTATATTCATGATATGAAAAAATATCCATGTAACCCGTTCATTAAATGGGTAATTAGATGCTCTAAACTTGACTTATTTATCCTAAACGGGTTAAATGTATCAAAATCAGGTCAACTCATTTTAAAATAAAGGGGTACAGGACAAGGATTTTTCAACCCATTTCATATACAGATTAGGTTCAATTAAGAAATTCAACCCGTCTAAATTCAATACAAACACCAATCCGACAGACCTAACCTATTTCTTAGCTCTAGCTAGGACAGTTGAGTACCAAGAATTATTTTAGAACTAGTATATGAATTTTTCAGTTTGAGTTTAAGATGGGTTATTTTCTATCGATTCATAATTAGGTCGATGAAAATCGTTTTCAGTTGACTTTGGAAAAGTTAGTGCTTAGCGAAAGAATTTATCTAGCAAAGAAGTTTTGGATATAGATAGTATTATAGGCAAGGCAATTAAACTCTTAAAAATGGTGATCATATACTAATTGTTCTTTTATAAACGATACTGAATGAAAAATGACCCATGATAAAGCTATAACACCACGAAGTTTGCAGACAACATGCCCTCTAGGTTTTAGCATTGGCAAATTTGGACAATTTCCTTTTCCATGATTCCATTATTGACTACACAAATAGGATTTCCATCCTATTCCTAAACGGTTTCCAACCCTCCCCAATTTCTTTCCATTCAATCCTTCTCCATTCCATGGTCCATCCCTACTAACTTGTTCCAATTCTTAGTAATTATAGAATAAGACAATTTCCAATCCTTACAAATAAATCCTGCTCCATCTCAATCTTTTAGCTCCAACCAGCTCATTCTAATGTCCAACCTAGAGATTGATGTTATGGGATAACTAACATTGCTTTTTCAAGATACCCACAATTCCTATCATTGCATGAATTTCTCTTGTGTTTCAATACCATCTAGAGGTGGCAAAAATCGACCCGACTTGCATACCTAACTCGATGTTGTGTAAATTTGTCGCAACTACAGGGTGCCAGTGTAATTAGCAATGACAACTATGGGTCGTGTCCACAGGAAACTCAATTTCAATCACCAAAAAACTAATTTTTTTATACTCAATCCAGGCAAACATTCACTCCAGTTGATGACTACTAAAAACAATTGAGTGATTAATACACTATTATGCTTCACAAATTGGTAGTTAAACTCAATAATGGATGATAAGGATCTTAAGTTGGGAATCACTACACTATTATGCTTCACAAATTGGTAGTTAAGCTATGTAAACCCGCCCATGTAAATGATTGAAATGGAAGGATCACAAATTAACACGCATTAACGTCTTGTTTCAAAGGTCAATAAACTGGCTAATAAATCCTAGTTATCTATTTTCATGAATTTAGGGTTGTCAAAGCCATAAAATTGAGTGATTAATACTCCCAATCAAAACACTAACTGTCTTCACAACAAGGTATTCAATCGCTCAAACAGTCGCATTTAGATAAAGGAATTCAACTTTCATTGACCTCTTAAATCCTAATTACAAATAGTGAAATAGATCTCTTCCAAGACTTTCATCGAACACTTAGCATACTAAGCGAGAATCCAAGGCAATAGACATGGGCGAAATTTACAAAAGCTTAGAACATGACTCAATCAAACATAATAGGGGTTATTCTCAATCCAAGACTAGAATTTAGCTTCTATGCGTATTCAAAGCCGCAAAGCCAAAGCCTTATCCGCTGAACATAGATGAATAAAGAAAACTTGAAATGAAATCCCACAAGACAAGAGGATGGGGGTACAAACTTTGATTAATCATGGTAATTAATCCCAAAGCAATCTTCAATCATCATTAATTTGATGCAACAAAAGCCTTCAAAGTCTCTCTAATAAAACCTAAAAATCGCCCCTCTGAAGTGCTCTCCATTAAAATTTGGGATGTCCAAAAATAAAACCCGAAAATTTAACTAGTCAACGAAAATTGCCACGGTGCACGGTCATGCACCGATGCACGGTCATGCACCGATGCACAGTCGATCGTGCGTGGTGTGCCCATGCGGTTTCCAAATTTCTTCACTGCAGGAATACACGGTTGTTCTTGGTGCACAAGAAATTGTACAGTCTCTTACGCTCTTTTTAGACTTGCTTTCCGGCCCCACTACACTTCGTAAAACTTTTTTTCCCTCTTTAAACTCATCCTTAAGGCATCATTTTTCGTCAAAACTCATGATTTCCTCAATTTGTTGGCATTTACCCTTGAAAAGAAGGAAAATTGCTTGATCAGTACAAAAATAGACCCAGGGATAACATATTTGACCCTTTCTCATCGAGGTTCAGCATAAAAATAAACTAAGAAAATACAGGCTAAAATGAAGTCAAAATAAGAGTTTATCAACTCCCCCATACTTATCTCTTCTTGTCCCCAAGCAAGATCATTAATCAAAATATAAATGGGGAGAGACTCGCTTTAAAGTACTACCCTACTCAGGCAAGCGATGACAACCAAATTAATGAGTACGACAACTCACAGCTAAGAAATTCAATCTGGGGCAAACTCTCTCTTTTTTCCCCCCCAAAATGCATGTTCAAAGGCAAGTGCAAGAATCACTCAGCCATGATGCAAGAATGCACACCCCATATTGAATGGCTTAAATATGTCATGTATCCCACTAATGGTTGGTGAACTAGTTAGATCGATAGGTCCTCACCTTTGGGGGTAAGAAAGGGAATGCTCCTCTCATTTGTTTAAGACAAAATGATCACTCAAAATCGCTCTCAATATAGGCATACTATCATAAGCTTGGCAAAGCTCTGAATCCTCCACCACCGAGGTCATATACACAACTGTCAATTATGAGGGCTTTTCAAGGGTTGTAGCTGGGTTAGGGTAAAGGGTAAGGAGGGAGAGGTTTAGGCAACAAAGCAAATTAGCCAAGTAGAGAGTAACCAATATCAACTCCATATCATAATAAGATCATTACTACTATCCCCATGATTGAGTTCAAGGGAGGGGTTGAAACACGTTATTGGGAACTTCTTATGCCAAAACATTTTGTTTACATACCTCTTTTCACACAAATCCTCAACTTACACCATTCCTTAAAAGCATGTAAACACACTTTGGTCCATCCCAACATCATACAAAAACACCACACAAATTTCACTTCATATTCATATCCAATAAAGCTCATTTTCTAGTCACATATATATATACCTCAAGTTTAATACTAGTTTGGTCCAAACCATGCATTCTTAGATAAAACCCTAGCTTAAGGTTAACTTGAACTCACTCCTATCATTTCAAAACTCCATAAACACCATAATAAACTTCAATAGATTAAAAGATGAGCAAAATCAATGATAAAACAATCAAATCCAATACTTTAACATGAAGCTTGCATGATTAAGATAAAACCCTAACCCTAGCATCATCCAACTTCAACTCCACCATGATCCATCACCAAGATAATTCTTAATTCAATCAAAACAACATAATCCACCCTTAAAACAATCAAAACAAGAAGCAAAAACCAAAAATTCAAAGAACAAGATTGAAGTCACTTACTTGAGCTTGAAATAAGTGGAGATGGAGATGATATTTGGTGATTTTGGGGGTGGAAGATGATAGCCGGTGGAGGGAGGTGGTTGGAGGTTGCAATCCTTGCCGAAGGCTGGCCGGAAAGTGGCCGGAAAACCACCACAGAAGGGATGCTGCTGCTGGTCTGGTTGGGCCGTGGGGTAGAGAGAAGGAGGAGAGAAGAAGAGAGAGAAAGTGTCTTGAATTTACTTGGTGTAAAACAAAAGCTTAGCAAAATAAATACTTATCTGAGAATTAACCCTCAAAATCTACTTTTTACTAAATATAATTAATGCCTAACTAAGGGTAATTAGCTAAACAAAGAGGGTTAACTCTTAGTGGACCGAAATTGGCCTTCAACGAGTTCGGGTTTGGAAAAGAGCTGAAACCGAGTGTGTTTACAATTTTTTTTTCCCAAAGTTCGAGATTAAATAGTTGTGGTGTCATGAAAAATAATTAAATCGCTTAATTCATAAATATCAAGGCCTAATATCGATCTCTAGAATTTGACAAGAACAAAAACTTGAATTGTAAGGTGAGGGCCCATTTAAATTTTCCCAGTTGAAATAATAAAAAGCAATGATTTAAATGCAACGACATTAATCACATGGATTAATGAAATGAATAAACATGATTTAGGGTCGGACTATTACAGCCTTCCCCTCTTAAAATGTTTCGTCCTCGAAACTGATGAACTTAACCATATCATGCAGGATTACCTTGAATAAATGTGGGTATTTGGTTTTTATTGCCTCTTCGGTCTCCCAAGTGGCTTCTTGGGAGGTGTGGTTTGTCCAGAGTACTTTGACCAATGGTATCTGCTTGTTACGCAGCTATTTGATCATGCGATCTAGTATTTGGACAGGACACTCCTCATATACTAGATCTTCAGTGATTTTGATAGGTTCAAATACAATGGTATGGTCTAGATGTGGAATATATTTCCTAAGCTGAGAGACATGAAACACGTTATGTACGTGCTCAAGTTCTACAGGCAGATCTAGACGATAAGTGACGGGATTCAACCTTTCAATGATTTCATAAGGTCCAATATGCCGTGGACTCAATTTGCCCCGTACTCCGAACCTCTTGACACCTCTGGTTGGTGAAACTTTCAGAAAAACTTTATCGCCTACTTGAAACTCTAGAGGCCTTCTTCGTTTGTCCGCATAACTTTTTTATCGACTTTGGGCAACCCTGATATGCTCCCGAATCTTTCTTATTGTTTCAGTGGTCTCTTGAATCATTTAAGGACCTATAATCAGTGCCTCGTCCAAATCACTCCAACACAATGGGGTTCTATATTTTCTCCCGTATAAAGCCTCAAATGGGGCCATTTTGATGGTGGACTGATAGCTGCTGTTATAAGAGAACTCCACCAAAGGTAAATCGTCTTCCCACCTCCCTTGGAACTCCAATACACAAGCTCTCAGCATGTCCTCCACAATTTGATTCACTCTTTCAGTTTGTCCATCTGTTTCTAGGTGATAGGAGCTACTAAAGTTTAGTTTGGTCCCAAAGGCCTTTTGAAGCACTTGCCAGAAATGTGCTTGGAATCTTTGATCCCTATCTGAGACTATATCCAAAGGGATCCCGTGCAGACGGACTATCTCCTTAACATACAATTGGTCTAGTCTTTCAACTCCCGAAGTATCCTTAATTGGCAGGAAATGAGCTGACTTCGTGAGTCGATCAACTATGAGCAGATAGTATTCTTTTTCAAGGCAGAAAGGGGTAAACTCATAACAAAGTCCATTAAGATCGAATCCCACTTCCAAGTGGGAATTTCTAAGGGTCATAGTTCACCCACGGGACGCTGATGCTCTGCTTTAACTTTCTGGCAGGTTAAACACTTGTTCACATATTCTGCAACGTCTTTCTTCATATTATTCCACCAGAAGTATTCTCTCAGATCTCTGTACATCTTGGTGCCTCCTGGATGCACCGAATAACGAGTATTGTGAGCCTTTTCCAAGATCTGCTTCCTCAATCCTTCATTTTTAGGCACACATAGGTGATTATGGAACCGTATGGTCCCATTCTCGTGCATCGCAAATCCCGGAGACTTTCCTTTTTCTAAATTTTGCTTTATTCGTTGGAGTTCGGGATCACTTTCCTGGTTCAGTTGAATTTCTTCCACTAGGAAGACTGTATGGTAAGTGCTGATAGTTGAGCATTTGTTTGCCCATGGGACACTAATTGAATCCCAAAGTCCTCATGTTCTCTCAAGAGATTCAATTGAATAGTCACCACAATGTTTGAGCTATGTTGCGCCTTCCTACTAAGGGCATCCGCCACCACATTTGCTTTACCGGGATGATATTGAATCTATAAATCATAGTCTTTAAGCAACCCAAGCTAACACCATTGCCTCAAATTAAGCTCCTTCTGGGTGAAGATATACTTTAAACTTTGATGATTAGTATAGATCTTGCATGGTACCCCACATAAATAATGCCTCCAAATTTTCAACGCAAAGACCACGGCTGCTAATTTCAAGTTATGAGTAGGGTCGTTTTTCTCATACGGCTTGAGTTGTCGAGAGACATAAACTACTACTTTGTCCTCCTGCATCAGCACGCACCCTAGACTGTTCTTCGAAGCATCACTATAAACAGTATATTCCTTTCCTTCTATTGGTAACGTTAGAATTGGGGCGGTAGTTAGTCACTGCCTTAGCTCCTGGAAAGCTTTCTCACATCTTTCAGTCCACTTGAATTTGTTCGCTTTCTTCAGTAGATTGGTCAGTGGTGAAGCTATTTTTGAAAAGTCCTTAACGAACCTTCGACAGTAACCTTCTAAACACAGAAAGCTTCTAATCTCAGTGACATTGGTAGGCCTTCGCCATTCTGTGATTGCTTTCACCTTCTAGGGGTCAACTTTAATTCCTTCTTTTGTGACCTCATGTCCCAAAAATACCACTTCCTCCAACCAAAATTCGCATTTCTTTAATTTTCCATGGAGTTGATGCTCCCTTAAAGCTTGCAATACTGTCCGCAAATGATCAGCATGTTCCTCCTTATCTTTAGAATAGATAAGGATGTCATCTATGAACACCACTACGAACTTGTCCAAATAGAGTCTGAAAACCCTGTTCATAAGGTCCATGAAGGCTGCAGGAGCATTAGTGAGACCAAAAAGTATCACTGTGAACTCATAGTGACCATACCTGGTCCTAAACGCTGTCTTAGGAATGTCATCAGGTTTAATCCTAAGTTGATGGTACTCTGACCTCAAATCAATCTTAAAAATCACTCCTACTCCTTGTAGTTGATCAAACAAGTTATCTATTCATGGTAGAGGGTATTTGTTTTTGATGGTAATCTTATTCAACTCCCTATAATCAATACATAGCCTTAAGGTTCCATCCTTCTTCTTGACAAACAATACTAGGACACCCCATGGTGACACACTTGGCCTAATAAAGCCCTTCTGTAACAGCTCATCTAGCTGAATCTTTAATTCCTTAAGCTCAGTTGGGGCCATGCGATATGGGACTTTAGAAATAGGTTGGGCTCAAGGAATTAATTCGATTCCAAAATCAATTTTCCTCTGCGGATGTAGTCCTCGTAATTTCTTAGGAAAAACATCTTCAAATTCACAAACTACAGGTATGTTTTCTGCTCCCTTTTCATTTGTTCAAGTGTCAATAGCATAACACCAATATCAAATACACAGCTGACATAGCAACTTACTTGCTTTCATAGCGAAAATCAAAGAATAAGATTTTGCCTCTTCCTGCCCATAAAAACACACTTTTCACCCTTTTCCATCTTTCAAGATAACCTTAAGATCTTTACAGTCGATTTGGGCCCCATAAGTGTGCAACCAATTCATTCCCAAAATGATGTCAAAATCAGACAAATCAAATTGAATCAAATCCACAGTAGATTAGAAAGTAAGTTACTTTCTTTAGGCATCATATCCGAAGCAACAACCGAATCTGGATACCACATCGACTCATTAGCATCAACAACCTTGAAAGTAGCATAGGTGGGAATGGAAGAAGATTGTTGTGAGGGAACATAACGATTAGGACATCTAACAGCGGCATGTCTAGGTGCAACACAAATATGACAAACAGCATTTTAGTGCGAAGCTAAGACTCCTTTAGATAAATTATTAGATGTACATGAAACAAAAGAGTCCTTTAGACAAATTACTACATGTACATGAAGTAAAAGATCAAGGATTGCTAGAACGTGAAAAAACAGTATTACTATATGCTAAACCTGCTGGCGTATGCTATTTGAAAATTGCTGAGTTTGCTTGGAAGTGCAAGAGTTATTCTTGGAGTTTTGGTTCTTACCACCCCATTGGTTGTTACCACCCCTTTAATTATTATAACAACCTTCCTCACCTTTGTTATCATAGTTGTAGCGATTTTGATTGGAATTCTTTTTTGGGGGACTTTAGGGGGTATTACTGGGATTAGAAACGATAACTATAGCAGGATGTTGGAGGGCTAGGTGATCTTTGTTCTTTAAGAACTTTAGGGGCTGCTCATAATGAATAACTTAGCACGTAGGTAATCAAAGGTTAACAAAGTTGTACCATAGGCAAGAGTAGTAGCCAAAGTGTTATAATCTTCATCAAGACCATTAATAGTCAAAGTCACCAAATCAAGACAAAAAATCGGAGACCAATTTGAATCCTTAGTCATAGTGGTAAGCAAGACTAGCAGTATTGAAGCGATTTGGTAGCCTTTCCCATATTTGAACAGAGTAAATCAAATCATGAACTTTTGTCAACAAATTAGTAGAAATAGTAGCAAACAACCAGGAATGCAAAAGTTGGCCTAAATCTAACCACACTAAACAACAAGAATTAGGGTGTTGAGTGCCTGTATTATCAATAACATAAAGAGAACATGGAAGAATAGTACTATGAATAACATAGAGACTAGGTAGATGAATAATACGATCAAAGAAGCCATTAAGTTGTTGTGTGACTAGACAAGCCATAAATTGAGTCCTCCACAAAAGAAAATCTTCCACCTTTGTATAGTCATAAAATTCTTAATGTTAATAGTAATGAGGTCCTGGTGAATAGTAGGAAGGTTGGCACCACCCTAAAACCTTAGCATTTTGACATAAGGCATACCACTAGGAAAGATGGAAACATCAAGGAATTGATGAGGGGATAATAGAGACACTGAGCATAGCAGGAGAACCAACAGATGTTGACCTTGCCAGAACAGACATCGAGGTTGACGAAGATGACCAAATAAGAAACAACATCGACGCTGTGACAGTCCGAAAAGAAGAGCCAGACTACGGGACGTGGGAGATAAGGGGAGGTGGAAAAGAAACAACTTACAGTGTCATAGGAATAGAAACATTCTCTGTGGTGTGGTCAGTGACGGTGGAAACATCATGCACAGTAGTGGACATAATAGGAGGAGGTGGACTGTTTGGTGAGGAGTAGGAATCATCAAACATGGTTCAAGGTTGAAAAGAAGATGGTGAGGTAGAAGAACCTCATTTTAGAAGAAGAGAAAGAAGAGCCCTGGAGGTTTAGTGTGAGAGACAACTAACGCTTAAAAAACTAGGTTTAACTCCTCGGCTCTGATACCATGTGATGAGTAATTGGTAGGCTTTGACTGACATTATATTATGTAGTAGTTACATAATCTGGGTAGAGATTAAAAAAAAAAAAGGAATACAAGGTAAAATTTCACAATTTTATTTCTAATATAATTAGATTCCTGATATATTCTTTACTAGTAATAGAAGGCATCCTTTCAAACTCTCCTAAGTTCTGTTGTTCTTTTGCTTGCTTACCTTTGTAATCTTAAGCTAAGCATTTTGGAACAACTTATTAGGAAATTTAGTTAAGAAAGGTGTCACATGGGATAGGGGACTGTGTAAGAATATAATCATCCCGTAACATAGTGCAATACTTATTGTTTTGCCTTTCTGCATTACCTTCAGTATAATGTGCACTTAAATATGTCAAGGCTCCTGGATTAATTTTGCCTATAACTTCGTATTGAAATATGTTCCATACAGATGGGACCATACCGATATTAAGAAATTACCCCAATACATGAAAGTATGCTTCGAGACTCTTTGTGACATGGTGAAGGATATTAGCCACAAAACCTATATTGTGCACAAATGGGACCCTGAAGATTCTTTACCAAAGGCTACATGTTAAATGAAATCTCTTCCCAAAATAAAAATTTCGTAAATGATTCAATGAAACACTTAAACATGTGATACTATTTCACAATAAAGGCAAGTCTTTATTGAGAGCATTTTATGTATGGCTTATTGTAAGATTGGCAAGAAATGAATCGGCTATATTTAACATAAACTGTGGATATATCAAAAGTTTTACTTTAAAACACATAAGTTGGTATCATGCAAGTCTTTTCAATTTGTGAATATATGGTGTGCATGAAAATTATGACATCAAAGGATGCAAGATTAGGTGGCGTGGGATGTATGGGGCGTGGTAGAGCTATAGTTAACGTTTGTAAAATGAAGAGGGGGTGCAGTGGCTAGGAGAGGAGGCCGGAGAAAACAGAAGAGATTTGAGTGTGTGCTTTGTGCATATTTTGCAACGACAACAATAACTCTCAATGTAGGTTCTACTTTGGTAGGTTCTAGGAAGATCTAGATATAGGTAACCTTATCTCTATAAGTATCACTATCTGCTTGTACAAACTTTACTAGCACACTGCAAATAGAAAACACAAAACTCACATGTTCAATGTAAATTTTACAATGATCTTTAAAGTTAGAGGTCAGTTACCAGTATTTTGTTTAGAAATCCTCTGAGTAAAAAAAAGCAAGTTCAACATGATGAGTTTGTCTTATCGAAGGTTACTCGTAAGATATGAAAGCAAAGAATAAGGCCATACAAGGCCCATGCAACATGAATATATAGGTGGTCTGATGTTCCCTTTTTGTTCCCATTTTTAGATTCTAATGTAAACAATAAGTGAGAATAATCAACAAAATTAATTTTCAACCAGATGTCACAGTGGGGCACCTCATTCTTGAGAGAAGCAAAATGGTTTGCTTCTAGGGACTTGCTGAGTAGTGAGGAGTCCCTAAAAAATGAAATAATTAGTGCTGGAGTTCCTGCGGTTTTGATGTATGCTTTCTTTCTTCTGGGACATGGAATCCCCAAGACTATTTGAATGGCATTCCTTTCATTATATCTTCCGCATCCTCAATTGTTCACCTTTAGAATCAGTGGTGAAGCCAGAAAATTTGGAGATGGGTGTCGGAATTAATGGTACACAATATAAAATTCAACAATAGTCATAAACTGAAATTAACTAATGATTACATTACACCTAATCTAATTGTCCTCGATGAGACCTCATATTATGAAAGCGATGCAAGATATCATTAGTGAATACACTTTTAAACAAATCATCCTTATGGTGAGTTTTCAAATTTCGAACTTAAAAGCAGTGATGAGGATTTCTTAGCTATCTTTTTGAAATATCTATGCATTTTGACCTAGAATTGAAATTAAACCTATAAATTAAACAAATTTAGTATTAAAACTTGCAAATAAACTCACATATTAAACTATAAAACCAAACTAATCAACAAAGTGAGAATTAGCATAGAATTGAAATTAAACCTATAAATTAAACAAATTTGGAATTGAAATTGGTAAATAAACTCACAAATTAAATAATAAAATAAACTAATCTATAAATTGAGAATTAGCCTAGAATTAAAATTAAACCTATAAATTAAACAAATTTGGAATTGAAATTGACAAACAACCCCACAAATCAAACAATACAAACTTGTTAATCTACAAATTGAAGAATTAAATAACAAATTCAAGTGAATTATAACATCTAAACTAGTATCAGTAAAAGAAGAATTCACAAATTTGACAGGGATGTGCGGCTAGTGGGTTGTGTGGTGGCCGTCGGACTGAGCAGTCGGTGACTCGGCTTGGGATCGTTCACCAGTGACCGGTGGCGATGGGTAGTAGGAGACTACCTTGGTGGCTGATTGTGTGGTGGCGGGTTGGCGTTTTGGGTAGTGAAGTGCGAACAGAATAAGAAATAAAGCACGAAGCCCAAGGGGGGTACTAAAGGCGTAAGCAAAAAATTAAAAAAAAAACTTCAAAAACAAAGTTTAGAGGCCTCGAACTCAGGACATCAAACACATAAGACACAAATACAGAGCACGCAGACGGCTGAGCCAAGTGTTATTTCATGTTCACTTTTAGCTTATTTGCCATATATACCAAACTCCTATTTTTCTAAATTTCAAACATATATTTTTTTGAGATGGGTGTCGGGTGACACCACAGACACCACAGTGGCTTCGCCACTGTTTAGAATGATGTAGGCACGGATAAGGTATTCTTTACATTGCATGCCCTATTTTAGCTAGTGAATGGGACTGTTTGCTAATAAGTTATTGTGACATGGTTAATATAGCATGTAACAAGCAACATAGAAGTAGGCGAATTACTATTACCTCATAATAAGTTTCTGATGGATGGTCTCATGAAATCATCCAAGATGCAACTAACTTAATTTGATTATGATTAAGTATCATATTTGGGTACGGACATACATTATATGGGCTTCCATTTATTATTTTGGGCCATTTTTAAAGTTCTTTTTCAAGTAATAAATTGTGCTAAATTTCCTAATATATAAAATCATTATATGGCAGGATGTGAATAGAGAGGGGAACAGGGATGGGTCACACATAAATTGTTACATGAAGGAACACAGCATGAGCTCAGTTAAAAGTGCAAGAAAACATGTTAATGAAATGATTTCAAATGCATGGAAACATCTCAATGAAGAGTGTTTGTCCCCAATATCTCTATCTCTATTCTCAGCATATTTCAATGTGGCTTGCCTTAACATTGCAAGGATCACCTCTATTATGCACAACTTTGACGACAATCATCGTCTTCTAGATCTTTAGAAACACTTGAACTTTTCTCTCAAACTAACTCTCAGTAATTGAAGAACATGCAAATAATGTTCACCTACAAACCATGGCCGTTGGAATAGGGCTTTGGTGTAGCCCTCAGTCGAAGAGCATTGAAGAATACAAAACCCATGACCTAAATCTAACAGTTCCAATCCACCATTCGACCTCCAAATACTTATGAAGGACATGAATTGAAAGTGATTTAATTTTCCCATAACCTTCACCAAAAGTGAGTTGACCTAAGGTTCCCTGATACATTTTTGTTCTTCCAGGGAAAAGGAAACGCTAGTGTACTTGTAATTGGCAAGAAGGGGTCTGCGCAAACATCTAATATTTCAACCTTAGGATGGAAGGTCTGCGTCCTTCGGATGGAGCTGTGGCAACCACTACTTAGAAGACTCAAACCTTCAGGAATCAGCCTATATAATGCTCCTTCATGATTCATTTCAGATCATCTGGGAGCCCACAGGACCACTTGACTTTGAGTGCTGATTTTCCTGATTTAGGTCCCTGCTTTGAGCATGACTTGACTCAGCTCCATTTACACTTTACCGAGACGAATCTAGCAATGTAGGAATAGAGTGTCTTAGACCCACCTCAACTTGAGTGTTGTATGTGGCTGATTGCACAACACCGAGTAAAGACAAAAGATTTGTCAAAGGTGGTTAGGAAGCGATTAAGGAATTGGTAAAGGAAACCTCAGATCCAGGGTCAGATGGTCTCTTGGTGGCTTTAGAGGTGATCCTGAGAATTATCGGCACCAAAACATTGATTGGGAGATTCGGACCATGGTGGATGGATTTCAGAGAAAAGGAGTCCGTTAAATGGGAGATTTGGTGAACTTTGCCATCAAAAGCAGAAGTTAGGAATGTCGCTATTTGAGTTTGCCTTTATGACTTAACTATTGAATACTTTGACATGCTTTCTTTAGAGATAATTGCAACCCAAATCGGTACCCCACATTGAATTGATCGGGTTACTATTTGGGTGCTTTTAAGTTTTAAAATTTATAACCCCAAGTGCAAGGTTTGGCTTGAGTCCTTAGGGTGTTGTCGACTGGGAGCAAAGGCTTTAAGCTACCAAACTAGAAGCAAAAGTCAGATCTAGAGGGAGGAAAGCAAGAGTTCAATAAAAAGAGCAGTGAAAACTAGCTAAGATAATGATTTAGCTTCAAGAGGAAAGGGACTTGGGTCGAGGATTAGTCACTAGGCGGTTATTATTAGCTATGGTAAAGAGTCCTTAATTTAGCCTAACCTCTAAATGATCAAGAGGGGGTGATTGGCTCATTTTAAGACCACCCAAATCTCTTCTCGGAGAGTAAGGGTGACCTTAATCCCCAAGTCCACCTATTTTCATGGGGACTTGGAGGTTACGGTCAAAGGAAATACCAACTCCCACCTAACAAGTCCTCGGGTTATTTTCATACTCGGGGCTTGTTCTCTTATCGCCTTTCTGCAAAAGGAGATTGTCCACCTTTCGGTGAAGACAATTACCCCTAATGTTGGGTGGAATGACCTTTTGGGCATTTCATCGAACACTTGGTGGGTAAGGGATGAAACCCAATGATCACTGAAAGATTAGAGCTAAAAAAAGCCTCCCCTACTTATTAAACCAACCGAACTCCTAATCCACAACCCAAGCAAGAGAGAACTACTCACTAATCATGATGCAATCAAAAATGCAACTACCACCATTCACTATAATTAAGAAGATAAGCAAATAATAAGCAAAGGAGAGAAAGAAAAAGAAGAGAAAAAAACTCAAATCAAAGGATTAAATATGGATCGATAATCTTCAACAAGTCTTAATCTAACCAAAATCCCAAAATCTCTAAACTTCCTTAACCCTTAAATAACCCTAAAATAGTGTTTAGATAGCCTTAAGCAAAGGAAAATCAGCTCTCTCCGAAAATTAGAAAAACAGCTATTTATAGGCTAATCCGCTAGCTTAATGTGACGGCTGTCACCCTCACGACAGCCTGCCTGTCACGTGTCATGGGGGAAAAGTTGCATCCTTCAGCTGAGATAGCGACGGCTGTCGCACAGTCAATAGCCTAGCTATCGCCTGGCTGGCTGAAACAATAGCCTGTCGCTCTGGATGAAATACCGAGCTTATGGAGGAAGGCGACAGCCAGCCGTCGACTGTGCCACGGCTGTCGCCTGTCCTGCACCCTTGAAAATGCCTTTGCCGCCTTTTTTTGCTCCCCCCCTGCATCAATGCGAGCATTCTTGCCCATGCAATGCCCTTTCCTTAGGTACCAACACTTTCTCTTTCATATCGACGTGAAAAACTCCTGCAAAATGATGAAAAAAGGATGAAGAGTGGACAACGACCTGATGGTTCAAACCCACTAAGTCGAAGTAAAATAGAGGGAACAAACCAAGAAAAAGTGGGAAAGAAATAAGTAAAAACAAGGTTTATCAACTCCCCCGTCCTTGACTCTTGCTTTCCCTTAAGCAAGTTCTGCTCAAAACAGATAAATGGGAAAAATCGACACCTTAGACATCCTTCCAGGTTACGATAAGAAAACTTACCGACCAAAAAAAGTCACATACTCAAGAAGTGGCCAAGATGAGGAGAGGGAGGCAAGAAAGATATGAAACCACTAAGAGATCACCTTACCTAGATGCATATGCCGAGGCTAAATGAGACAACCAAAGCAAACAAGGAGGTAGCTAGCTAGTGGCCGGCAAAAGTAGCCAGGGAAAACCTCACCTTTAGGAAAAAAATGGTGTTCTCCTCTCCATGTGTTTAAATGAATTCATGGGCACACTCAACACTCAACCCGTCTATGCAAACAACCATAGGCTTTGAAGAGTCCTCATCCTCCACCACTCGTAGCAAAGATGCATACACAATTGATCAAGAGGACTTCGAAAGGTTGTAACGGGGTCTATTGGAAAGGGTGAGAAGGGGCAAAACTTTGGAATAAGAGGAGCTAAATAGCCTTAAGGCTAGAGAGCTAGAACACTCTCCATGATAGGTCATGAGAAAGCAACCTTACTCCACACCCGAGTTAAACGCTGTACACTGAACACTTCATTTCGGAACACTAAGGAAAGAGCCGAATGATTTCCAGTGGATAGGGACATTGTGCCAGGCATTTTCTATGCAAAGAAACTCCCTTTTCTTCTTTCATCTTTTTTTCTCTTTTTTTTTCATAAGGGCTCGCTCACTTTTTATCGTTTTTTTTTCAACAAATTTTCTCATTTTCTCTTTTTTTTTCCATTCATTTTTTAGCAAGCTTGAAAACAAGGAGTTTGATGCTAGGCATGTTGCCAATGACGATTTGGCACCCCTTCCTTTTTAACTAAGATTTCCCACAGCAAACCACCCAATTCCCAAAACAAACCCCCAACATCATGGAAAGTGTTGCTTCACTAACCTCAATGGCACAAGGACGGGAAATGAAAATGGCAAAGGGTGAAGCAGGTATGGTAACAACAAAGATGGGGAAAGGCACAATGGGGGTAAGCAAGGGATTATAACATCATTTGGTGGCCTTTTAAGCAACATGGGGGAAAAGAAAAACAAGTGCCTCAATCACTTTGAAATTGGTGCATAATTCCTAAATGTGACCTTGGAGAGGACTTAGCCAAGTTCTAGTGTTGCAATCATGGGTGAGCCACACAAGAAGAGAAATGAAGAGCCACTAAAAGTGAGTGGCAAAAGAAGGCTCAAATCTCACGAGTTAAACCTCCCCGGAAGCACTATGACCCTATGGCAACCACTAGCAAAAATCCTCCAAGATAAGATAAGAGAAGCCCAACAAACCAAGGCATGTACATAAGGCAAGATAATCATCAAAGGAGCTTCATACAATCATGCTCCATCCACCAACACAAGTATCACTACCTAAGTATGCCGCCAAGCTGATCAATCAATCATCATGCCATATATTCACATCATAGAAGGGGGTTTTTCTTTAAATTTCAATTTTATATTTTTTTTCATTTTTTAGATTTTTTTTTCATTTTTAGATATTTTTTTTTTAACAAGAGAAAGAGATAAGGAAGAAATGAAGAGTAGGGGTAAGACATGTACCTTGCAAGCCTAATAACGTCCTTCTCAATATTGCTCCTCAAGATTAGGAAGGAAAACAAGCGAATATGCACAATCCACTTAAGCTATACGCTACTACTCATGCAAAACCCAATTATGCAATGATTCCTAGCATGATTTCTAAAACGCAACTAAGTGAGCTAACAACCTAAAAGACTACTATATACAACTATTAACAATATTCATCTCATTCCAACCACATCCACATAATCAATCAAAACAAACCACAACCCCAATGACCTTTGGAAAAGCCCAACTCCCAACACAACAACTCACACACCACATAATCCCCAGATAGACAAATGAGTATACCTCCCATGCTAAAGACATGCATAGTCCTTAATGCATAAGCAATAGACAAGAGAAAAGGAGGGAGGGAGCCTTACGACATCAACATGGACCAGGGGGGCCGTGAGGCCTCCACTCGGGTGGAGGGTATGGCCACCAATGGAACTCATAGGTGTAGTACATGTGGTGCTCGATGTTGTGTTGCCGACGATCCATCTCCATCTGCCGGCGAAGTAACTCGCTCTGGTCTTGAGCAAACTGCTACGGCCGCTCGTCAAAAGCATCAAGCCTCAAGTTGAGGCGGGAGAAATGGTTAGCAATGTGCTAATAGAAGTGGGTTGCATCAAAACCTGAAGAGCTCACCTCAACACAGCTCCTGGCCAAGGGGGGTATACATGTCCTCTGCCTCAGGGGTTATGGCTCCCGAGCCACCGGCCATAGCCTCTAACCTCGCATAACCTCCACCACTCTCGCCTACATCACCCCCACCCTCATCACCTGACATCCTGTCAATATCATCATCATAAACCCAATTAGTAGGGTCAGCGGTGGTAGTCAAAGCCAAGTTAGGAAGGGAAAAGAGGAGGTGCCATGATGACTAGTAAAAACACGACCTCCAACCATACGAAACATCTTCATAGCAATATAAGTGGAAAGATTGAGCTGTCCTCCTAAACAAAAAGGAGTTAATTGATTCGTGACCCTCTTTTTAAACTCCAAGCATAAGCAATAGCAATGATGTGGCCACCACAAGCGATGGGAGATTTTGTTTGGCGAGCTTGGGAGACTAGTTGGTGAAGGAGAAAGGCTCCCGTATCAAAACTTTCACCCTTTAAAATGCACCAAATAAGGAATACCTCACTCAAACAAGCTCGACTTTGACTCTCATGCCGGGTGAATATCGTGTTAGCAATAAGACGATGGACGTTTCGAAGGGTAGGGTTGCAAATTGAACTGGCTTTAGACTCACTTGCACTATAAGCCACTTGAACCCCATTGTTGTCAAAGACTTTGGTGCGCTTGGGGCAAGTGATCTCAACCCAAAATGATTGAACATTAAAATTCATGTGTCCAACCCCCGAAACACCCTCATTGGCCAAACCCAGCCTACGATTAAATTTCGCCAAGTTAGCATCATGATCATGGTTGAAAAGGCGAAACTTGATGTGGACAGGGAGGTTTTGGTATAGGGTGCTCCACTCAATATTCAAGGAGCTCAAAAACTCCCAACATAGCCGCTTATAAACAAGTAAGTCCAAACGCATGAAATTCACCTAACCCGCCATTTGAAGCAATCCAAACAAATTATCCCATAATCCAAGATTTTTCAATAAACCCTCATCCATGTATTTCGGTTCAGTTATTCGTCTCTTAGCAACAGAATCATATTGGTTCATGTGTTCGGTATTGCTAAAATGAATCTCATATTTGTTCTCAACATGAGGAGGGGTAGGACGATTACCTCGGCCGCTTGGGCCGGCTAGGAGTTGGAGTTGCGGCGCTGGATGATGAAGCACTCGTCTTGGCCCGCTTTGGAGCTCCCGAAGATGATGGTCCCAAAGTGGTAGTCTTCTTGCCCATGGCTAGCTCAACCCAAAACCTTTGAAGCTTGAATAGATACAGTGGTTAACGAGCTTGGAAATCACATAAACTAGTGTGATAATTGAGCACCCAATGGCACAATTAACACCCCAATGCAAAAATTTTGCCTAACTGTGAAGCTTCAATGGAGATGAAGGTGAAGAGAGAGAAAGAGGTGAGGAAATGTACCAAAAGTTTATGTAAATGAAGCCTTGGAGTGAGGAGATGTGGAATCCACGATGGGGTGGCCGAAAAAGCTTGAAGGTGACCGAAATTTTGAGGAAGAAAAATGGAGGTTAGGGTTTTGAGGCTGAGGAATATGATGAATGAGGAAAGAAGAAGGTGAATTTTGTGTGGGAAAATGGAAAAAGAGGTAGACGTAGTGAAAATTTGGAAGAAAAAGGGAGTAATTTAGAGTGGAGATGAGTGGGCGAGTGACGGAGATGGAGGGAGGAGGGATGACCGGTGGGTTTCGTAGGGGGACTGTCGAGTGTGGGAACGAAATGAGGAAGAAGAAAAAGAGAAAGAGGGAGAAAAAAACTGGGCCCGCGCGACAGCGGTCATCATGACGACGGTCGGCCGTCGTATCTTCGCGACGGCGTGTCGCCAGAGTGGTAGGGTCTGGGTGTCATTTTGAGCAGTGTCCGACGGCCCGTCGCAACAGCGACGGGTAGTTGTCGCGAACCTCTGGCCCACTGGGAGGGTTGTCTGCGCAGCTGGATGATAGTCGTCTATTGCAGCTTCTGGAAATCTTGGCTGCTGTGCTGTTGCCTAGGCGACGGTTGTTGCATAATCGACGGCCTGGCTGTCGCCTAGACACAACTTTAAGACTTAGAATTTTTTTTTTTTGGGCTATTTTCTGGTAGAACCTCCTCTTTATTTGGGTGAAGAGTCAAGAGAAGGGTCTGGGGTGCCTCCCGAAAAGCACTCTTTTAGGGTTGTGAGGTTGACCATGAACGGGTCTCAAGAAGAAGCGTCAGGAAGGTTGTAGGAGACCTTCCCGGCAATGGGTTCATCGGCTAAATAGTGCTTGAGCCTCGATCCATTCACTTTGAAGATAGCCTTAGTTTCCATGCCGATCTCAATTGCTCTAAAAGGGTAGACCTTCCCCACTTTCAAAGGGGGCTAACCACGATGAACGGAGTTTACCCGGAAAAAGCTTCAATGTTAAATTAAAGAGTAACACCAAATTGCCCTCCTGAAACTTCCTCCGGTGGATATGCTTGTCATGTATCCTCTTTATCCGCTCCTTATAAATTCTCGAATTATCATAAGCGTCAGAGCAGAGCTCTTCAAGCTCATTCAATTGAAGCAACCTCTTTTCTCCCGCGGACTTCAAATTGAAATTGAGGTACTTGATGGCCCCAAAAGCTTTGTGTTCAGGCCCCACCAGAAGATGGCATACCTTGCCATAGACTAGGTGAAAAGAAGTGGTCTGAATCGGGGTTTTGAATGCCATTCGATAAGCCCAAAGAGCATTATCAAGTTTGTCCACCCAATCCTTTCTTGTTCTTACGACCGTCTTCTCAAGGATAGATTTAATTTCACGGTTAGAGATTTCAACTTGGCCGCTAGTTTGAGGATGATAGCCAAGGCCAAGCTTATGGTGCACTCCATATTTCTTCAATAAGATTACAAGCTTTTTCTCTAGGAAGTGTGGTCAATTGTCGCTAATAAGTACCCTTGGAACTCTATACCAGGGAAAAATGGTCTTCTTGAACAACTTGGTCACCACCCTTGAGTCATTGGTAGGGCTAGCTATGGCCTCTACCCATTTAGAGACGTAATATACCGCAACCAAGATATATTTGTTGCCCTTCGAAGACGGGAAAGGTCCCATGAAATCAATGCCCCAAACATCAAAGATTTCGACCTCAAGTATGTAATTTAGGGGTATCTCGCTCTTCCTAAACAAGTTCCTGGTTCATCGACAACGATCACAAATTTGGACATGGTTGTGGACATCTTTAAATAAAGTGGCCAATAGAAATCGGCTTGGAGGACCCTAGCTGCGGTCTTCTCTACACTTGCATGACCTCCAAAAAGCAATTCGTGGCAATAAGCAATTATGAAAGCGGTCTCCTCCTCGGGCACACAATGTCCAATCAAACCATCTCCACAAGCCTTGAATAAGTAAGGATCCTCCCAAAAATAAGATTTAGCTTGAGAGAAGAACTACTTCCTTTGATTGGAGTTCAAGTCTGACGGTATAATCCCACAAGCTAAGTAATTCACCAAATCCGTGAACCAAGGGGCACTCGATGTTGCTAAAGCAAACAAGTGATCATCTGGAAATAAGTCATCAATTGGCAAATCACATCCTTCTTTATACCGTGAGGGAGTAGGTAATCGGGAAAGATGGTCCGCCACCACATTTTCGGTGCCCCGCTTATCCCGGATCTCGAGTGCGAACTCTTGGAGGAGGAGGACCTATCGAATGCAGCAAGGCGTGGAGTTCAGTTTGTCAAGGAGATGCTTAAATGCAAAGTGTTCGGTGTACACAATCACCTTGGAGCATAGAAGGTGGGGTTGGAATTTCTTAATTGCATACACCACTGCAAGCAACTCCTTCTCGATGGTGGTGTAGTTTTACTGAGCTTCATCAAGCGTCTGGCTAGCATGATAAACGACATATGGCTTCTTGTCTCTCTGTTGCCCCAACACCGCCCCAACAGCATGGTCACTAGCATCGCACATAATCTCAAAAGGAAGGCTCTAATCAGGCAGTTGGATGATGGGGGTGGTGATGAGAGCTTCTTTGATCCTATAAAATGCTTTAAGACACTCGTTAGTAAAAACAAAAGGGGTATCTTTGGCCAAAAGCAAAGCACGAAGTTTAGCAATTTTTGAGAAATCCTTGATGAAACGGTGGTAGAATCCCGCATGTCCATAGAAGTTTCTCACCCCTTTTACACAAGTGGGAGGTGGTAAGCGTTCTATAACCTCTATCTTTGCTTTATCGACTTCAATACCCCCTACATGAGATCAAATGGCATAAAACTACACCTTCTTGTACCATGAAATGGCACTTTTCCCAATTCAAGACCAAATGCACTTCTTCACATCTATAAAGGACTTTAGCCAAATTCTCCAAGCATAAATAAAAAGTGCCTCCATAGACCGAAAAGTCGTCCATAAAAACCTCCATTATACTTTCGACATAGTCGGAGAAAATTGCAAGCATGCATCTTTACAACGTGGCCGAGGCATTACATAGCCCAAATGGCATTCCACGGTAGGCAAAGGTACCATAGGGGCATGTGAAGGTGGTTTTCTCTTAGTCATCTGGGTGGATGGGGATTTGGAAAAATCCCGAATAACCATCCAAGTAACAAAAGAAAGAATGCCCGGCCAATCGCTCCAATATGTGGTCAACAAAGGGGAGGGGAAAATGGTCCATCTAGGTGGCATCATTGAGCTTAGAATCAATGCACATACGTCATCCCATGACCGTTCTAGTTGATATGAGTTCATCCTTTTCATTCTTAACAGCGGTCATGCCCCCTTCTTACGAACTACTTGAATCGGACTAACCCAATCACTATCCGAAATTAGATAAATGATCCTAGCATCAAATGGCTTGAGAACCTCCTTTTTTACCACTTCTTGCATGTTGGGGTTCAAACAACATTGAGGTTATCTAGAACGGCAATGCTCATCATCAAGAAGAATCCGATGCATGTAAAATGAAGGGCTAATCCCTCGGATATCATCAATACTGTAGCCAATGGCGGCTCTATGCTTATGAAGCATACACAATAATTTCTCAATTTGGGCGTCATTGAGCTTAGCACTAACGATAATAGGAAAAGCACGGTTAGGACCAAGAAACTCATACCGTAAGTGAGGAGGTAGGGGCTTCAATTCCACCTTCAGAGTACTCTTCTTGTCTTCATTTGAGGATAGAACCTCTACATCAAGGACCTCCTTTGGTTGGTGTCTAGGGAGGTATGGTGGTGCCAAATCAAGGACCTTGGCATAAGCCTCTTTTTCCTCAACCCGATGAGGGTCCACATCATCATGCCCAAAGCCAATTAAACACGTCTTAAGAGGGTCTGAGGGGGAGGCAAGAAACCTGTTAAGCAAAAAATTATGCATCGTTTTATTAATTATTTTGACTATATGTTACATATTATTACATCTAATTTACTTTATTTTACATATTTTCCAAGTTAGGCATTAATAAAATAAAAATGAGAAGACAAGACGTCGAAACTCCGATTTTACATGATTTGCTGAAAAGACGGTCCAATAAATAATTTATGGAAAATATTATTTCCATAATTATTTAATTGGGCTAGGGTTTCAAGAGTTGGAAGAAAACAAGAAGTCTTGAAGGAGAAGAAATCTAAGGAAGAGATGAAGGAAACCCTAATCCCCCTCAATAACCTTTCTCATCATCACCATATAATAACTCACGCAGCTCCTTACCTCACATACACAACCCCACGCCTAACTACGACAATCCTTCAACGCAGCCAACCCCCTCTATTCATCCCCTTCACCATCAATCATCATTCTCCTATCCACACCCAACTTCTCCACGGCTACTTCACGCATCAAACCATCAATGCATCATCATCATCCTCAATCCTCCACCTTCACCGTAAATCATCACCATCTCCGTCATTCACGATTATCATAAACCATCAACCATTGTCATCATCGGCTGAGCAGTATTATCTCATGACCATATATTTTGTTTTTTTTTCTTTACTTTTAGTTATTTAACTTTATTTTATTTTAGTGTGGTTCATTAGTAAACATGAAACCTTTGGTTTATTGTTGTGATGTTAATTTTAATATGAGTGAGTAGTTTTTTTTTGCACTTAATATAATCTATTTGAAACCATGCTAAATTAATTATTTGGAAACAAGTTTTATACTTTATTGCCTAGTTGATTCGTATTCATGATTCTACAGCGATTAGCGTTTATCGTTTATGAAATTTGTGTTAAATCGATTAGAATGCATGCTAGTTAATTAAATACAATTTTGATTGATAGTTTAGAAGATTATAATACGTAAAAGTTATCATCTTTTAGGCCTAGGTATCACCTTAATTAATCATGGATGGTTCAAACCCATCTCTTTTAATTAGGTAATCGCTTTAGATCTTTGTTAAATCGATTTGCTGGTAAATTAGCTACAAAGTGTTAAATGATGTTTTTCTAATTCTTAATGCTCTAGTTTGGTTAAATTTTTGCACTGGTGTAAAAATTATCAAATTAGTAGGGTTTATATTAGGGCTGGACCTAAGTAAACTAGAATTTAAGGAAAAACGGGGAAGAACCGCTGGTGGATTTCTTTTACAGTTTAACTCATGAATGAAATTAACTTGTGTGTTGATGATAAATATTAATTTTCATGGTGAATTGAGATTATACTAAGTATTCTTCATAAATTTGACAACTTTTGATCATTATTTATTTTTTTTAGAGTTAATTTGATTAGTTTGTTAATTTTTGTTCTACTTTTATTAGCTTCAAAATAAATTCAATCAACCCCCCCCCCAAAAGTATAGTCTTTTAGGAGTGTCTAGGTAATTTTAGATAGCTTAGATTTTGATTTTTAGAGTGGTTATAATTTTAGACTAATTTAGGTTCAATTTTAGTCTTTAATTACCGGTTTCTTGGAAATTAGACTAAAAATAGTTATTCTTGTTATTTTTCGATTTTATAAGTTTCTATGGTTTATAGGGTGTCCTAGTCTGCCCATATTTAATTTCATAATTTTTGGAAGTTATTTGATAATTTTTCAGAATTATTTTGTGAAATTGATATGTGCAGGTTTTTAGGTTATTAATTCTGAAAATTTCGATTCTTAATTTTAATTTACGATTATTAGGCTTGGTTAAGTCCAGAAAATTGTGTCCTAGAATTAGGGTGATTTTCTTGATTAATTTCGTATTTATATTTAGGCTGATTTTTTTTATTTCTAATTTCAGATTTATTATTCTGCTGAATATTCTATGCTAATTTTTTGATCTGATTTTTTTGAAATAAAGTAGATACAATTTAGCATTTATAAACTTGTAGACCTGAAGTATAATGTTTTAGGCTACTGTTTGACATTTTTAATATTTATTTTCTGATTATTATTTGCTGTTTTGAATTTTAATTAGAATTTCAGCTACTATTCTGATTTTATTTTTCTAGATTATTTAGGAACGTTTTTTACTGTTTTGTTACCAGAATATAATCCAAAATATTTAGGAGCATAATTGGGTGTTTTTCCAGATTTTATTCATTAGATTTTAATTATTTTAGAATTATTAAGATTAGATTTAATAAATTAGATTATTAAAATCATTTAGGATTAAGCTAGCCTTTTTAAAATAGTCTTTCCTCGTGGATCGATCCCTACTTCCCTATGCTCTAAAAAGTGGTTTAATAACCGAAGTAGTGGTTAAATTTATAAGCTCCATGACAAGCTTTACAAATTTTGGCGCCGTTGCCGGGAAAAGAAAATTAAATTGCTAGTTTACTTCTATTTAATTTTGCTACTGTTATTTGTTTTATTATAATTCTAGTTTTTTTTTGATTTTATTCTTTTTAGATTTCAAGGAGTGTATGAAATTAAGGAGTGGTAAGGAAATTGGAGAGAACAAAGAACAAGCATTGAAAGGTGAAAACAAAGAGAGTCAGCCTGACTCAATAAGTTTTAGGGTTAAAGAGGTAAGCATGTCTACTCTTCGAGAACTTGCTGCTCCTAACTTAGAAACCCAACCAGTGTCCATTACTTATGCTGTTTTAGATAAACCTTTGAAATTAAACTCAGAATTTATTAATTTATTACCTAAGTTTCATGGATTAGCTGGAGAGGAGTCCTATAGATACATGAGTGAATTCCTTATTACCTGTTCTGCTATGGTACCTGAAGGAATTCCTGAGGACCAAATTAGACTAAGGGCCTTTCCCTTTTCTTTGCTTGGTAATGCTAAGGACTGGTTATATTATATGCCTGCTGGATCTTTTTCTACATGGACTGCATTGCATAAATCGTTTCTAGAAAAGTTTTTTCCTGCATCCCGTATTGGATCTATTAGGAAAGAAATATGTGGAATCAAACAAATGAATGGGGAAACTTTTTGTGAGTACTGGGAAAGATTTAATAAGTTATGTGCTAGTTGTTCCCAACATCAAATAACTGAACAACTATTGATTCAATATTTTTATGAGGGTTTGCTTCCTATGGATCGCAATATGGTTGATGCTGCTAGTGGGGGGGCTCTGGTTAATAAACCACCAGCTGACGCTAGAAATCTATTTAATTTAATAGCCCAAAATACTCAACAATTTGGTACTAGGGACTCACAAGTCAAAAGGGTAAATGAGATAGGTTCTAGTTCATCTCTAGAGAATCAATTATCTCACATTACTGCTATGTTAAATAAGATTGTTACTGGGGGTGTTCAAAAAGTAGTAATATGTGGTATTTGTTGTCTAGAAGGGCATTCTACTGATACATGTCCTACTCTACAAGAAGATAATGTTAATGCTCTTTATTCTAACCAAAATCAAAGGAGGTTTGATCCCTATTCGAATACTTATAATGAAGGATGGAGAGACCACCCTAACCTTAGGTATGGCCCTAAGCCTAATCCACCTGGTTTTGATCAACCCTCTCATCAACCTTCTAGTCAAGATAGGACCAATTTCCTCTTAGAACAAGTCCTTAAAAAAATAGATGATAGGTTCCAGAGTATGGAAACCACCCTTAAGCAAGTTCAAGAGAGACAAACAGCGACTGATACCATAGTTAGCAACTTGCAAGTCCAATTGCAGAATAGGTTACCATCTCAACCTTACCCTAACCCCAAGGAGAATGTTAGTGCCATGACACTTAGAAGTGGGAAAGAGTTAAAGGAACCTATGAAGAAGAGAGAAGCGGAACCTGAGTTAGAAGTGAAAGGGGCTGAACCAGAATTAGATACAGAGTCTAATCAAACTACTAAGGAATTAGGAGAAAAGAAAAGAGAATCTTACAAACCAATCCCATCTTTCCCTAGTAGATTTAGAAGCCCTGCGTCTAAGATTAATGAAGCTAACCAAGAGATTTTAGAAACTTTTAGGAAGGTAGAAATTAATATACCTCTCCTTGATGCCATTAAGCAGGTGCCTCGATATGCTAAGTTCTTAAAAAACTATGCACTACCAAGAGGAAGCTCATTGGTAATGAGAAGATAAGTGTGGGGGAAAATGTGTCTGCTGTTTTTCAGAGAAAACTGCCCCCTAAGTGTCAAGACCCTGGTGTATTTTCTGTTCCTTGCAAAATAGGAAACCTTTGCTTTGATAAAGCTATGCTTGATTTAGGTGCCCCTATTAATGTTATGCCTAGATCTGTTTATGACAAACTGAATCTAGGCGAATTAAAGAAAACTAGCATAGTAATTCAATTAGCTGATAGGAGTAACACTTATCCTGATGGAGTGTTAGAGGATGTTTTGGTTCAAGTGAATGAACTAGTGTTTCCTGCTGACTTTTATGTAATGAACATGGGTGAAACATGCCATGATATTCCCATCTTGCTTGGCAGGCCCTTTTTAAAAACTGCTAGGACTAAAATTGACGTGCACGAAGGGACACTAACCATGGAATTTGATGGTGAGGTTATTAAGTTCAATATTTTTGATGCCATGAGATTTCCTTCTGACGTTAACTATCTATATGCACTTGATGTTTTTGATGAGTTATCTCAAGATGTCTATGACTTGTCCCATGAGGATGAGCTATTTACTGTGTTTACTAAGAGTCTTGATCATACTGAGTCCCAGGAAGTGCTATATCCAGTTAATGATAAGTTAGATGAGGTGATGATTTCTTTGTCTCACTTGCAAAAGCATAATGGTCCTAACAAACTTGAACTGTCTGAAAAGCATGCTAAGTTACTGCCCTCGAGTATCTCACCCCCTAAACTGGAATTGAAACCCTTACCTGAAAATTTAAAATATGCTTATTTAGGGGACAATGAGACTTTGCCTGTAATTATCTCTAGTGCACTCACCTTGGATCAGGAAGAAAAACTTATTAAAGTGCTTACAGAACATAGCGAAGCTTTAGGGTGGACTTTAGCAGATCTCAAAGGCCTTAGCCCTACCTTGTGCTCACATACTATTACTTTAAAAAAAGATGCTAAGCCTAAGAGGGACCCTCAGAGGAGATTTAATCCACCCATGATGGTGGTAGTCCAAAAAGAGATTCTTAAATGGTTAGATGCTGGGGTGATCTACTCCATTACTGACCCTGAGTGGGTTAGTCCTATTCATGTGGTTCCTAAAAAAGGGGGGACAACAGTAGTGCAAAACAATGAAGGAGAGTTGATACCTACTAGAGTCCAAAGTAGTTGGAGAGTGTGTATTGACTATAGAAAGCTTAACAAGGCCACTAAGAAGGACCATTTTCCATTGCCTTTTATGGACCAAATATTAGAGAGATTAGCTAGGAGGTCACACTATTGCTTTTTGGATGGCTATTCAGGTTATATTCAGGTCCCTATAGCTCCTGTAGATCAGGAGAAGACTACCTTTACTTGTCCTTTTGGCACTTATGCTTTTAGACGTATGCCTTTTGGTTTGTGTAATGCACCTGCTACTTTTCAAAGATGTATGATGAGTATCTTTTCTGATTTTATCACCAAGATTATGGAGGTGTTTATGGATGATTTTACTGTACATGGTGATTCGTTTGATGAATGCTTGCATCATCTTACTCTTGTGCTTAGGCGTTGCATTGAAACCAATTTGGTCTTGAATTTTGAAAAGTGCCATTTCATGGTGGAGTATGGGGTAGTACTCGGACATGTAGTATCATCAAGGGGATTAGAGGTAGATAGAGCTAAAGTTGATATCATCCAGTCTCTACCCTATCCAAAGTGTGTCAAAGATGTGAGATCATTCTTAGGACATGTAGGGTTCTATAGGAGGTTCATCAAAGATTTTTCTAAGATTACTTCTCCTTTATGTACCCTACTTGCAAATGAT
Source organism: Carnegiea gigantea (assembly GCA_029747015.1). Lineage (NCBI taxonomy): Eukaryota > Viridiplantae > Streptophyta > Magnoliopsida > Caryophyllales > Cactaceae > Carnegiea > Carnegiea gigantea. Next base: position 567,333 of record JAKOGI010000127.1, on the reverse strand, counting down.
GTCTCTTTTAATTTTAATGATGGCTGTATGAAGGCTTTTGATCAGTTGAAGTTGACATTGACTTCTCCTCCTATTATGCAACCCCCAAAGTGGGCCTTATCTGTTGAGTTAATGTGTGATGCTAGTGATAAGGCAGTGGGAGTAGTTCTAGGTCAAAGAGTTGGAAAGGTACCTCATGTAATATATTATGCTTCTAGAACTCTTGATCCTGCACAGTGTAACTACACCACTACAGAAAAGGAGATGTATGCTGTTGTCTTTGCGCTTGAAAAATTCCGTCCTTATTTGTTGGGTGTTAAAGTTACTATTTATTCTGATCATTCTGCTCTCAAACACTTTTTAGAAAAGAAAGATTCTAAGCCCAGGTTAATTAGATGGATGTTATTGTTGCAAGAATTTCATCTAAAAATTAGAGATAAACCTGGAGCTAAGAATTTAGTTGCTGACCATCTAAATAGACTGGAAATAGGAGAGAGTGGTAGCCCTTTTACTGATTGTTTTCCTGATGAGACTCTGTATGCTATGACTAGTAGATTGCCGTGGGATGCTGATATTGTAAATTATATAGTCACCAAAACTTATCCCATTGAGTTGACTAGAGCTGAAAGAGAGAAAATAAGAGCTCAATCCAAATATTATGTTTAGGATGAGCCATATTTATGGAAGTTTTGTGGGGACCAGATTATAAGGCGATGTGTAGACGATAGTGAAATTCATTCTATTCTAACCTTCTGTCATTCTTCAAAAAGTGGGAGACACTTTGGACCTAAAAGAACATCACATAAAGTGCTTGAGTGTGGTTTTTATTGGCCCACTATTTCTAGTGATACTTATGAATTCTGTAAAAGATGTGAAGTGTGCCAAAAGACTGGAAACTTATCAAGGAGGAATCAAATGCCTTTATGTAATATGTATGTTTGTGAAATTTTTGATATATGGGGCATTGATTTCATGGGACCCTTTCCCCCTTCTTTTGGATATACTTATATTCTTGTGATTGTTGATTATGTATCCAAATGGGTAGAAGCAGTGGCCACTATGACTGATGATGCCAAGACTGTGGTGAAACGTATTAAATCTCTAATTCTGCATAGATATGGAGTGCCAAGAGCGATCATAAGTGACAGGGGGACTCATTTTTGCAATAGAACTTTAGGTGCCTTATTAGCTAAATATCATATAACTCATAAGATATCTACTAGTTATCAGCCCCAGACTAATGGCCAAGCTGAAATTTCTAATAAAGAGATTAAGGGCATCCTTGAAAAGGCAGTTAAGCCAGATAAGAAGGATTGGAGCCTTAGGCTAGAGGAGGCTCTTTGGACTTACAGGACTGCATATAAGACTCCAATTGATATGTCACCCTACAGACTAGTCTTTGGAAAACCGTGTTACCTCCCTATAGAAATTGAGCATAAATCATATTGGGTTGTGAACCAATGCAATCTTGATTATCAGTTAGCAGGGAAAGAGCGTAAACTACAATTGTAGGAACTAGAAGAGATACGCTTAGAAGCCTATGACAATTCCGTCATCTACAAGGGTAAGGCCAAAACATTTCGCGATGCCAAACTCATTAGGAAAGAATTTCAAGTAGGTGAGAAAGTGCTGTTATTCAATTCTAAACTGAGACTTTTTCCTGGTAAGTTAAACTCTAGGTGGTTAGGACCTTTTGAAGTAGTAAAGACTTATCCCCATGGTGCTGTAGAGATTAAATCTTTTGCTACTAATAAGATTTTCAAAGTGAATGGTCACAGGCTAAAGCATTTCTATGAAGGAGACCAGGTATGTTTAATAGAAGAGATCCAACTTGAGGATCCATGAGCTTCATAAAGTCGAGCCAAAGACTGTAAACAAAGGTGCTGGTTGGGAGGTAACCCAACGTTTTCAGGAAAGTTCCTATTGACTTTTGCTTTTGTTTTCATTAATTCTATCTTTTTGCATGCATTAGGGACAATACATGAATTAAGTGTGGAGGGGTACATCCTGCATTTAATTCCTGCAGTTTTTATTCTGAAAAAAAAAAGTAGAAAATCGAAAAAAAAAACAAAAAAAAAACAAAAAATTCTTTTCTTATAAATAATGCATGATGTGAGTTTATGCTAGGCTTGCTTGTTTAGAAAATTTTTTTTGTTTTATTAGCTATTTTGTAGTTTATTCTTTTATAAGTGAAGACTTCTAGGCATAATAGTTATCCTTTAGAGAAGTTTGAGTTGATCCTCATACATCTTTTTAATGAGTAACTCTCTAGATTATCCATCTTATTTGATCATATAATATATCTGATTCAATGGTAATCAAATGACCTAACCCATCTCCTAGACTATTGAATTAGTTGAATAACTCATTAAAATTGTGATTTTACTTGTCTATTTTTTATCTATGAAAAAGAAATAAAAGAGAAAAGAGAGTCAAAATTGGGAATGACAAGTACCTCTTTGAGGCATGCGCTACTGGGTGTTACCCTTTGAGGCAATACTGCCACTGGAAAGCTTGCTTCCCATGTTAGTGAGCCAATAAAATGAAGAAATAATAAGAATGAATTATTTGCTCCAGCACCTCTATTCAGGTGAGTGAGAGACAGGGAGTGCTTAATTTTTAAGACCCTATATGGGCCTTGAATATGAGCACAAGTGGAGTTTGAATAAAAGAAGAAGAGGAAAATAAATACAAGGCAAGTTTAGGATCAAATTTAATGAAGTTATTTTACCTAGTTCAATTGTCTCTATAGCCAGACCATGCTCAAATTTTTCTATCTTAAATTCTTTCTCGACCTCTTGATTGGTGTATGCATACTCAAAAAGAGATGGATAATTATTGATCTTGTTACTTCATTATAAAAATATTGTGAGGCTGATGAATAAACTCTCTAAGGATAGTTGGATGTTTAGCATGTATTCACTTATTGAAGGAGAGACTAATTAATTCAATAACATTGTTTTTCTTAAGCAAGCCCTGACCTAGTATGAATATCATAAATATGCATGATTTTATAAGAAAAGGAAAGGTAAGTTTTTAGGTCGAGTCTAAGATTTCTTTGCACGAGGACGTCCAAAGTCTAAGTGTGGGGGAATTTGTTAAGCAAAAAATTATGCATCGTTTTATTAATTATTTTGACTATATGTTACACATTATTACATCTAATTTACTTTATTTTATATATTTTCCAGGTTAGGCATTAATAAAATGAAAATGAGAAGACAAGACGTCGAAGCTCCGATTGTACACGATTTGCTGAAAAGACGGTCCAATAAATAATTTATGGAAAATATTATTTCCATAATTATTTAATTGTGGCTAGGGTTTCAAGAGTTGGAAGAAAATAAGAAGTCTTGAAGGAGAAGAAATCTAAGGAAGAGATGAAGGAAACCCTAATCCCCCTCAATAACCTTCCTCATCATCACCATATAATAACTGACGCAGCTCCTTACCTCACATACACAACCCCACGCCTAACTACGATAATCCTTCAACGCAGCCAACCCCCTCTATTCATCCCCTTCACCATCAATCATCATTCTCCTATCCACACCCAACTTCCCCACGGCTACTTCACGCATCAAACCATCAACGCATCATCATCATCCTCAATCTTCCACCTTCACCGTAAATCATCACCATCTCCCTCATTCACGATTATCATAATCCATCAACCATCATCATCATCGGCTGAGCAGTATTATCTCATGACTATATATTTTGTTTTTTTTTCTTTACTTTTAGTTATTTAACTTTATTTTATTTTAGTTTGGTTCATTAGTAAACATGAAACCTTTGGTTGATTGTTGTGATGTTAATTTTAATATGAGTGAGTAGTTTTTTTTAATATTTAGTATAATCTATTTGAAACCATGCTAAATTAATTATTTGGAAACAAGTTTTATACTTTATTGCCTAGTTAATTCGTATTCATGATTCTATAGCGATTAGCGTTTATCGTTCATGAAATTTATGTTAAATCGATTAGAATGCATGCTAGTTGATTAAATATAATTTCCATTAATAGTTTAGAAGATTATAATACGTAAAAGTTATTATCTTTTAGGCCTAGGTGTCACCCTAATTAATCATGGATGGCTCAAACCCATCTCTTTTAATTAGGTAATCGCTTTAGATCTTTGTTAAATCAATTTGCTGGCAAATTGGTTGCAAAGTGTTAAATAATATTTTTCTAATTCTTAATGCTCTAGTTTGGTTAAATTTTTGCGCTGGTGTGAAAATTATCAAATTAGTAGGGTTTATATTAGGGCTGCACCTAAGTAAACTAGAATCTAAGGAAAAACGGGGAAGAACCGCTGGTGGATTTCTTCTACAGTTTAACTCATGAATGAAATCAACTTGTGTGTTGATGATAAATATTAATTTGCATGGTGGATTGAGATTATGCTAAGTATTCTTCATAAATTTGACAACTTTTGATCATTATTTATTTTTTTTAGAGTTAATTTGATTAGTTTGTTAATTTTTGTTCTACTTTTATTAGCTTCAAAATAAATTCAATCGACCCCCCGAAAAGTATAGTCTTTTAGGAGTGTCTAGGTAATTTTAGATAGCTTAGATTTTGATTTTTAGAGTGGTTATAATTTTAGATTAATTTAGGTTCAATTTTAGTCTTTAATTACCGGTTTCTTGGAAATTAGACTAAAAATAGTTATTCTTGTTCTTTTTCAATTTTTATAAGTTTGTAGGGTTTATAGAGTGTCCTAATCTGCCCATATGTAATTTCATAATTTTTGGAAGTTATTTGATAATTTTTCAGAATTATTTTGTGAAATTGATATGTGCAGGTTTTTAGGTTATTAATTCTGAAAATTTCGATTCTTAATTTTAATTTACGATTATTAGGCTTGGTTAAGTCCAGAAAATTGTGTCCTAGAATTAGGGGATTTTCTTGATTAATTTCATATTTATATTTAGGCTGATTTGTTTATTTCTAATTTTAGATTTATTATTCTGCTGAATATTCTGTGCTAATTTTCTGATCTGATTTTTCTGAAATAAAGTAGAGACAATTTAGAGTTTATAAACTTGTAGACCTGAAGTATATAATGTGTTAGGCTACTGTTTGACATTTTTAATATTTATTTTCTGATTATTATTTGCTGTTTTGAATTTTAATTAGAATTTCAGCTACTATTCTGATTTTATTTTTCTAGATTATTTAGGAAAGCTTTTTACTGTTTTGTTACCAGAATATAATCCAAAATATTTAGGAGCATAATTGGGTGTTTTTCCATATTTGTATTCATTAGATTTTAATTATTTTAGAATTATTAAGATTAGATTTAATAAATTGGATTAGTAAAATCATTTAGGATTAAGCTAGCCTTTTTAAAACAATCTTTCCTCATGGATCGATCTCTACTTCCCTATGCTATAAAAAGTGTTTTAATAACCGAAGTAATGGTTAAATTTGTAAGCTCCATGACAAGCTTTACAAAAACCTATCCCCTCAAGTACTACCTTCTCAATGACATCCACTCGGTAGCACTCATCCTCACTCGGTAGCACTCATCCTCAAGGGAGGGGGAAGCTATAACTTGCCTTAGGTTGAACTCAAGTTTCTCTTCACCAGCTTGCAAAGATAATCTCTTATTTTTAACATCGATCATGGCTCCTGCTGTGGCTAAGAAGGAGCACCCAAGGATGATTGGAATTTGGGTATCTTCCTCCATTTCCATGATGCTAAAGTCGCACGGAATAAAGAACTTCCTTATTTGTAAAGGTATATCCTCTAGCACTCCTATGGGATACTTAACTGAGCGATCCACAAGTTGAATGGAGATAGTGGTGGGCTTCAGTTCACCCATTTGGAGGTGCTTGGAAATCGAATGGGGCATAAGGCTAACATTAGCCCCTAAGTTACATAAAGTACAGCTTATGGTGACATCCCCAACGGCACATGGAATCAAAAAATTTCCTGGATCTTGGAGTTTATGAGGGAGTTTGTTTTGAAGAATTGCATTACACTCCTCTGTAAGGGAAACCATAGCATTTTCTTGGAATTTTCTTTTGTTAGAAAATTTCTCCTTGAGAAACTTAGCATAAGAAGGCATCTCGGAGATGGCGTCCAAGAAGGGGATATTGATTTGTAACTTTTTGAGGACTTCCAAAAATTTTCCCTATTTGGCCTCAAGTTTTGCCTCGGTAAGCCTCTGGGGGAAAGGAACCAGAGGCCTATAGGACTCAACAATCCTCAGCTTAGGGATTTCTTCATGCTCGCCTTGAACGTCACCCTCCAAAACCAATTCACCCTTGTCTTCCATTGATTCCTCACCCTTCTCCACTACCACACCTTCACCCTCCTCTCCTTGAGTTACTTTAGGTTCTTCAAGTTGCTTTCTGCTTCTAAGGGTGATCGCATTCAAGTGCCCTTTGGGGTTTGCTTTCGGTTGGCCCGAAAGATGCCCTTGAGATCTGGAAAGATGGCTCACTTGTTAGGCAATTTAAACTAATTGGGTTTCCATCATCTTTTGATGTGTGGACAAGATCTCAAACTTGGTATTGAGTTGGCTAATGGACTCACCAAGAGCTTTATTTATTTTAGCTTGAGTTTGAATGAAGCTCTCCATCAAGCTCTCCAAATTGGATTTTTGAGGTGAAGGTTGTGGAGGTTGGAATTGAGGGGCACCGTAATGGAAACTAGGAGGTTAAGGATGATTTTTTGGGGGATGGTGAGGAAGAGGATTGGGATTTTCATAGGAAAAATTGGGGTGATTCCTCCAACCCAAATTGAAGGTATTAGAGTATAGGTCATTTTATAGTCTATTGTTGAAGTTATGGAGAGCATTAGCTTGCTCAACAATGAGGTCTTAAAAAGATTGACCAAGATAGCACTCATTTCCATTGTGCCCTTGGATTCCACACACTTCACAAACACTTGGTTGCCCAAATAACCCACTAGGGTTACCAATATGAGAGGGGGTAGGTTAAAGTTGATCTACCTTTTGAAAGAGGGCGCCAACCTTGCTTGCAAGCATGGTAAAGGTGTCAATACCGTGCTTCCCTCCTCTCTTGGGTGGACCTCTTTCACTTGCCCAATGGTAATCATTGGATTCCATATCCTCAAGTAGTTGCTTAGCTTCATTAATCGGTTTGGCCATAGGAGCGCCTCCGGCAGCCGTATCCATAGATATCTTCATTGGTTGTTGGAGTCCGTTGTAGAAGGTCTGGACCAACCCGAGATGCTGTGATGAGGGCATTCTCGTTGTAGCTTCTTGAACATCTCCCATGCCTCATATAATGATCCACCCTCCATTTGGTAAAAGAAAGTGATATCATTCTGGAGCTTGGCGGTCTTACCAGGAAGGAACGCCTTGGAAAGATGATCCCAAGTGGTGAATGAGTTGGCATTGGAGTTTAGGAGCCAAGACTTGGCCTTGTCCTTCAAAGAGAAAGGAAAGAGCCTCAACCGGATGGTGTCGTTGGAGACCCTATTCATTTTGATGGTGTCATACTTCTCCAAGAAGGAAGCGATATGGGTGTTGGGTTTCTCCAAGGGATACCCTCTAAATTAGTCTTGTTGGAAGAGGGTGATGAACACTGGGTTGAATTGGAAATTGTTTGCCTCAACGGGGGGCCTCACGATGTTAGAGGAAATGCTATTAGGATCCGGCATCGCAAAGTCCCTCAATGGTGTTGTGGCGGGATCCATGTTCACTACCTCCGTGTTCCTCCTTTCCGTCCTTTGTCTTCTTTGCCTCCTCGCTCTACCTTGGCGAGCTCGGGTGGTAGCTTCAATCTCGAGGTCAATGGGGATTAGGTTAGCCGCTTCTTGACTTCTCCTGAGCATACAACACAAAGCACTACCCAAGATGTAAGTCGACTCAAGCAAGCTCAACAACAGAGATCAAATAGAAAAACAAAAAGTCTAGCCTCGAACTCCACTTCAAGTTATGATACCTAAAAAGCGTTGCTCCCTGACAACAGTGCCAAAAACTTATTTGGGTGTTTTTAAGTTTTAAATTTTGTAACCCCAAGTGCAAGGTTTGTCTCGAGTCCTTAGGGTGTCATCCTCTAGGAGCAAAGACTTTAAGCTACCAAACTAGAAGTGTAAGTCAAATCTAGAGGGAAGAAAGCAAGAGTTCAATGAAAGAGCAGTGAAAACTAAGATAACGATTTAGCTTCAAGAGGAAAGGGACTTGGATTGGGGACTAGTCACTAGTCGGTTATTATTAGCTATGGAAAGGAGTCTTTAATTTAGCCTAACCTCTAAACGATCGACAGGGGGTGATTGGCTCATTTTAAGACCACCCAAACCTCTTCTTGGAGAGTAAGTGTGACCTTAATCCCCAAGTCCACCTATTTTCATAGGGACTTGAAGGTTACGGTTAAAGGAAATACCAACTCCCACCTAACAAGTCCTCAGGTCATTTTCATACCCGGTGCTTGTTCTCTTATCGCCTTTCTGCAAAGGGAGATTGTCGACCTTTTGGTGAAGACAACCACCCCTAGTGTTGGGTGAAATGACCTTTCGGGCATTTCATCGAACACTTGGTGGGCAAGGGATAAAACCCAATAATCATTGAAAGATTAGAGCTAAACAAGCCTCCCCCACTTATTAAACCAACCTAACTCCTAATCCGTAACCCAAGCAAGAGAGGACTACTTACTAATCATGATGCAATCAAAAATCCAAATACCACCATTCACCGTGATTAAGAAGATAAGCAAATAATAAGCAAAGGAAAGAGAGAAAAAGAAAAGAAATAAACTCGAATCAAAGGATTGAATGTGGATTGATAATCTTCAACAAGTTTTAATCTAATCAAAATCCCAAAATCTCTAAACTTCCTTAACCCTTGAATAACCCTATAATAGTGTTTAGATAGCCTTACGAAAAGGAAAATCAGCTCTCTCCGAAAATTAGAAAAATAGCTATTTATAGGCTAATCCGCTAACTTAATGCGACGGCTGTTGCCCTCACGACGGCCTGCCTGCCACATGTCCTTGGAGAAAAACTACATAGCTCAGCTGGGATGGCAACGGATGTCGTATAGTTGATAGCCTGGCTGTCACCAGGCTGGTTGAAACGACAGCCTGTCGTGATGGAGACGGCCAAGCTGTCATCGCCAGCCTCTGGATGAAATGCCTGGCTTCTGGAGGCATTCGACAGCCAGCAGTCGACTATGCCATGGCTGTCGCCTGTCCTACACCCTTGAAAATGCCTTTACCGCCTCTTTTTTTCCCCCTGCATCAATGCGAGCATTCTTTCCATGCGGTGCCCTTTCCACAAGTACTAATGCTTCCTCTTTCATATCAATGCCAAAAACTCCTACAAAAGGATGAAAAAATGATTAAGAGCCGGCAACGACCTAAAGGAGGGGCAAAACATGGTTCAAACCCACTAAGTTGAAGTAAAATAAAGGGAACGAACCAAGAAAATGGGCAAAGAAATAAGTAAAAATGAGGTTTATCAGTTACTACCAATTTGAAAAGAGGTCGTTATGGTAGAATATGTATCTATGTTGATATAGACCAACCACTACCCCTGCCTAATCTATTCAGATAGATTTATTTATCTTGGAAATAGTGTATGAAAACACACCTCAGTTATGTGGTAGATTACGACACCTTGAAAGCTTTTGCAAATCTAGTTGCGTGGAAACTGAGCCCCCACATCAAGAAAGGGGGAGTGCTTTTTCACCTATGATTCCTGATGTAGGTGAGACTAGCCTTGTCAAAGAGGACATGATCTCTACAAATCCAACAGAAGGTGCTTGAAGAATTGTCCTACATTGACATAATCAGCGCAGGAAGAAGCGCATAGTTGCTGATGCAGCTCTAGCAAAAGATATGTCTGTTTGAAGCCTCCAATTTCAAGGTCCTAGAAATGGATATAATTCAAATTCGCAAGCAAATGTAAAACTCACAAGCAAGGACTACCTGTCCTTGACCTTGTCAAGGAAGGATTTGTCAGCTTACCAAATGTCAAATGATCTACTTGTCGAAACCCTAACAGTGATGTTGAGTCAGAATTTGAGACACTAGGGAAGAAGTTGTCTATTGTTACAAAACCTAATGAGTCTTCTTCTTCCCATCCGTCTACTATTCCTGTGAATAAGATTGTTGATGTCCCAGCACAATTGATTCCCAGAGCACCTTACCTATGCGTGCCAGTTTTTCTTATTTCACGAATGCAACAGAAATTTCAAGCCCAATTCTGTGCACAACACAATCTTGAGTCAGAATTTGAGACACTAGGGAAGGAGTTGTCTATTGTTACAAAACCTAATGAGTCTCCTTCTTCCCATCCGTCTACTATTCCTGTGAATAAGATTGTTGATGTCCCAGCACTATTGATTCCCAAAGCACCTTACCTATACGTGCCAGTTTTTCTTATTTCACGAATGCAACAAAAATTTCAAGCCCAATTCTGTGCACAATTGAGATGATTACTGAGAGCTTTTCTACCAAGAAAAGTAGTGACCTTCTTGATGAATCCCAAGTAGTTGAGTACTAGGCATTTGAAAGATATGCTATCGCCCCCATCACTAGCAAGAATGGTGCTTCTCATGTTGGACGAACCTAGCATAGTCGTTCTCATTGTATGCATGCTCATTCTCATCATATGCATGGTATATCTTTTCATCCTTTCCTCAATGATTCACCTCGTCAGATAATGTTTCACCATGTTTTAAGACATGTCCGTAAGATCTCTGTATTCCCTAATGACGGCATAGTTGGTTTACTTGTATAGACCCTTAGACCACCTTTACCTTCGGGATCTTGAATGGTAGGAGATGAGGACCAAAGGTTGCATTTGGATACGTTGTAGTCAACTGATTATTGAGGCTATGTCAATCGTCGCTTGAATGTATGTGTAGCTCATAAGGTTGTACTAGAGGTACTTAAAGTTCCTCAATTAGGTTGTGTTGTTGCTATGGTTGTAACCCACAACTCTATGTTGTATTTTGGTATTAATGATATTATATTTCCTATCCTCCCACCCCCAAAAGACAATAAATCATTGAAGAACATACTCGTATCACCTATTTACAGTGCAATTCCTTTTTTTGGTAGGGGGTGGGCTTCAGAGTATGTGGGTATGTTAGATGATTGGTTAGAATTATCAATACCAAAATAAAAAAGTTGTTACTATAAGACAAAAGAAAAAAACATGTACTTTTGATGTATTATGTACTATTGAAAATAAGAGATAAGATTGAATACTAGAAGTTTGTTATTACTTGTTAAATTAATAAAATTGCGTTATTATTGACCTTTTTTTACAATGATAAAATTACATGTGTAATGTTTTCTTGTTACCATGGTTCATTCAACTAGAGTGTAAGTGGTATCCATTGGCATAGCACTTAAGCTTAATAACTGATAATTACTTATAACCATTGATAAATTAGTGACTTTAGATTATATTAGAATATATCAATTGAGGCAACTCTAGTACACTTTGTGTCTTACCATAAGATTTTTATCATTATCCTTGCTAATAATATACTATAGATAATAATCTAGTGTATTGAACTAGATTAAACAAAGATCTTGAAATGTATAATGTGGTATTTTAATTGAGACTCAAATTTTTCATTTTATTAGAGTAGTAGTATTTGGATATCACAATCAAGTCATAAGATCATTTTCAATGTAAGACTTGTTTGCTAAAATTCCAAATAGCCTATGGGATAAGATGATATGAAAACAAAGTGTCTTTGTGTTTTGCAGAAGCCGTGGAGAAACCGAAGAGAGTGATGCCATCACCAATTTATTGGTTGTGTGTTTTGAAGTCTGATAGAATTCTATCTAAAGTAGAGAAGGCAATGACAATTACAATAATAGTTCTATGTCTTTATCCAATAACATAGGCAGTTCTATGTCTTTATCCAATAGCATAGGCAAAATGCCTGACGTTACCCACATGTAGACAATAAAGCCCATAAAATTCATAGTAGTATAATAACTATGATAGTAGTAAGAGTCAACATACCTCCCACAAAGCATCAAGGTGCATAATCGTATCAATGTGTAGCATGGGGCAAAAAATGAGGGCCGGAGTGCATTTATAGCCTATGTGTGTCTCGATTGTGTGTTTTGCTTGTGCATGGCTAGTGGTTAGCTTGTTAGGGTGATAGAATCGATTTCGATGGTACATTTTCTTTTCCCTTTGCCTTTTATTTATTTGCTTTACTTTCAAAAATAAAAAAATATATTCCAATGATTTTGTGGTATATCTTCTGCAAACCCTCACGAGACCTCACTTGTCCACTTGAAGGAATCAAGGAGGTTGAAGGGCTTGTTGCATACACTAAATGTAACCATGATTCCTACGAAAGTAATTTAGATCCTTAGATAGTTTTTCTTTGTTTTCCTCGAGCACAAGCAAAAGATAGGTGTGGGGGTATTTGTTCAATCTCATAACATCGTAGTAGATACCCTCATTCACCAACTTTTGCTTGTCATAAGTTGTAACGTCTATGATTTTCATTTGGGTTTTTGGTTGCTTTTGTAGGAAAGAAAGTTGAAGGGTATGAAGATTTGTTTCAAAATGATGTGAACAGAGTAAATTCTGCCCCTTCTAGACATGAGACAATGTGCGCAAGGAGTCCTAGACAATATTTAGGAATGGCGAGCAAGGAAGCAAGGAGAGTTGAAGAAGTCAAGTGAAGACGGGTACCATTGGAGGTCGTGGTCATCACTGCAGGATATAGTCACCTCTGCAGGGTCCCCTTGTTGAGGAAAAAAAATCAAGAGGTGGCCACTGGGCATGGTGGCCTGCCTTTTTGGCCATGGCCACAGTCATGGCCACTTTTGTCACTTTGGTCACTTTGGCTCCAGTGACCAGTGTTCTTCACCATGCCCATGTCATTTTGGCGATTTTGATCCTCTATAAAAAGGGGGTTTTTGCTAATTTCGAGATTAGGTCATACTTTGTGAAAAATTAGTCTATCTAAATGTCTAGGGTTAAATTAGGTTAAGGATTAGGATTAGAGGTTAATCTTGGTGGTTACTTGAGAAGATTTTGAAAATTGATCATCATCTCTTTGTGCCAGATTAAGGTTTGCCCTCTTTCCTTTTTCTCTCCTCTACGTAGCTAATTAATTGTTATCATTGATTATGTCAAGTTTTGATTGCTTAGTGATGTAGATGATGATTAGTGAGTAATTTTCCTTGCTTTGGTTGGGGTCCTGATTTAGTGTGCCTAAATAAATGTGGCTATGTTTTCTATTTCCTTAGATTTCTCACTACTAGAAGGGATCTCCCCTTGATTACCAAGTGTTTGATGAAATGTCCGATAAAGTATTTCACCTAATATTTGGAGCTAATGGCATCATTGAGAGATGGGGCATTAGTGAATGTGATTAGGGATGGGATACTTCACCTTGAGCATGAAAATAGCTTGATGGTTGACTAAGTGAAAGGTTATCTACCCTAGGTTGAATTAACAATACTCCATGAAAATAGGTGGTAATGATAATTAATCTTACTCTTAATCTTTTAGAGAAGACGTGGGAATCCTTAAATGAGATAACCAACCTCTTTAGGTTGTGGGCTAGCGAGGAAAATTGGAAACCAGCTCTTAATTTAATAAGATAGGCACACTAGTCACCTAGACCCCCAACCTAAGTCCTTTGAAATAGATTCTTAAAATTAGGAACCAGCTCTTAATTGGAAACCAGCTCTTAATTTAATAAGATAGGCACACTAGTCACCTAAACCTCCAACCTAAGTCCTTTGATATAGACTCCTAGTCCACTACTTTGTTAGCTTTATTTAGTTATTAGAATATATTCTGCCTTAATCATCCACCGTATTAAATATCTTATTTAGTTCGGTATTTGTAGCTTGTTTCCCTAAGGCACGACCCTCAAGTGGTAGGACACTTGTCGTACGATCGTGGCATGATTATAAGTTAGATAAAACTCATTGAACATATGTATATGACTGCTAATCTAGTTCATCATGATCGTAATAAGCACAACGCAGTTGACTGCCACTTTGTTCGGGAGAGGGTTGCTGCTAGTGATTTAGTATTACGTTATATCCCTACCATGTTGCAGGTTGCTGACATATTCACCCAGGCTTTGTCTTCTCAATGGTTCATGTTTCTTAAGTCCAATCTATCTGTGTTTTCCTCCAATCAGATTAAAGGGATGCAATAGGATATTAAGGATATTTATTTATTTTTACATCGTACAACTCTTAATATACTATACCTCTACACTCCCATTATTGGGTGAGTCATCATTTCACTAAACCTCACAAATACGGCTAGCTGGAGAGGCCCCTTTTACTAAAGTTAGTATCCATATGGATTCTATTGTGGTGATTAATATGATCAAAGAGCCCCCCAAAAAAAACACAAAAAAAAAAACACTATGCTTACTTCTTCTTGATCAACCAGGACGGGGAATTTGTTCTTGAACACTGCTTTAGAAAGATAATAGAAAGATAATAGAGTTGCTGATGTTTTAGCTAATCTAATTGTCCATAACTCCCTATCCTTGTAAAGCTAGAAAGAAACTCCTCCAATGTTTTATTACTTATCTTGTCTGAGGACTTCTAGAGTATAGCCATGCCACATTTGATGGCCTAATAGATAAACTTTCTCAAGCATGTGGCCCTCTCTTTTTTTTGGGGGGGGGGGAAGAGAGAGAGAGAGACTTTGTTTGGGTACTTTTATTATTGTTTATTCATTTATTTACATTTTTTGTTAGCTTTTTTTAAAAATAAATTAATATGATATACCTTTTAGTCATATTGTTTTGACTTATGAAAAATACTTATTACTACTTATTGCTGGAATATGTTAAAACATGTTGAGAGTTGCTACAACATGTTGAGATATACTTAAACCTGCTGAAACATATTGAAACTTGTTGAATGGTTGAAGAAAATATAAGTAGGTATTTTCAATAAGTTCTTCACAATGATTAATTGTACGAAATGATGTTAAATTATGGTAAAAAAAACTGAATTACATTGAAAGTCATTGATGCTTATGATAAGTCGAAAACAATATGCCCTTTAAACTATGACGTTTTAGTATAGAAACATGATGTAATTTGCATGCCTCCTGCAGATTTTAGGAAACCTGGAGCCAGCAACTCGAATGGCTTCTCTGGAGGAACTTCCTAGGAAATTCAAGCAACGAGAAACCGGTCAAACTGAGTTTCAGCAACCATTAGTCCCCTTGCCCTTGCCAAGCGATATTTTCTTGCGCCTACTACCTGTTCGATAAATTGCCTCAACCAAACCTGTAGCTGAATCTTCAAGAGTTGGATAGCACTCCAAAAACAACTTGAATCCGGTTGAAGCTGTCAGTGAGCTTCACCTCTATTTCATTTAATGCTATTTCCATGATCTTATCAGTATCGATTTTGTTACATTCATGCATTAATCGAGGAGTATGGGCTTTACAGCCAGTTTTAGTAATTCTCTTCACCAAAAAAAAAAAAAAAATTACAACTAACTGCTAGCTGTCCTCCACCTTCAGTGCTCACTTTTTGGAGAGCATTTCCAACCTTTTAGAACTCAGGCCTGTCACATCATCAAGAGTTCCACATTTTTGAAACTTACATTTCATCACTTTCCCAACCAATAGAACTCTAACTTAAATTATATAATAAAATATTTTTTATGAACCGACTATATAACATTATATTTTTTTCAACTATCTAAATAATATTTTTTTATTAGGAAAAAAGGAAAAATAAATAAAAAATCAAAAAAGGACAAGAAGAGGGAGCGGGGGGAATGCCTTGGCATGTTGCCCCGCATGTCCCCCTACGTGTCACATAGATTGAGCTTTAAAGTTCCACTTGAAGTGCAACTTGGGCCCCACCCACTGGAATGGGTGCCAATGGGTGGGAGTGCTCTGAGTTACTTCATATGACTTTAGTTGTTAGTTGTTACCCATTCCATAATAAAAACATCCACATCTACATAAGCATTTGAAATGATAATATATTTCTATCTAAATTTTTTTACAAAGTTATATATATATATATATATATATATATATATATATATAATATATATATATATATATATATATATCTTATAATATATATATATATATATATATATATATATATATATTATATATATACACTGAAACAGAATATTTCAAGTCTAACATTTGACACATGGCAAACTTTCACAGCTCTTGCATTGATTTCAAACCAAACTCCAGGGCTATTAAAAAATAATAAAAGATTTCTGATTTTCATTATCATTATTTTTGCCTTTTTCGAATTTTGTAAAAGCAAATGCATGTGAAAAGATTCTAACTTCAATATTATTGTTATTGCCTTTTTAAAAAAAACATATAGATAATAAAATATTATGATAAATAATTAATTCATTTATCTCATGCTATTACTATATAATAGTCATTATACCAAATAATAACAATTAGAGATTGACTTTTCTATTTATTACCTTTTCTTTGGACATAAATATAAACATGAAGTATTAAATATTAGATACGATATGGCAACAGTTGTGAATCATATATATGCAAAATAACAATACATGTGAAATTACCCACTAAAAGGTACAAACTTGCTTTCGGTTTTCAGAGAAGAAGAGTTGAAGAGGTCATCTTCCTTTCTTTTAGGAGTGCTCATCAACATTTATATTCCAGACATAATACTATTCTCCATTGGTGCATGCACATATGGTATTTATTTATTTTTTTTTTAAAAAAAACATTCAATAGTTTGTATGTTCAAAAAGGTAAGTTCATGAAACAACTGAATACTCATTACTTACATTGATTCCCAAAAAGCCAAATGCCAATAGAGTTGTTGATTTTATACCAATTGCTTTATGTAATGTACTCTACACAGGGGCGGAGCCAGGATTCAAAGTAAGGGGGGCGAGATTAATAATACACATAAATAGTTCTAAAAATGAAGTGTGTAGCTAATACATTCAAGAAAGGTATCCTCGACAAGATCTCATATTTTAAAAGTAAAGCATGATATCGTCATTTGACAGACTTTTAAAAGGATTCAAAAAACAAACTACATGGAAGGCAACACAAAAAGTCAAACCTGCAACCTCCAACACAAAGCAACAAGCCACCAATCAATCTGCTATACTCTCCTTTATGAAGTATTGAAGAACTAATTAATACATATCTATGGTTTTTCCACCATAATATCCCACATTTATTTTTTGCCCAAAAAGGTGGGGGGTCAATTGACCCCCGTCAATTGACCCCCTTGTCTCTTAGTGGCTCCGCCACTGCCTCTACAAGATCATTTCTAAGGCCCTAGCCAATGCATTGAAGCTTGTCCTCCCTGATATGGTTGGCTTGAGTCCTAGTGTGCTTGTTAGTGGCAAATCCATCTCTAATAATAGATTTTTGTTCACTGGTTGGTCCAGTATTGTGAGAGGAAAAAAGTA
This sequence comes from Carnegiea gigantea, assembly GCA_029747015.1. Lineage (NCBI taxonomy): Eukaryota > Viridiplantae > Streptophyta > Magnoliopsida > Caryophyllales > Cactaceae > Carnegiea > Carnegiea gigantea. The sequence goes on along the minus strand of JAKOGI010000127.1, from coordinate 549,963 downwards.
TCCCTCGAGGCATGCTCCATATTGATATTAGGAAGGCGTATGATACTGTGGGTTGGTCATTTGAGAGCTATGCTAATGGTTTTGCAATTTCCTACTCACTTTGTCGATCTTGTGATGACTTGTGTCAGCACCCCCATGTTTGTCATGAATGTGAATGGTGAGCCTTGTGGCTTCTTCCCTAGGGCCAGAGGTCTCAGACAAAGGGGCCCTTTCTCCCCTATCTGTTTGTTTTATGTATGGAGGTTCTTGCTAGAGGTCTTATTTTAGCATCTTAGTAGCAATCAATCCATTTTTATCGAAAATGTGCTAGGATTGATCTAATACACCCGGTTGTTTGCAGACGAACTATTATTATTTGTTAGACATGACTTACTCAATACAAAGCTTTTGGAATAGTTTTCAGTGTTATTATGAGATGTCCGGCCTCTTCACTAATACTGATAAATCTAAACTGTCCTTTAGCAGGGTCTTGGGCTTTGCACAACAACATATTTTGGAGGTGACTGGATTTTTCTAAGGGTATTTTTCCCCTTCGATATTTGGGGCTTCCCTTGTTTGCTAAAAGAATATCTCATCTGTGTCAACCCTTAATTCATATGATCAAGAGCAAGATTTGTTCATGAACAGCCAAGAAGCTATCTTTCACTAGCACGAAAATCCTTTTGCAATCTGTCATTACATGTCTGGTTACTTGATGGGCCTTCGTATTTTTCTCAACTAATCCATAACTCATTTGGTTGACCCCTGATGTGGTAAATTCTTGTGGGTTGGGTCTCTCAATCAAGAAAATGTCTTTGGAGAGTTGGAAAAACATTTGTCAGCTTATAAATTATGGAGGGCTGAATTTCAAGGAACTACTTAGGTGGAGTAAGGCTTTGTGTTTTGGTTGGATCTGGAAGCTTCAATTTGGCCATTCTATTTTTGTCACTTAGGCTAAAGCATACTAGTTCAATGTAAGTAACGTACTATTCATTGTAATTATATTTACCTTGTGTGCATGCTGCAAGGTATTATGTTGATTGACTGAACTTATATTGTAATGTTATATTTTGGTGATGTTTACACCTTCATGTATTTTTTTCGTAAATCCTTAATGATAATTATGTTTACCTTTTTCCGACAAAAAAGTCATTGAATTACACTTAAAAGTTAATGAATTTTTTTGTTTCAAAGAAAAAGTTAATGAATTTTTCAATTCAAAAAACAGTTAGAATTTTATATGAGATTGTCAGATTATTTATTGTAATTCATATATGTATTTTTTAAAATACTAAGAATTTAAAACTTTTTCCATGCATTGTGCAGGATTAATTAAAAACTCAGGACAATTGCTACAATAAAAAATTTATGAGATTTTCCATGCATTTACATGGATATGGAAACACTAGTTTTATAAATTACATGACATCTACATTGAAAAAGCATACAATTAATAATGTGTCGGATTGCGTGTCATATTTTTGTTTTTTAAAAAATCATATATCACCTTTTTAGTATCGTATCGTATCTGTATCATGCATCATAGTCAGTGCTTGTTAGGCAGCAACAATGGGTCCTTGGTCAAGGATGGTTATGGGTTACACCTCCCAGCCCAACCAAAAAAAAAAAAAGAAAAGAAATGGCTATAAAACAAATTAAAAGGGATTTTAGGACTTTCACCCCCCAGCCAACCAAAAAAAAAAGAAAAACAAAAAAGAAACCAAAGAAAAACACGTCTGTTGAAGTATTAAAAGCTGAAAATTCTACCATAATTAAAAAAAAATCAACTATCATAGTTGAAATTGTTGCAACCGTTGATGTAATTTATATAGATATCAGCCGCTAATTAAAAAACATGACCTGTTATAGCCAGTCACCAACAGGTCCCCATTTACTGATTTCACGCTCCCTCTCTCTCTCTCTCCCCCCCTCTATTCAGACTCCACCGACTTCTCCCCTTCTCTCTCCTTCCCCTATACTCAACTATTCATGGTTCGCTGCTTCCTTCTTTACTCTCTCTCTCTCCCCTTCCCCTCTATCCTCACTGCAGTTCTGCGCCTGAAATGCACAATGATGCTGAGGAAGAGGATAAGAAGGGACAGTGTGGAGTAGCAAAAAGGTTTCAACTCTCTTTCTCTCTCCTCTCGCACATTGTAGAAGACCCCATCAACGTCGTCATCTCCTTCAACTCACTACCTTCGTCAACCAAAGTCGCCGTTATCAAACCTCCTACTTTCTCTGAATGTGTCTTTCTCTCTCTCTCTCTCTCTCTCTCTCTCTCTCTCTCTTCATCTCCATAATCGATTCTGACACCACTGCAACAAATGGGTCATCTTCTTGACCTGACGCGCTTTAATTCCACCCACTGTTGACTGGGTATTATTACTCCCTTTCCTCCCTTTCGCAAATGCTGGTTTCTCTCTTTGAGTCTAACCCACCCCAATTGCCCAGATCTGTCGCAGCAACAATCTAGGGTTCCTATTCATTCGCCCTAATTTCCGACGAGGGGTTTGCAGAGGAGAGAAAAAGTGAGAGAAATCAACTTGAAGAGCAGCAGTAGCAGTAGTAGCACACTCTTCACGTTCAGGCTTGTTGCCGCATGGTATTCATCAAACATTGGGGTTTTGTTGCTCAACAAGTATTTGCTGAGCAATTGTGGGTTTAAGTACCTGATCTTCCTCAGGATGTGCCATATGACTGCCTGCTCATTGCTCAGCTACATCGCCATAGCTTGGATGAAGATGGTTCCTATGCAGACCATCCGATCTCGGGTTCAATTCTTTAAGATCTCCGCTCTTAGCCTCATCTTCTGCGCCTCTGTTGTTAGTGGAAACGTTTCGATGAAATATCTGCCCGTTTCGTGCAATCAAGCCATTGGTGCTACCATGCCCTTCTTCACCGCTGTTTTTGCGTACCTTATGACCTTCAAAAGGGAGGCTTGGCTCACCTAAATCGCCCTTATTCCTGTTGTCACCGGTGTCATAATTGCTAGCGGGGTAAATAGCTGTTCTTCCTTTTTTGTTTTCCTGGATGAATGAATGTGTTTTCATCGAAAGGGGCTTTTCGTGGGTTATTGAAATTTTTTGCTTAAGTGAGCAAATCGAGGAATTAGCTATTGGAATGTTGCTGCAGCGTTGAGAATTTAGAAAGAAATGTGTCAATTTTTGGGATATCTTTAGCGCCACACCATTGACAACAAATTAGTGATGAAATACGCAAAAGCAGAAAGCCAGCATCGATGAAGCCAGAGGTAGAAGGATATAGTTGCGTTGTGTGACAGAGAGAGAGAGAGAAAGGGGGATAATGGGTGTCAAAAAAGTAACCGATTCTGTCAAAAAGATAACTGGTTTCTTTAAATATTTCAACGGTTGGGATTTTGTAAATAAAATCAAGGGTTGTTATCAATTTCAACTATGATAGTTGAAAAAAAAGTTAACCCTGGTAGAATCATCGATTAAAATCTAATTTATTATTTTTTTTTTCTCTTTCCAGAAATAGCACTGAAATACTAAACAAGCCCAACACTTGTTCACATAATGCACATTGTTAGACAAAACCAAAACGTAAAACAACTTTGAACCTTGTTGCCACACCTCTCACTAAAGAACATAGGCTAGTTTGTGATGAGAGGATTCCAGCATCAATTCCACTGAAGCAGAGGTTACATTTTTCAGTCAACACATTCATAAAGGAGTGATGCCATGAGCTTATCTAGGGATGGAAGACGATGATTGTGATCATAGCTGTACATCATTGGCACCAACCTTGCTAAATTAAAGAAAGCTGATGCGAAATCTGTTGTAAATGGAGCAGGAGAGAGGCATGCCATATTAAGGCACTTCCATGCCTCCAAAATCAGTTGACTAACATGCTTTTGTGCACTTTCCGCAGAGCTGCCTCTATGTTCATTCCTGTAGTAATCAATAAATGATCCATCGTACCCTTCTTGATGCTCGTCCTGTAGAATAAGAAATGCTTCAAATGTTAGAAACACATGTACCAATATGGATATTTGTCATGAGCTTAGGGCCGGGTGTTATCTCACAAATTACATTGATTTTAGTGACCCTATAACTTTGCTGAACAAATTCCACAGATGAGTTCTTGATTATATTGCGTGAACTCACAAAAAAGCAGCACTAAAATAGCTTCAAGGCTGTGAGATTTGGAATTCAGTGGTCTCGTCCTAGGTGCCTCTAATGAGGCTTCTACTACAGAATAGGTGGATGGTCAAATTTAGTATTCTATAGATAACGAGGAAGTTATTCCTGTTACACCCTGAATAGCAGGGGAATGAGTCACTCACTACCTATCATTAATCTGATTATAATTCAAGGCTAAACAACTGCCTCTAGTCTACGTTGGGTTTATCAAAAATGCACGAATATATATTGCTCCATGAACTTGAAAGGATAAGTTAGTTATCATATACCTTAGCACTCCCTAAATCATCTGAAAGGCGTAAAATTTTAGCCACAGATGATACAATGCATGGAAAACTGTTCAACACCTCTATGCTTTTGCTGTTTATTCCTTGTCCCAGGAGATAGAAGGTAAGCACTGCAACCAATTGGGTTCCCGAGCTAACCAACCCATTCTTCAGATACTCATCTGAGCTGGGCATGTGCCCAGAGGAAAACCATTTTGCTTCAACCAGAAATGCATTGCATAAATCTGCCCACTGCAACATTACATTGAAAAAATAATAATAATACTTAAGCTTACTATGACAACCACCAGCCAATGTGAATCCTGCAGGAGTAGGATTCACAGATATTCAAATATATGCAACTTACACTAGAAGTGAAGAGGTCCTATCTGAAGAACTCATAGAAAGATTTTAGAAAACAAGTTTCAAAAGAGTTTAACCTAAGGATCTATGAAGCAAAAAAAACTGTTGTTGATTGGTTACCAAATTCTGCAAGCAAGTTTTGCAGCTCCACCCATGTTTAGTGTAAATTTTGTGGCTGATATCATTAGTAGTATCTTGGAGAGCCTTAACGCACATTTTCATGGAGTTTGGCAATCCCTCGAAATTGTCATATTCCCATCTGCGTCAATGCTAGAATTATAATGTGAATAATAAAGGGAAATACAGGTGAAAAATGTATATTGCTGAATCATGAAGGCCTACCTACGGACAGCTTCTGTGAAGAGAGTGAGCTCCTCAAGTGTTCCATAAACATCAAAGATATCATCGATTAGGTAAACAAATGAAATGGCTTTTGTGAGTTCTATCCTCTCTTCTTTCATGGTTGAATTTGGTAGAGCAGCCAAGGACCAGATGTGCCATTTTATTGGTTGATCTCTTACGAGCTTCAATTCCTTCATCAAATTGAGTTCATTCCACCACCTAAATTGAGAACAGAACTTTATTTCGCCTTCGAGGGTCACTCCAATTCAAATACATATTCTAGAATCCTACTTGAGCGAGGCGTTTCCGGGAGAAGAATTGAGACACAATAGCAGCCTTAATAATTTCTGGAATAATAGAGAGGTTCTGTTTGCTGGAGTGTTGATTAAATACATTGTGATTGCCTATACTCCGATGGCCACCATTTTATTTTATTTTATTTTATTTTTTGGAGGGGGGTTTCTTGAAGTATTTTGCAATAGTCCACTATAATCTATTTCAATGGGTTGGAAAGTGGTTACGGTGTTTAAAAAAACTCCGAAATTACCTGTAAACTTCGGTTATTTCACTTTGTATGGTCATTTGAGTCATGTTGAAGTCCATCCTTGCTAGATGCCAAACCTCATTTGTCCACCCATTTGCATCCACTAAATTGTGGAGAAATTTTAGGGAGACTTCAAAATTGTGTAGGAAGTTTTGTGCCGTGAGTCTTGGCAAGCTTCTTAGATATGGGTGGCTGAGTGTGCTTCCAATTATGGTGGCCTCTAGTTGCTCAGCATTCTTTAAAGAAGTCTTTAGTAGCTGGGTGCTAAATTCACGGGCCTCATCAAGTATGTCCTCCCCTTGTATTGCAAGGTGAGAAGCTTCGAATAGACTCATAAGCCCTTTTGTGTCCTTGGAAAGTTCTCGTTTGAACTTCCAAGTCTCGTCCTTAAATTTGTTGAATGCCTCTGTTTTAGCTCAGAGAATAAACAATGCTTGTAAGTTACCATTCCCAACCCCCCCCCCAAAAAAAAGAAAAGCGCAAAAGGGACAGAAAAAAAGAAAAAAGAAAAAAGAGCATTAGAAAGACTGAAAGACATTCTATTTAGTGCAGGGTTGTGGGCTTGACAGGAGACCTGCGAATCTATCTTGTACATATTCTTTATGACCTAATCAAGAGCAGCAAACCTTAGTCTGAAAAGGCATTACTTGATTCAAACAACACAAATCCTCAAATCTCCATAATAAATGCCAGTTGTGTCCTATGTTGTATGGTGTTTTGCTAGGGAATATTGTTCAAGAACTAACTGAACTAAAAGCTTAAGTGGAAGGGACGAGAATTGGTTTTATACTCTAACACGCCTCCTCACATGAATGTTCTTTGGGTTTGAATTATGGATGCTGCAAAAACCCCTCCATACCTTGTGCAATAAATATGGGGGCTGCTGAGATTTGAACTCGAGACCTTTCGCTAAGACTTTGATACCATGTTCACGAACTAACTTAATCAAAAGTCTAAACTTATAGTTGAAGAGCCAGGAATTGGTTTATTACTCTACCAAATATAACTCACCAGAAGTTATGTGGTATCCTTCTTGTCTCAACAGGCGAAAACGAAGAGCAACCTCATGAAGATCACCACCACCACCTTCTTTGTCCAAAGGGCGCCATTCTGAGTTGTGTGTTGCTAGAATGGCACGGATCTCTTCTTGGAAGTAATGATCAAGGCATAACCTTTTGATGGTATCTATCACAATCAGCCCTTCTAATCCACCATCTTTACCAGAATTGTTTAGCAATATTGTTCTGATCTTCTTCACCGCATGTTGAAGCTCATACCGTTGCTGAAAAATGTAACAATGTCACTGCTATTTGTCAGACTCTGGCGGACCAGTAAATAAGGCAAAAAAAAATAAAACATGCATTTTTAAGAGAATAATGAGCTGAAACTCAACAGTGGAAGGAATATCTTTATTGGTAGATGCCCTGTGAAGAGGAGTTGAATACAGGATATTGTTGAATTCCTTCTCAGTAGTGTCCAACGCAGATCTAGGAGAAAACGCTGATAGATTCATATTAATTGATTTAGGACCTGTTCTTTTCGTGGTTAAATTGAGGTGGATAAAAGGGTGAAGTGGGTTAAAGTAGGTTGAGGTGGGTTGAAATATGTTGAAGTAGGTGGAAGTAGGTGGAGTGAATTGCATTTTTTTTATGTGATAAATTGAACTTGGTTAAAATAGGTTAAAATAGGTTAAAACGGGTTGAAGTTGGTTGAGGTTGATATTTTGAAATTTACCATGAAAAGAACAGACCTTTAGTTTCTGTAATGAGGTTTGCCTCTGGAAATGGTTGGTTTCACGAGTAAAATGCACTTACTAGTAATATTTTCTCTCGCCCATTCAGAAATTAAAACACCTAGACTTAGATACTGATCCCGAAGTTTAAAAGTGTTGGTGTCAATGTGCGATGCGCAGGGTGGCTCAATTTATAGGCACTCGCCTCCCAGCATATGTTAAATATGTGATAATTTCAGAGAATTCATCCTAGAGAAAAGTTAGTGAGAGAAATGATTTTGAGACTCTGGAATCATCTATCTAGCTATGTGGATAGATGGCTTTATTTATGCTTCTCCACCATTTAAAACGTGCTATGTGGATTGATGGTTCAATCTTGAAGTTAAAACGTGCTAGCCGTCACAACAGTAAAGTTGCGGGTCCACAAATTTCTCAATTTTGATCATTTCGTCCCTACCATTCCAATGACTGACATGGGGCAGTTATTATACCATATAACGAATTGTACAGAATCAGTTCTACAATCGAATTTTGGTTCACTAAAAATATTATATAGCCACTAAGACATACTACTGTATATTGATTTTCGCTCACTAAAAATAATGTACAACTTACTAAAATATATTTTAGTGAATTGAGATACATTTTTAGTGGGCTAATAGATATTTTTAATTAGTAGTCAGACGTAAACTAGCGCATCTTACATACTTGAGTTCCGTTCAGTAAAGATACCATGTATCTTATGAAAATGTTTTGTTGTACCTAAAAAAATGTTATTTTACATCTGAAACTCACTGATTATTTTGTAGTTATCTATATTATTCTTTTTTTGGTGAGTTATGATATTTATTTAGTGAGATGTAAGAGTTCTTTAGTGATTTAAGAAATATATTTGGTAATCAATATCATTAATTTAGTAAATAGTACTATATGTTCATTCCCTGAAAAAAAAGAGTGAGCATACATATAATGTATAATTTTAGTGAGCACGTACACATTCTTGTTCATATTTTGACATACGATTTTTTAATGATATATATTGTGACTTTTGGTAACCTATGATATATGTTAAGTGAACAATACCTGATATTTATCTTATAATGTGTTGTGATATGTTCGTTGGTTAACTAAAATATAAGATTCTTTAAATGCGTAATAATGACATACTTGAAAAAGTTTCAACAACTTGTACTCTGACTTTTCACTGAGTTATTTATATTATATTTTGATGAGCCAAAATACACAATTAATGAGCAAATACTTGAAACAAATTATATTTTATTGATTTTACTACGTTTTTGGTGAGCTATGACATATATTTAATGAGCTATGATATACATTTAGTGAGCTGGATTATATTTGATGAATTCAGCAACATTTGTATTATACTTATGAAGTATAATACAGACGCTCTTATGTCATAATTAAAAATACGTAGGCTATGACGTAACTCTAGAACTTGAAAAAAATTATTTTCTAGTGCTCTATACTATTTATTTTAGGGAGATATACTATTTATTTAGTGAGCTATACTATCTATTAATGAGTTGTGACAAATATTTAGTGAGCCATGAAATATATTTGGTAATCAATATGATTTAGTGAGCAATAGTAAGTATTCATAATAAAAAAAAAAAAAGTACACGAATAATATAATATATAATTTTAGTGATCACATGCACGTTCTTATTCCTATATTATATAATATTTTTTAGTGAGCTACACCACAACTTTGGTGAGGTATGTAGTATATGTTCAATGAGCAATACTTTATATTCATTTTCTAATGTGCTGCTGCTGCTATTACTACTATTACTATGTCTATACATAAATAAACGAAGTTTAAAATTTTAAATTAATCTTAATTACAAAATTTGCAAGAAAAGAGCAAACATACTTGGCTATAATATAAGCAAAGAAATGACATCCAAATAAATAATTTAATTAAATAGGCTAAATGATTTATTTAGAAACAAATAAGTCGAAAAGGCAGAAAAAAAAAACTTATAGCCAGACTAATTCAAACCACCAACCTCATGTATGGCAAGGTAAGGTCCTTTCCACTACGGCATTTGCACTTGTTATAGCTTGGCACAAATTAAGTATACAATGAAAAATGCCAAGTGGACATATCTTTCATTAACCCGATTGTATGTAATAATTTGCTTAAACATCTAATTGAGATGGGAAAGAGCGAAAAGAAAAATAGGAAAAGAATTAGCAGCACAACTATCAATATATGCATTTTAATAGTCACCTGCTCCCACTACCCCTTCATCTGATTCCTATCCAATCCTCACAAGTCACACCCCTAGCTTCATTCTATTCCTATGTAGACCTGGAAAAACTGACTTGAGACCGAAAACCCGAACCAAAAGACTCGGACCCATATTCGATCCGACATCCGAAATAGGTTCCCCCGAAAGTGGACTCGAAATCTGAATTGACCTGAATTGAATCATACTCGACCTGAGATTTTTTGCAAAGTTGTTTATTTTTGCATGATAAGTGCGTTGGACCAAAAAGCAGTTGACTCGACCCGAACCAAAGTTCACCCAGTTCAAATTGAACCGACTCGAAATGTCACTTAACCCCAAACATGACCCGCCCCAAACTTGACCCGATCGGCACTCGAACCGAAGGACCTATTTGCTAAGTCTATTCCTATCTCATCCTCACAAGTTACACACTCCTGCACCTTCCTCCATCCTCTCCCCACTCTTTAATTTCTCTATCATTCGCTCTTAGTTTAATGGAACCAAGCAGCCCGATCTAGCCCTTTCCGAAGAGCATATGTGCTGAGCCATTGTGGCCCTGTTATGGCGGGCCTTCAATAGCCATGTCGACCTGCCAGGGCTAGCCATCATAACTCCTGGCCATCGTAACCCCCCAAGATATAATGGCTAATTAATCTAACGTAATCACTTATTTACTTATGGATTGCAGCGGAAGTCTATTGACTGGAGACATTGCCGTTGTTCCGTGATGGAACAAGACTGCCTGAAACCACTGTAACACTATGTTACCCTCGTAATCACCTGATTTACTAAACTTTGGAATCAAAACAAACATTTGTCAACTTGTGCAGCTCATAATACACATGATAACTTAATGCACCAATACCAAGCATTATCAACCCAAAGTTCAAAAGAATAAACAATAAGAAAAACTCTAGAGTGCTAGCCTATAAATCACTGTGAGCGCTACGCTAGCTAACGTTCAACAAAAACTGCAACTCACGCTTATTTCTCGCTGCCTTCTGGCTTGCAGGAGAAGGACTGTTCATTGATCCCTTACCTAAAATAGAAAACATAAAAATATTCGAATAATGAGCCGAAGCTCAACACATACATCCATATGCTGTAAAATAAATTTTGTATTCAATTAGTTTGGCGCCTACATTTCAAAACATTTTATTTTGCATACATCCATACATCCATATGCTGTAAAATAGAAAACTGCAACTAAAGTTGATTTGCCAGTTATTATCTAGAAGTGTACCCCGACTGACGTCTAAGCAAACTTGAAATAGGTGCACACTTCCCAAGCCGATCGGAAAACCTGAGTTGCAGTCACGCAGGTAAATTGAAGGGCATAAGCCCTGATGATTGATAATTGATAATTGATGGAGCCACTTGCTTAGATGACAAAAGCTTGCGTCAAATGGTTCATTACATAAACATGATATTGGTTTTGTATAGTTTGAGAAACACGTGAGTTTTCGAATAGTACAGACAATATACGTACCCGATCCTTGAGATTCTCTCTCCTTTTTAATGGAGAACGCTCGTTGGCAGCTTGAAGCGACAGAGGTGGATGTAATTTTTGCGATTAATGTGAGATGAAGTTTATTAAATTTTCTGACTGATCGAGTGGTTTAAATTCGCTCGACCACACTTTTAATTATTCGTATAACGATTATTATTAACTTAATTTGATTCTATTTTATTTTTGTTTTCGTTCCTCTCTTTAATATTGTGAACGCTCGTTTAATAAATGTCATGAGGGCATGACGTTGTGACTCGTCTTGGGTTTATTAATATCAACGTTGTCGTAATTATGATTCGAATTATTATTATCATTATAAGCTTGTTAATATTATCGTTTTGTCTTTACTTGTTAGGACAATCGTTACTATTATTATTGTCATCACTGTCGCGGTTATTATTATTGGTTTGAGTATTATTAAAATTGTGGTTACTTATATTAGGATTATTATTATCTTAATCATTATTGACTTTTTAATAACATGCCATTATTAGCTATGGTTATGATTTGAACAAGTTATTCGCGACTCAGCCTAGTGATATCATGTGCTTGGTGCCAGGTCCAAATCGAGAGACATTCACTTCATTTCCTTTTTGCTAATTCCAAACAGGTGGTTAGCATTTAACTTATCTACCATCATTAGGCTTATGGATTAATTTAAAAACGTAACTTAAACCTTGCCAATACTTAAATCACACTACAATTATCCCCCAAGTTTGCATACTTAACTCATCGAAGTTCCCAATTTTAATTTCCAAGTTCTCTTAAGCATTACTCGTCAAGTTAGTTCTCAAATTTACATTAAGAAATATCATTGAATTAGTCCCAAACAATACACTTTTCCCTCCATTCTCTTCTTTACCCTTCTCACTTGCAAATCAAGCTCACAGCATACATGGACATAATAATATCATACATATATTTATCTCACTATTTTCATTCAATATTCACTAGAATTCATCTAAAAATCATTAAATCCACGCAACTAGGTTTGGGTTCCCATTCAAGCATCCAAACTCCAAACCACCAAATTCATGGCAACAACGCACTTATCCACGCTCATGCATCTCATTAACCTCCTTCAAATATTTATTGAAATTACTCTATACATCCTTAGATCAACATAAACAAGCCTAGATTTCATCCAACTATCAAACGCTAATCACCGATTCATGACCATATCACACACATCTAACATATATAACCCACTAATTTCATTCGATTATTCATCAAAATAAATCTAAACACCATGAAATCATCACATACAACTAAGATTCATATACAACCTCCAAACCCCCATATCCGTGGCAATTATGCAACTATTGAACACACGTATATCCCATCAATTTCCTTCGTCTAAACACAATTAAAGCAACATAAGCCAGCTTAATTTTACACCCAACATCCAACGCTCATCACCATGTTCATCTTCAACCTCAAGCTTCAATTCTTACCAAAGTTTTCAGAAAATTGCAAATTAATACTCATTTGATCTTAATTCACTAACAATTACTCAAACTCAATCATAAAAACACCAAAAATCGAATGATGGAGAGTTAGGATTTTCACCTTCTAAACTCACCTGAGCAAGATAATTGAGAGAGAGGAGAGTGGGTGGTTATGGTGCTTGAGTGGGCGGCAGCTGGGCGGCTACTGGTGGTCGGATGGCAAGTCGGTGGTGGTGGTGGTGGCGGTGCTCGGCTGACAGGGCCTGAAGACAGGGCAGCAGAGAGGGAGAGGGGGTTTGTAGCAGAGATGGGGGGATGGGGTTCTGGGGGTTTCGGGAATTTGGGGGGGGGGGGGATGGGTAGATTAAACTAGTACCTTTTTTTTACATTTTTTGTTAGAATTTTGTTTGCTTTTTTTTTTTGTGACTTGCAACTCCAGCAATTTCTACTGATTTTTTTTTTGGATTTTTATAATTCCCTTTCCCCCCTTTTTTCTCATCCCATACAAATACATATGTGTATATTTTCGGCAAATTTTCTTTGGCTAGGATTAATGAATGAGGAACGATTTTTCATTTTAAATTATTACTCTTGACACTACTTTTATACATAACTTATTATTATTGTTGCATTGTTGCTATGTTTGTTGAAATTAGCCCTTAAATAATTAGGCTAATTTTTATTTAGTTATTATTCAAGTATTTATTAGCATTTGAATAAATTGTTCAGGAGTAACCAAAAATTCATTTTGAGGCCACTCTGTCGATTCAACCTGCAATTGTATAAATAGACATATATATATATATATATATATATATATATATATATATATATAAAGTACTTGATCGAAATGCGGCGCCCAACTTAATTAATTTATAATTAATATAACGTAAGGTAATTAGTATGATTTTAGGTTCAGAATGTTACACCATCAATAACAAAACCCCAGATCTGGATCCTTTGACTCTTCCCAAGTCCCTTGATTTCTCGCTCTCTTTCCTCCATGTCTTTGATTTAATATCTTAAATTTTCACACTTTGCACCTTACACTTGGAAATTTCTAGATCAAATTCTCTGAAATCTCATATCCAAATTTTAGTATTTGTTTCTTTTTTCAAGGAAAGCATAGAAATTATTTTTGTAATTTGGGTTGAATTTTTGAAATATTCATGTTTGAGTTATTTTGAGCTTTTGGATTTGGATCTGAGTCCTTTCTTTTTGTATAATTTTCGGGGGTACTTTTGTTTAAATTTGTGTTTTTCTTTTCGGTTGATCTCGGTTGTAGTTTTTCTATATCCGGCTCATAAATTTTTCTTTCTTGATGAAAACCAGTTTGGGTAGTGGGTATTAGAAATCGAATAGCTTTCACATACGCTTTCTCTAGAAACTGAGATTTTGTTTCAAAATTTACTAGAGGAAGGTTACGAGTTTTTTTATGTACAACTTGCTCTGATATTACAATGGGAATTTTTTATCTGATTTTTTTGGGGTAATTTCTTATGTGATGCAGGCATTTTTGGATAATCTTTGCTTGTTTTGTAATTATATTATTCGAATCCTAATTTTGGTTTACTTGAAACCAATTTAGTTTGTGATTATAAGATCTTACAATTAGTATCTTTGACTTTGGATTTTTGGCCAAATTTAATTTTGGGTTTTTTAAATCTCATAATGTGCTAAGCATTGTATTATGATTTAAGATTTGATCTTTTATGGGCGTGGTCCAAGATTGCGTTTGGACTTGCATGTCTTGGTTTGAAGGCGTAGGCGAAGATTTAGGTGCCAAATTTGTAATGGTTGTGCTTTACATATTTTACCTTCATTAATTATTTCTATTTTTTATAGGCCAAAAATGTTAGTGGAGATGGTGAACATCTACAAGGAGGTGGCAGGAGAATACTATTGGTGTGTTTTTGGGACATGTTTTATCTTCCCCCCCCCCCCCCTTGTTTAGGGCATGATTATCTATTTTTCTAGAGCCCTAAAGTTGGGTGAAGGCATTATGGATAAGTTAGATACAATTGTAACAATTTGACTATTTTCATGTGCATATATAAGTTTGTTAATTTATTATGATACGGTTTGCATGTGAAGAATTATTATTTCAAAATATAAGAATTATTATTTCAAAATATACACTTTTTTAAATTTTCGTAATTAGTGTGTAGTTCCCGAGGAGGTAGCTCGATCTATATATGTGAAGTGACGTTTCATAAATGTCAATGATTTATATCGAAGATAAATAATTCAAAATATTAAAAAATATTTTAATGATATGCGGTGCTTATAGCTATCAGAGGCAGTTCTACCCAGTGATTCAAAACGCGGATTCGGTCGCAGTTGCAGTTTCGGTCGCGGTGTCGCGGGAATGGGATGATACGCATGTCGCGGAACGAATCGCGGTCGTCGCGGCGTGAAACGGTTCACATAGTGCATTTTCGGTCGAATTTGTATTTTTTAGCTTTGTACTATTATCATGTAAGTAATTGTATTATTAACATAATTTTTGTTGATATTTGTAGACAAAGATCATTCATAACCATTACCCATTAGTGCCTGGCGATTAATTAAAAGTTTGAAGTTTCATTATTGTGTCGCTGAATGTTTGATTAATTTTATGTTTTTTAGGAGTGAACGATGGTTTGTTTTAATTTTTCAAAACAAAATATTTGGAGTCATGGAGTTTGGGAATGGGGACAAACTGGGTAAGTGCTAAGCTTGTTGAAGGGAAAAAAAATAAGTAGTCGTAGATTTTAAACCTTTAGAAGATGTTTTGAATTTGATTCATAAAAAAAAAAAAATGTTAGGTGGAAGATAAACTATATTAAGTTTGGTCGAAAATATTAATTTTTTAATTTGATGTTAAAATAATGGGTTAATTTTCACAATAGTTAAACAGAATAATTAAAGATAACTTTGACTGAGATTATAATGTCATACAATAGTACAAAACTATAAATGGTAGAAGATAGAAAAAAGTGTAAATAATCCCATGCTACAAAGTCCACAACAGATAAAATACAGTAGTTATCTTATTGTACATTAGGTACAAGGCCATATCTAAAATCCAGAAGAGATTATCACCACCAAAATGAATGACGGGGAGGATCCTGATAGGTGTCATTATTATTCTGATGAACACCATATGACTCTTGTTGTTGGTGATAATGAGATGACGCTGTTGAATCCATCCAAGATTGTTCACTCGAATTTGAATCACCGCTATAAAATGTAGGCTGATAATAATGATGATCCCCATAATTAATAGTCCTCTGGTTGATGATCGAAGGGTTATCTGAATGTCGTCTACTTGAATCAAACCCAACAAATTGTGGCTCATTTGAAGGATAAGGCAGTGGAGGGCAATTAGTATTATATCCATAGTTGTTGGAGAAACCACCATATGTGTCATGGCCACCTGAAGAAGCAAACAGACTGGGCCTTGTAAAACTTGACGGCGCTTCTTGGAAACCTGCATAGCCATACATGGCGTCAGTTGGATAACCATGTGGTTGGGCAGGTTCCTTACCTTTTCGGATGCGACGATAAGTTTGGGTCGGTTCACTTGGCTGCTCATTCGAGGAACGTCGACTTCTTCTGTCATCTTCAAGAGGGACACCACGACTACGATCACGATCACGATCACTAAAGTAATCAGTTGATCGTCTAGAGGAATAGAAAGCACCCATTTCATTCGCACCTCCATTTCCTCCATCTCCTCCACCTCCACTTCCACCGTGACTACTCGAAGGGGACAAGTTTTCCTCCGAGTCACGGTCACTGCTCTGCATATCTTGTGGTTGTTGGTCAACAATGTAGCGAAATGGAGCGCTCGCATCAGGTTGGGGATCATCATCATCCTCAACATCGATGGCGGCATTAATCTCATTTTCATCAAGATTCAACCAATTCAAGTCATCTCCTTCAAAAACCGGTTGCTCCTTTTCCGAGAGCCAAAGGTTTAATGGGTCATCATCGTCAAAGATGTAATCCAAGTTGATAGGATTGAAAGACTCAGTGAGTTCTTCCTCAGTCCTTCGTCTTGCACATCTCAATTTCAATTTTTGATTATAACGAAGGAAAATAATAAGGTCGAGATTCTTATAAGTCAATCTGTTCCTCGCCTTTGTCTGCACTCGACTGAACATGCTCCAATTTCTTTCATAATTAGAGGCAGAAGTCGTTTGACTTAATACTCTAACTGCAATGCATTGAAGTTCAGCAGCACATCCACCATGAAGTATCCACCACTCAGCTGCAGGAAATACATTTCATTGGAATCTTAGATAATGAAGCTTCAAACTTTAAAATTCAATATATGTACGTAATTATATATGTGTATGCGTATGAATAAATTGTAGTCACCTGGCATTAACGATGCAATTGCCCTTTGAGCGATAGATGTTCCAAAAGCATCTATCCTATCTTTGTAAAGAAACACCTGCACATTTATGCCAATGTTAAATTTCATAAAATGTAATGTAGAAGATAAATTAATAAAGTAATAATGAGACATATGCTTCATCACGGAACCTGTCGCATTGCTTTTATTTGCTTGTCAACATCTGGCTCCAATCTCATTATCACATTTTGGACTCCAGTTCTGACCTCCCTGTCTTCCCAATCTTGACTTTGTCGAAACATGTATTGGGGATTAAAGAAATATCCTTGTAAAAAAATCAATCAGGTTATCAATTATGGAAATACGATATACAATCTGTACATTTACTACTTATATTGTAAAAAATGTAAACACTGTAATACAAATTACAAAATTAATGCAATACCTGCAGCATGCAAATCAGTGTGTAGGAAGTTCCATCTTTTGTCAATTATCGCCTCATATCTCTTGCTATACCTGAGCGTCTTGTCAATAGCTAGCTTTGTACGCTCCATTGCCTCATATATGAAGCCCATGGTCGATTTGTCATCCCCATCAACTAATCTCAACACCTTGACAAGAGGTTCAAATAGTTTTAGAACTTCATCAGCCTTTTTCCAAGATGACAGGGCTTCTTTAGTTGACGATAGAATAAGTTGACGCACTTCTTTTGCAGTTGCATCTTTTGACTTCCCCAGTCGAGAGTTCAACCACTCAGGTGACTCCCACATATCTCTTAAGGTAGTTTTATGCCGCACCAAACTTTCAAGAGAGACAAAATTTGTCACAAACTTGGTGATACCAGGTCTCATGATATCTCGATTATTTGTAAACTTCTTCATATAGTTTACAGCCCAATCATATTTATAAATGTAGTTGGAGATCATCCTGGCTGTCTTTATGACTTCCCCAACGCGATCGAGCTTAGCAAAGTCCTCCAAAATGAGATCCAAACAGTGGGCCGCGCATGATGTTCAGTACAAGTTCGGGAACTCTTCCATTAATGTTCTCCCTGCAGCTTTCATTGGAGCTGCATTGTCGATCACTATCTGCACTACTTTCTCTGGACCAACCTCTTCTACTACTTTTTTCATAAGTTTGAAGAGGTAATCAGCATCCTTACATTGTACATCTGATGCATTAACTGATTTATGGAAGACGGTGAAACTATTTGAGTAAATAAGAAAATTGATGAGGTTTAATCTGGTCATGCTGGACCAAACATCGCACATTATGGTAACACCTCTTTCTTTTCATTTGGGAGCAAATTCAGATATCCATTGCCTAATTTCTTTTGCAGCTTCTGGCAGAAAAACATCTGAGAGTTCATAAGAAGAAGGAGCTCTTACATCAGGGCCAACCTCACGAGTAGTCTCAAGGAGCGGATTGGTATATATAGAATCTACCACAGCAAATGGCACGTTGGTATCTATTATCCAACTTCCAAATGCCTTGATCATCTTGTTCTTTGCCGCTTTCAACCAACTTGTGTTGACTTTTGATTATTTGGTCCTAGTTCGATCTTTTTCAAGCTCGACCTCAACAGCTCTAAGTCTAGCGGCTGGGGTTGACATTTGTTCATATGCCATATTCCTTGATGCTCTTGAACTACTCTCTCGAACAGTAGCTGATCGACGCATTTGGGGAACACTTGGTGGTCGACTACTACCTCCTTCATCAAAATGTGCACCCCTGTTTGCTCTATACACCCGTTGTTCATGTTCAAATCAATGTTGCTCCAAACTTTCATATCTAGCATGTGCTAGCTGAGCATCCTCCTCCCCATCGTCATCAACATAATCATTACGATTGAATGATCTTGTTATTTCATCTTCCAAATCTCTAGTGATCCTTGTTTTTTGTCTCTTTTTCTCTTTATATTCTGTCAATAATTTCATCATGTCTCTTTTGACCTCAGCAGAGACGTCTGGGCAAGGAGCAACGTCACCCGTCTTGTGAGCCAAATGCTGTTTGAGACGTGTTATACCACCTCTTATGACTTTGCTGCAAAATTTGCATTGAACCTGCTTTCTACTTCCGTCAATTGCTATACCAAAGTACCACCCAATGTCTTCAGTAGAATGACTATTGTGTACTGACATTTTTTTTTCCTCCTTTAAACCTGTACAAAAAATTTTTTAAAAAATTAGATTAGTGTTTAGAACTGATATGACAAATAACTTAAATTCTAAGTTCCAAACCTAATATTGAATTTATATGCTATTGTGCTGACAAAAGCATTAATTGAAAATAAAAGCTATCAACTTTGAAAATTTCAAATAAAGTTAAGTTTAGGATTACCTCATTTAGTTTACAATATAACAATAAACTAATTTTTAATTATTGCCATTTAAATAACAACTAATACAAGGAATAGCGTTTATAATTAATACTATATCAATATGTAAACTTTGTTTGCTTTTTTATTATTATAATTTGTAATAACAAATCTATGAATTAAAAAAGGAGCTATTGTTATTTGAATTATTTAGGATAACCTCGTCTTAAATTGAAAATGTCATAGTAAACTTAAATTTAATTATTGTTATTTGAGTGACATCTAGGATGTCACCTACTTGGAGAATGTCCTCAAGAATATGAGTTCCAATTAATTAAAATATATACACATAGTTATATTTCGAATGTATAACAATATAACATCATCATTTCTATTTAAAAAAATAATATTTTTATATGGGTTTGTCGTTGTAACCTTGTAGCCCAAAACTAAAAGCCTAGATTTTCAATAAAATTCGTAGAATTTCATGATAAGATATTACTAAACGGTAAATTTTACTACATATATAAAGTTAAAAAATACTTATACACACAATATTCTATAATAAAATTCCCATGAAACGGTCTCATTCAAGATCATATAACTTTTTTCACATAATTAAAATATTAAAATACTAACTGAATATGAAATCAATTAAACTATATTAACATCTTACTATAAACAATTATATAAACAACTTACTATAAAAAGAATAATTAATTAAACTATATAAACAACTTACTATGCAGTGAATAAATATTAAAAATTAATGCAACATCAGGATCATAATTTGAAACAAAAAAAGAAGGAAACAAATTGATTCATGCGTCCAAGGCATAACACATTCGGTGGAAGCCCTGCCTAGCTGCCCCTAATCAAAGTTTTTTATTTAAAAAAAAAAACCCCTTCAAGCTTCCAGAGGAAGCCTTATACAGGATCTTACCTGTCCAAATTACGCACGACACTGTTCGTTCTTCTTCCTCACCAAAATTCAGAAACCTCCTCTCTCTTCTCTCTCCTTTTGGTCAGCTAATCTGCTCAATTCGGTGGGTCTGCTTCGTTGCCTCTGTTCGTCTCTCTCTCGATCTGCTCGGCTACTGCTCTCTCTGTCTGTTCCTCTTCAACAATTCTGGGCTGCTCGAATGCTCCAGAATCTCCAATGGTGCTTGACTCCTCTTGCTCGATTCTGGGCAATAAAGCAAGCAAATTAGTCCTATTCAATGAAGGTATGTCAAAAGCTTGCAATTAATTTGCTAAATTTGTAGATTTCTGGTTGTGTTATACTTGTTGGGCATCTATTTGTAGATCTGATTTTCTATCTTCTTCCCTTATTCACGGACTCACGGGCACTGATAAGTTCATTCATGTCACGGGCACTGATTTATTCTCGCTCTCTCTGTCTGCTTAGGTAAACGCCCACTCATGAGCACTGATTTGCTGTTTTGGTCTGCTTTGTTTGTCTTCAACCTGAAACCGAAAGAATCATATATCTTCTCTTCACTGAATTGTCTTTCTTTGCCCGGTCCAATCATCCGTTCCCCGTTCCAAGACGGGTGCAACGGCTGTTCCATTGTGACACGCTCTCCCCCCCGCATTTTCGCCCGAACTCGGAACGGCAAAGCCAAAATTCGCGTCAACTCGGCCATTCCGGCCCAGAACGGCCGAGTTTTGAATCCCTGCTTATGCCATTGAAACGCGTCACAAGGCTTTATGACGACTGCTCGCGCCACAACCAGGCTTGTGACGCGCTCAAATGCGACGACTGCTCCAAATGTCCCTGGATTTTGCTGCGATGCATTTAATCATCATCTATCCAACACAATAAACATTGCTATCAGGACTTTTTTTTTGTAAACATTACATGATTGTGTTTAAACTATGCATCTAATGCACGTGTGTCAGAACTCTCTTGGGGTACCTCGTCCAGGGACTACCATATAATTTTCCGTGGTTCATCCTCAAAATTACATGATTGTGAATGTAAGGTATTAGTTTTTAGTTGCCTGTTTGGTAAACTTAGGCCCTGTTTTTTTCGTGGTTTAATGAACCCAACCCACTTCTTCCCACATCCACCCACTTCTTTCCACTCTTTCCCACACTTAAACAAAAATACCATTCCTTCTCACTCTCACCCACTCCTTCCTCCTTTTCCGACACTCCTTTATTCAACTCTCCAACTTCATTCAACTCCTTTCAACACCTGTCCACTCTCACTCACTCCTTCCCTCCTTTCCCATACTCACCCATCCCACACCTATCATTTCCCACTGAAAAGAACAGGGCCTTAGTCATTTAAAGAGTGGATAACTGTTGTAGTAGTAGATAGTTATCCGAATTTAGTTGTTAATTTTTAACTGTTCAACTAAGCAATTGAAAAAAAAATTGTGATTAGTAAGTTTTACTATTGGGCTATCTTATTATTGTAAAAAGACGTAAAAATTTAGTGAACTATAAATTTATTGAAGGGGATTTCGAATAAGAAAGTATAAAATGCCTCTTCAAAATGTCAAAAGATAATTTCTTAATGTTTCATAAATGTTATTTGAAATGTCAAATGCTACATTAAATTCTAGTTAAAATATTATATTATCAAACATTAATCTTTTTACTTAGTCAAAACACTAAGTGCTACTTTAGACACTGTCCATTGGAGAGAACTTTTTGTACCAACTGTTTTGATATATTTTATTTTTAGGAATGAGGGCAACAGTGAGGATAGTGTTTTTTTTCGGATGTGCTGCTTGCTTGGTAAAGATGTTTTATGGCAGAAGTCCATGGTGCGCTAAATAGTGGTCAATTGCGAGCAAATTTTAGACTTTCCTAAACATGAAAAGTGGAACAAGGTGCATAAAATAATATAATCAAATTAGTATCATAATTTTATTGAGAATTTAATAACGTCTTATGGATCATATTTTGATAAAGGCCATCACAATCAGTAATTGAACTCCCCTTTATCGATAAAATTACAACAAACCAAAAATTTAAAAATAACAAGATAACATAATCTCTTTTGCTGATATCTCACAAGTTCAATTAAACAATCTAAATTAGAATAATAAAATTAACATTTTAAGCATTACAATTTAACAAACACAAAGACATTTCATATTTATTCCCATTTAAACTCTTTTCTTCACTTTTATTGTCATCTTCATCAATCATTGAACATTCAGCTGGAGAACCGAAATAAATTATGTATGGAACTTATAAATACACATAAAAAATATAAGTCAGTTGGAGAATTCCAATAATAACAATAAAAATAAATGAAATGGTAAAGAAAATAATGACCAAATTTTAATCTTAGACTTTTGAAATTTGAAATTTGAAATTTGAAATTTTGGGATCAAAAATATGGAAAAGATTTATTCAAATTTTTGGATCCAAAAATTCTAAAATAAATCTTCGAATTTAAATTTTGAAATTTTGGGATCCAAAATACGAAAAAAATTTATACGAATTTTTAGATCTAAAAATTTCAAATTTTAAATTTCGGAATTAAAATTTGCGATTTTGGGATTGAAAATTTGAAATAAATTTATTCGAATTTTTGGATTCAAAAAAGCCACAATTTAAATCTTGAAATTTAAATTTTGAAATTTTGGGATCCAAAATATGAAAAAAATTTATATGAACTTTTAGATCCAGAAATTTCAAATTTGAAGTTTGAAATTTTGGGATAGAAAATATGAAGAAAAATTATTCGAATTTTTGGATACGAAAATGCCAAAGTTTAAATCTTGGAATTTAAAATTTGAAATTTTTGGATCCAAAATATGAAAAAAAACTATTCGAATTATATAACATGAAAATTTCAAATTTTAAATCTTGGAATCTCAATTTGAAATTTTAGGACCGAAAACGTGGAAAAAATTTGAACAATTTTTCAGATCCGAAAATTCGAATAAATTTCTCATAATTGTTAAAAAAATTCAAAAAAATTGAAAAAAATGAGAGTGCAAATGAAAATAGCCTTGCTATTAGTCTTCATACCTCCCAACTCAATAGATCGGTTGTATCCAGGAATCTGGAATAAAAGTCCCGGTTGCAGTAGCACGAAAAGCACCACTCCCACCAGCACTGGTTTCAACGAAAATATAGAAAGAGAGACTAAACAAGAAAAGAGAAGGGAGAATTGGAATCTGGCCGAGGCCATGGTTTCAGTTCTAGAAGGGTCGATGGATGGAGGCTTAAAGAGTTTCAAGTGAAGTTTGAGGAAAGAGGGGAGAGTGTGGGACGACACTTGGAGAGAGGGCAAGGATGGGGGTTATTTGGGGAGGGGGGACTAATTCTAGGAGAGACGGGGTGATGAGGTAGGGTCATTTAATTTGGGGAGAGTTTGAAGTTGGGGGGGGGGGAAGCGTGATGTTTGGGGAGAGGAAAGAGAGGTGCGCAAGAAAGAATTCTGTTTGAATTTTCTCATAGTTTTTGTCAGAATTTTTGATGGGATCCGTCCAAATGACAGGACCCGTCAAAATGAAGCCATGGGCAGAGAATCCTACAGAAATTGTGACGGGTCCCGTTACAATCACTAATAGGGTCAAAATCCCAACTAGTGATTTTGACGGGACCCGTCAAAATTTGTACAGTAATTTTTTTTTTATGGACTTTCCATCAAAATCGCTCCATAGTCGGTCAAAATTCAAATCGAGATCTGTATGTACGATGCTCCATCAATAAGTTTTCCTTTCCATCAAAATTTCCGTCACACGTTTTGACGGATTAAAAGCCCGTCAAAAAAATCCGTCAAAATATGTTTGGGATAAAGAGAATTGAGTATAAGCAAGATAATCTTCAAGAATTATAAAATATGTATGATAAAGAGCAAAACCCAGAGGAACTAAACAAAATCATGGGCGCAATAGTTGATAAATAAGATGTATTATCTGATGACAATGAAGAGACAAATAGTGTCTAGTAAGAAGAAGAACTATATCGACAGATGAACCTAATTAAACTAGAGGATCCTAATGTTCTAGCTTTAGAAGAAGTTAGAAGGAAACTGGATTAAAAAAAATAAAAAATAGTATTTGACAACGAAATCAATGAGATTGGAGAAGAACTTAACATAGATGAAATCAAGTCCAATCTTGTTAACAATGTTGTTCCTACACCTGAAGAATTTGGTGAACCTAATGACTATTCATTACATATAGTCTCATACTTCCCTTCATATGTAACTCCTCTATGATTGCATCTCTAGAATTTAGTCTTATTCTCTTTGAAATCACAATTAGCAATTGCATATGCTGATATGATTGAGGTAATTTTTGTTCCGTATAGCCCCATGAGCCAAAAAGCTACCCGTTGATGTGTATTACCCCTTCTGCTAGCCCTTTGTGCCTTTTTGCTGTTTTTGTCGTTGCATCCCATCTACTACACACTTGGCCTATACACATTCTCTTTACCCTTGTCATGATCTAGTGGAGCAGCACTTCCATATTGAGAGGGGTTGATTGAGAAGGTTAGTCTCCCTTGAATACTCTATTGGTGGCTTGTATTGAAGGAATTGTGAACTGATTTTGTGTTTCCCATGACATTCACATATATCTTGTGTTTGCCTCTCAAAGAAAAGAATTAAAAGAACATGTGGAAAGAAAAAAAAAGAAAAGAAAAGAAAGAAATAGAGAAGTTGTGAATGAAGTGGTTGGCATTGGACTATGACAATAGGCTTGTTTAATTTCTTCCTCGAGATTTTTTTGGGGTTTGTTGCTCAATTTTCAATTGTGGTGTGAAGTGTTGTTTTGGCATTGGTTGTCCAAGTGTTTTCGCACCCTAGTCTTTTGACTAATAGCTCCACTTCTCCCAAATTTTTTCACTTCTCACACTTAACCTTGGCCCATTACACACTCTTTACAAGCCCTCATGATTGACATTTTGCTTTTTGCATCAAGTGATAGAGAATTAAGAACTCTACCAAGCTTATGGTAGTATGATTGTGTGCATAGAGTATTGAGCGCACCCTTGTTACATATTCCAAACACATTGAGAGGAGTATTCCATTTTGTCCCAAAGTGAGGTCCTACCAGTCCTACTTACTCACCACTAATTGAAGAAAATCTTGTCTTATTATGTCTTTCAATATGAGGGTGTTTGGTATTTTGCATTCGGGTAGAGTGATTTATGGATGATAATGTTCGTGTTTTTATCAAAATGCTTTTCACACCTTGGTTTGGCTGCCTCTAATGCACGGTTAAGTGTGATTTGTTGAGTGATCATGTCCTGCCTGAGTAGGGGCCTGGCTAGAGGTTTCTATCCCTTTTTAGTATTTAGGGAGCTAGTCTTACTTGGGGACAAGCAAGACATAAGCATGGAGCAGTTGATAAACCTCTATTTTGGCCTCATTCTAGCCCATAATTGATTCCTTTCTTCGATTATTTTTATGATAACTCTCGATGAGAAAGCGTCAAACTTGCCTCCTTTAGTTCATAGTGTGGTTGCGCGGTGGCATTTCTTGGTTTTCAAGAGTTTTGCCAAAAAGATGAGGAAACTGCCGGTTTTTAATAGGAAGGAAGGCATTGGGGATAGATTTCGAGGAAGAATAGAGTTCTAAAGAAGCCCCAGGAACTAAGGGAAGCGCGATGGAAGCCTAAAAGTCAGCACGGTCAGCCATGTGATTTGGCACGACTATGCTGCATGTACAACCACAACCCGTATCTACGCATGGTTGCACGCACAACCGTGCATTGGTGCCCGTGCATGTGCGTACGGCTGTGCGCCGCGGCGGTTTTCACGACTTAAAGCTTTTCCTCAGCACTTTTTAGGACATCTTATCTTTTCCTTGGAGAGCACTTTTCTGAGGCGAATTCCAGGTTTTTGTGAGGAGAGTTTCTCAACACTTCTAGATTGAATTGCTAGCATTGAAAATTATTCTAACTTTCCTCGCACAATTAATTTAAGTTTGTTCTCTTAATTCTCTCTTTTCTCATCTTTGTTATTCTAGGGTTTTGTATTTATCGTGTTTATTAAATTGGTTTTTGTGATTGTTGTTACAAATATGATTCTAGGCTAAATCTCCCAACTTAGGTTGGGATTAACCCCGATTATGTGTAGTTGAATCATGATTTAGCCCCAAACCCTTACTTTCCCCTTGTTTGTGTTTATGATTTCTACTATGCACACCACATGTTTAATGAATTGCTTAAGAGAGAATTCATCCCTTGTCATTAGGGTTTAGGGGAACGTTGAAAAACAAAACCTTTACCTAGCGTGGCTTAGTAGACAATTAGGATTTTAATATGAAAATACTTAAGGTTCTAATTGGGATTCGAGATTGTACGTAGACCTTGTAATCCTCTAATTTTAAGTCCCATGAGAATAGGAGACCATAGTTCTAGGATTAGTCTTCGACCCTTGAGAGAGGGAGGAGATGAACCTAATTGATAATATATCCACTCATAATGCAGGCTTCAGTTTATTTGATGGGGTTAGCGAATGATTTGCTAGCATAATCGTGCTATTAATTCAATTCTTTAGTTTTTGCCATTCTCTTAGTTTATATCCAAACTTAGAACTTTGATTTGCTTAGATTGAGTAGATTGATTAGTTCTAGTAGTTGAAAGCAAGTTCCCTGTGGATACGACCCGTACTTGTCAGTTACCGGCAACAGCTACACCCTGCACTTGCGGTAATTTAAGATAACAAATGGGTAGCAACTAACAACTAAAATCACATGAAGTAACTAAGAAAAGCGAGCATCGAAGGTGGAGGACAGCTAGCAGTTAGTTGTATTTTATTTTTATTTTTATTTGGTGATGAAAAGTTAGACCTGACAAAACTTATCGAGACCTGAAACTAGAACCAAATGATCCGGACCCATACCCGATCTGACATCCAAAATATGCTCACCCGAAAGTAGACCCGAAAACTGAATTGACCCGAACCGAATCATACCCGACCCGAAATTTTCTACAGAGTTGCTTGTTTTTGCATGACTGTTGCAAGAAAAAGTTTTAATATTTATAAACCCCAAGTGCAAGGTGTATCGTTGATTACTTGGGGTGTCGTCCGCAGGGAATTGTGTTTCCAACTACCAGAGTTCACTAGAGCGTCTCAATCTAGGCGAGATCAAAGGGTGAAAGAGAAAAGACTAAACTACACTACAAACACAGAAACAAGCGACTTGGAGTTGTAATTTTACCAATGGATGAACCAACTAACCAAGACGAGTCCTAACCTACCCGAACCATACTATGAACAAGAGATGATCGGTTGCACCATCAAAGACCACCCAAGCCCTCTCTCAAGGGTCATGAGCTAGTTTAACTCGTGTAACCACCTACTTTCGTAGGGTTAGGCGAATTAGACCACAAAACTAGCAACCCCGGACCTAACTCGATTCGGATACTACTTTCGTGTCCCGAACTCGGCTATTCCTTCTCCCATACTAGCAAATTGACCTCACCTCTCAACATAAGTCAATTGCCCAAAAATATGAATGAAAACCCTCTCAGACATTTCATCGAACACTTGGTGGGCGTGAAGGAAAACTCTAAGTTCTAAGCATAGATTGGGTATGGTTAGGCCTAGTACAAGATCAATTAGCCATCAAGAGGCTAATCACAATCCAACCAACAAAATCTACCAACAAAACATGAAAAACGCATGAAAACCTAAACTAACCAACAAGAACATAAACTTGAAGAACAAAACGAAGGGAATGAAATAAAGCGAATTTAAACAAGTAAACAACATAAATTAACAATGAAATTAAACATATAAATCAACCAAAACCAATACAAGAATCAAAATCAACAAAACATAATTAACAAGAACATAAAAACTAGAGAGATAAAAGAGAAGAAAACTTAGTCTTGAATTGATGAAGAACTTGAAATCCAAAGGTTGAATCCAATGTTACAATCTTCAATCCTAAACTAATCTCCCTTCTTAACTAAAATCTAACCTAAACTACTCTAGAAATCGCCAGAGAGACGCCCAAGCAAGCTCCCGTGCGACCTCTCGACGACCCCCCCAAAACAGACGCCCGAACGAAACCTTAAATAAACCGAGACCGGGCAAAACTGGGAGGATGGCACGACCGTGCCACATTGCTGGCACGGTGGGCCGTCTCCCCGGTTTTGCCCGGTTTTGTCCGTTTCCGCCGGTTTTCGCTGTGTTGTCCCGTCTTCGTCCCTTTTTGCGACGTTTGCTTGATTTGGAGTTATTTCCTACAAAACATAAATAAAACAAGGTAAAATCCTATAAAATAAAGTTATTATACGAGCAAAAAGTGGGAGAAAGAGGCGCGTAAAATGGGTAAATTTACCGTTCAACACACCCCCACACCTATCTTTTGCTCGTCCTCGAGCAAAATAAAAGAAAAACTAAAGTAAACAACTAACTCACTTTCGTAGGAATCACGGTTGCATTTAGCATATGCAACAAGCCCTTTAAACCCCTTGGTTACCCCAAATGGACGAGTAAGGTCTCGTGAGGGTTTGCAGAAGATATACCCACAAAATCTCAAAAAGGAAAAACAAAGAAAAGAGAAACAAAAATCGAAAGTAAAAATGGCAAAACACAATATATACAACAGGGTGAACTGTACACGTTCGGATCAACCAAAACCACCTAGTAGCTCAAGTATCAGTCT
Organism: Carnegiea gigantea; assembly: GCA_029747015.1. Classification (NCBI taxonomy): domain Eukaryota; kingdom Viridiplantae; phylum Streptophyta; class Magnoliopsida; order Caryophyllales; family Cactaceae; genus Carnegiea; species Carnegiea gigantea. The sequence continues at coordinate 521,101 of JAKOGI010000127.1, read as the reverse complement.
GTACACAAGCATTATATGCATTTCAGGACAAATCATCCCAAAGAATGGCATCCAGATATCAGCTTTTCACCCCACGACACATGAAAATAATGAATCCATCCTGGTGCCTGGTGTGCAAGTGTATCATCACCCTAACACTAAGCCTACCAAAAACAAACTCAATCCCACGCAATTGACACAAGCTACCTTTTTGATTGGCTAGCATGGAAAGCAGGCTTCCCCAGTAGCAGTACTGCCTCAAAGGGTAACACCCAGTAGCGCATGCCTCAAAGGGGTACTTGTCATTTCCAACTCTTTTCTTCCCCACTTTCTTTTCTTTCCATTATTATTTTTTTCATTACAAACTCATGTCACGCCTCAAAGGGATACACCCAGTAGCGCTTGAATTTGTTTGTTTTTGCTTTTGTTTTGGAAAAAAGGGGGTGCCAGCACATATAAAGGGAACTGTGCAGTGGACAATGGGAGAGTCGATCGTGAAAGACTAAGAATTCAGGATGATGACAATATATGAATTCAGGACTGGAGTACAAAATTACGATGGACTGTTGGGGTTAGAACTGAGGTCTAAAACGACAGACTGGGGATGAACATCTATCATGCACATTATACTTATATACGAGCTAATAGTCAAGGTATCAGGGATCAAGGCTGATCAAAATAGTACAAAACTCCCTTAAATGCAAAAAGAAAAAAAAAATTTACACAAAAATGAAAAATTTTCACAAAAATAAGAAGAAAAATGGGAGATGACCCCACCCCCACACCTAAATCTCACAATGTCCTCATTGGGAGTCGTGAGTCATCACTAACACACAAAAATAAAGAAAACAAAATCAAACACAAGAAAAACAAAAGACGACAAAAATATATACAAGCTAACACACTCTCCCAAAAACACAATCTCACCCAAAACAACAACACGATCACACATATATACAAACTGACACCACCAAAACAAATATGGACCAATCCAACAACACCACCAATCACAACACAATAAAAAAAAATCCACAAAAACACAAAAATGGTGATCATAGCCAACAACGGCTCAGCAACATCCACATTTCACCACAAAATGATCACCAACCAAAAATACAATCCTAGTCTCCACAACTAAACAAAAACAAAAAGAAAGAAAAGAAAAATAAAAAGAAGGGGGGAGGAGAGTGAGAACGAGTATACCAGGTCGGGTACTGAATGTACCCGAACTATTCCATGACGACTTAAGGAGCATCAGCCACTCCTTGCCGCTCAAGATGCGAGTCGTCAGCTCGGATGCAGTCAAAGCTCTCAGGAGCTTATCATGCATAGCTGCATGTAGCTCGGAATGGTGTGAGTAAGGGAACACTGGTAAAGATGGAGCAAACAGAGTTAGTGCCCTCTTAAACTCACAAAATACCTGTGAGAAATCAGCAGAATAATCAAATGCAATAGTCAACGCGATTTCTCCAGGCATGCCCTCTAGGTACAGACAATAAGGAACAAGGAGGGGGTCATACCCTCTAAAAGTACTTAGAGACTTACGGCAGGCAGTCTCATTCCCCTCAAGTATCACAAGAGGATCGATAAGCGACAAATCACAACACTTAGGGGAATGGGAGGGTGGTGAACATGAATAGGAAGCATGGGATGTATCAAGAGAGGTGGGGGATATATTATCAACAAAATTAGGACTAGTTGGCCCTGCAACCACAACATCCATGCATGAAGTCCCTGCGGGAGTCCCATAAAAAGTATGCACCTCAATAGAAACATTGTCGGACTCAGACCAAGTATCATCCTCCTCAACACTAGCGCTAACGCCAAAGGTCTCACCTACCTCGAACTCCGTCGACTGAGCTAAAGCGGAAGGTGTATCAGGAAAGGTCATGATAAGCGCAGTGTTGTCCCAAAGGGTATTAGGAAAGGATGAAGCAACAGTGAGTGAAGTGGTCAAGGGAGGGTCAAGTACGTCCTCTAGTCCGGACTGTAGAGGAGGAAAAGACGCACCATCATCACACAGATTGACATCAAGTCTAGGAGCACTAAAACTAGGGTCAGGCTCGGGTGATAGGTCATACTCCTGCATTTTATTAACAAACTCAGCAAACTCAACTTGTTGCCTATTCATTGTCTCTATTATATTGCTAAGTCTACCAAAGCCTTCATTAGAAATATAATAGGGACAAGAATTACTGGCGTGGTTAGAACAAGGGCAAATTTCGCACACAGGAGGGGCATAATTATGGATACAAGGGGGTGGGGTACAAGAATCAGAACAACTAGTTTCAAATTCATAAGTATCCCAAGCCAACCACTCAAGTAATTCCCAAGCTTCATCAACATTTCGAGCATAGAAATCCCAATGCTCCAAAAGAGCATGGGTCTCACAATTCACACCCTCATCAACAACATGCAATATTTCCTATTTCCCATATAAACATCCACAAGAAGCACATTGAGCAAGATAAGCATGTAAACGATCCCAATAACGGCAAAATAGTTCTTACTCACATTGGGGAAAATGGAAAACTGCCATTGAATTTTTTTTCTTTTGAAATTTTTTTTTTTTGGGATTTTTAAAAGGCCTAGCCTCGAATGCTAAAGCAAACCCCAATATCGAAAAACGCCAACTCCCCGGCAACGGCGCCAAAAACTTGTAGCAAGAAAAAGTTTTAATATTTATAAACCCCAAGTGCAAGGTGTATCGTTGAGTACTTGGGGTGTCGTCCGCAGGGAATTGTGTTTCCAACTACCAGAGTTCACTAGAGCGTCTCAATCTAGGCGAGATCAAAGAGTGAAAGAGAAAAGACTAAACTACGCTACAAACACAGAAACAAGCGACTTGGAGTTGTAATTTTACCAATGGATGAACCAACTAACCAAGACGAGTCCTAACCTACCCGAACCACACTATGAACAAGAGATGGTCGGTTGCACCATCAAAGACCACCCAAGCCCTCTCTCAAGGGTCATGAGCTAGTTTAACTCGTGTAACCACCTACTTTCGTGGGGTTAGGCGAATTAGACCACAAAACTAGCAACCCCGGACCTAGCTCGATTCGGATACTACTTTCGTGTCCCGAACTCGGCTATTCCCTCTCCCACACTAGCAAATTGACCTCACCTCTCAGCATAAGTCAATTGCCCAAAAATATGAATGAAAACCCTCTCAGGCATTTCATCGAACACTTGGCGGGCGTGAAGGAAAACTCTAAGTTCTAAACATAGATTGGGTATGGTTAGGCCTAGTACAAGATCAATTAGCCATCAAGAGGCTAATCACAATCCAAACCAACAAAATCTACCAACAAAACATGAAAAACGCATGAAAACCTAAACTAACCAACAAGAACATAAACTTGAAGAACAAAACGAAGGGAATGAAATAAAGCGAATTTAAACAAGTAAACAACATAAATTAACAATGAAATTAAACATATAAATAAACCAAAACCAATACAAGAATCAAAATCAACAAAACATAATTAACAAGAACATAAAAACTAGAGAGATAAAAGAGAAGAAAACTTAGTCTTGAATTGATGAAGAACTTCAAATCCAAAGGTTAAATCTAATGTTACAATCTTCAATCCTAAACTAATCTCCCTTCTTAACTAAAATCTAACCTAAACTACTCTAGAAATCGCCAGAGAGACGCCCAAGCAAGCTCCCGTGCGACCTCTCGACGACCCCCCCAAAACAGACGCCCGAACGAAACCTTAAATAAACCGAGACCGGGCAAAACTGGGAGGATGGCACGACCGTGCCATGTGGCACGGTCAGGCCGTGCCACATTGCTGGCACGGTGGGCCGTCTCCCCGGTTTTGCCCGGTTTTGTCCGTTTCCGCCGGTTTTCGCTGTGTTGTCCCGTCTTCGTCTCTTTTTGCGATGTTTGCTTGATTTGGAGTTATTTCCTACAAAACATAAATAAAACAAGGTAAAATCCTACAAAATAAAGTTATTATATGTGCAAAAAGTGGAAGAAAGAGGCGCGTAAAATGGGTAAATTTACCGTTCAACAATGACGAGCTTATTTGACGTAAAATTGGTTGACCCAAAATCGACTTGAACTGAACCATACCCAACTCAAACTGAAGCAACCCGAAATGTTTGACTCGGCCCGTACCCGAACCGAATAACCCATTTGCCAGGTCTATGAAAAGTTACTAAAACTAGCTATAAAGTCCACGTTCATCAATTAATGGTCTCTCTAAAATCAGTGCTTTTGTAATGTTAAAACTGGATATTTTCTGAGGCCTCCCTCCTTTTACTCTCATCCCTTATTTGTGAAAAAAAAAAAAGAGATAGAAAACCAATATCTGACCCAAAATCCAAAAATTTTCAGCCATGAACAGTAGCACACCTTATAGTCCTCCATTTTAACGAGTTCCTTTCTCTCCCATAAAATCTTGGAAATGCTACAACAAACCAATGAGCAAGGGGGACGCTGGAGTAGGTTCCCGCAAGTCAAACATGGTGAATGTCTTATGCTAGCCCATGTCATATGGGTGCAATTCACGTGCTCGCAGTCGCGTATCTCCGGCATATCCTCCCTCCATTTTCTATTTTTCTCTTTTTCTTTTCGGATACGCATTTTGCAGTATTTGACATGTGTCCCACATGTGTCGGGATGTGTCCATATCAGACACGTGTCAAACAAAGGTACATTGGCAAAATTGGTATGTCGGTGCATCATCTGCTCCACATTATCCCCTTGTAGGACATTATGCGGCTATGTGGGCTTGTACCCGAGCAATGGGACTACCAAGCAAATAGACTATAGCATATAGCTAATAAAATAGCATAGCCTTCAAAATGGACACCATGACCCATGCACTTATATGCTATAGCATATAACTGGTAAAATAGCATAGCCCTTTGATATTAATTTGCATTTTTCAGTGGACCCAAAACCTAGTTTTACTCAACGCCAAGTCTCAAGCGAGTAAACCAATTTATGGCGAATCAATAACATATAGCAATTGATTACTCATAAAATACCCAAGGCTTAGTTCTTATTGTCAGCAGTCTTAATCACTAAATCAATAGTAATGAAACAATGCACGATGGTAAACATAAAATCAAGCAGTTTAAGCATCAAAATGACCAGAAATATTATTAATAGAATGACTCTTGCACATGATGAATTGATTTGAAGGAGATTCAAAAACAGAATCGATATTGACAACACCATGGAAATAGCATTAAGTGAAATAGAGGTAAAGCTCACTGACGGCTTCAATCAGATTCAAGTTGTTTTTGGAGTGCTATCCAACTCTTGAAGATTCAGCTACAGGTTTGGTTGAGGAAATCTATCGAGCAGGTAGTAGGCATAAGAAAATATCACTTGGCAAGGGCAAGGAGACTAATGGTTGCTGAAACTCAAGGAAACCGATTTCTCGCTGCTTGAATTTCCTGCGAAGTTCTTCTAGAGAAGCCATTCAAGTTGTTGGTTCCAGGTTTCTCAAAATCTACGGGAGACATGCAATTACATGTTTCAGTATGTTTCAATAGGTTTAAGTATATCTCAACATATTTTAGCAATTTTTAACATGTTTTAACATATTTCAGCAATTAGTAGTAATAGCTGACAGGGATCAATAAGCAAGAGCACACTTAAGTACTTTTCATAAGTCAAAAGAATATGACCAAAAGGTATCTCATATCAATTTATTTTTAAAAAGAGCTAACAAAAAAATGTATGTAAATGAATAAACAATAATAAAAGTACACAAAAAAGTTTTTTTTGGTCAAAAAGAGAGGGCCACGTGCCTGAGAAAGTTTGGACCTGTTTGGCAAACAGCTGTTAGCTGTTAGCTGTTTCTATTGGCTATTCGGTTTTAGATATTTCAATTAGCTGTTTATATTAACTATTTCAATCAGTTGTTTTTAAAAGAGGTGTTTAGTTAAATTAGGTGTTTCTAAAAAATATATTTGACAAAATTCCATTTATGCCGATACCTCTTATTTACCACCAAAGATGAATATTTTAAATTAGTTGGTCATTTATTTCTTTTTCAATATGAATTAAGTTTACGTGATATGTGCTAATTGCCTTCACTTATATAATCACATTTTATTATTTGTTATTAAGTTTTCTTACTGATTTATACATGGCTTATTTTTTTGGGTCTAATTTTCTTTTCAATCTAAATTAAAAGTTATGTGATGTTTAAGGCCCATAATACAAACTTGTTTTATTGTTCACTTAGAAAAATTTCTATTTGTTATTAGTTTAACTTTCTTTCAATATGAATTGATTTTTTTGAAGTGGGTAGAAATAGAGAATTGAAATTTGCATTACATTTAGTACTACTATATAATTAGCAAAAAATATATGGATTTAGTTTATAAATTTGAATTTGAATATACCAACTACTAAAATAAATTATGAAGGTATGGTTACTATCTATCATTATTTAGTTTGAATTTGAAGAAGCAAGTGAAAACTTCGAAGAGAGAGTGCAAGAAAAATGTATTGATTTTGTTTATGACATTTAATCAAGGGTAATTTAGTCTTTTATATTAAATCTACAAACAGCCAACGTAAAAAAGGTGCAAATGTTAGCTTTTTGAAAAACAGCTTTTTTGGGGTGAAAAAGATATTCCAAAAAACCATTCACCAAATAACAAAAATAGCTATTTGACTTAGTCAAACAGCCAAAATCACCCCAAAAAGCCATTTTTGAGCAAAAAGCCAAGCCATCTACCCAAACCCCCTTTGTCTATTAAGCCATCAAATGTGGCATGGCTACGCTCTAAAAGTCCTCGGACAAGATAAGTAACAAAACATCAGAGGAGTTTCCAGCTTTACAAGGGTAGAGAGTCATGGACAATTAGTTTGGCTAACACATCAGCAACTTTATTATCTTTCTAAAGTAGTATTGAAGAGCAAATTCCCCGTCCTAGTTGAGCATAACTTGTTGACATTTCTTGACCAAGAAGAAATGAACATAGTGTCTTTTTTTGGTTATAGGGGGGCTCTTTGATCATATTAATCACCACAATAGAATCCATACGAATACTAACTTTGGCAGAAGGGGCCTCTCCAGCTTGCCGTAGTTGTGAGGTTTAGTGAAATAATGACTCACTCAATAATGGGAGCCTGGAGGTATATTTATATTTAGAGTTGTACAATATAAAAATACATAAATATCCCTAATATCCTATTGTGCCCCCTCAATCTGATTGGAGGAACACACCAAAAGATCAAACTTAAGAAACAGGAACTACTGAGAAGATAAAGCCTTGGTGAATATGTCAGCAACCTTTAACATGGTAGGGATATAACGTACTACTAAATCACTAGCAGCAACCCTCTTCCAGGCAAAGTGGTAGTCAATGGCAATGTGCTTATTACGATAATGCTTAACTAGATTAGCAAACATACACATATGTTAAATGAGTTTTATCTAACTTATAATCATGTCGCAACCATGTGACAAGTGTCCTAGTACTTCAGGATCGTGTCCTCAGGGAAACAAGCTAGAAATACCGAGCTAAGTAAGATATTTAATCTAGGTGGATGATTAAGCTAGAATATATTCTAGTGACTAATTAAAGCTAATGAAGTAGTGGATTAAGAATCTATATTAAAGGACTTGGGTTGGGGGTTTACGTGACTAGTGTGCCTATCTTATTAAATTAAGAGCTGGTTTCCAATTTTCCTAGATAACCTACAACCTAAAGGGGGTTGGTTATACCATTTAAGGAGTCCATGTCTTCTCTCAAAGATCAAGGGTAGGCTTAATTCACAGTACCACCTATTTTCATGGGGTATTGTTAATTGGACCTAAGGTAGATAACCTTTCACCTGGCCAACTATCAAGCAATTTTCATGCTCAAGGTGAACTATCTCATCCCTAATCACATTTACTAATGCCCCTTCTCTCAATGAGGCCATTAGCTTCAAATATTAGGTGAAATACTCTATCGGGCATTTCATCAAACACTTGATGATCAAAGGGAGATCCCTTCTAGAAGTGAGAAATCTAAGCAAATAGGAAACATAGCCACATTTATTTAGGCACACTAAATCAGAACCCCAACCAAAGCAAGGTAAATTACTCACTAATCATCATCCACATCACCAAGCAATCAAAACTTGACATAATCAATGATAACAATAAATTAACTAAGTAGAAGAAAGAAGAGAAAAGAGGGTAAACTTTGATATGGGACAAAGAGATGATGATCAATCCTCAAAATCTTCTTAAGTGATCACCAAGATTAACCTCTAATACTAATCCTTAACCTAATTTAACCCTAGAAGTTTAAAGAGACTAATTTTTCACAAAGTATGACCTAATCTCGAAATTAGCCAAAACCCCCTTTTTATAGTGGATCAAAATCGACAAAACGACATACGGATCGGGAAGAACACTGGTTACCGGGGATAAAGTGGCCAAAGTGACCAAAGTGGCCAAGGTTGTGGCCGTGGACACAACCAGCCGTGGATAAAAAGGCAAGCCACCATGCCCAATGGCTACCTTTTGATTTTTTTTCCTCAGCAAGGGGACCCTGCAAAGGTGACCACAGCCCGTAGCGGTGACCACGACCTCTAGTGGTACCCCTCTTCACTTGACTTCTTCAACTCCCCTTGCTTTCTTGCTCTCCATCGGTAAATCTTGTCCGGGACTCCTCGCGCACATTGCCCTATGTCCAAAAGGGACGAAATTTACTCGATCATCATCATTTTGAACCAAATCTCCGCACCCTTTAGATCCACTTTATTTCCTACAAAAGTAACCAAAAACCCAAATGAAAATCATAGACGTTACAACTTATTACGAGCAAAAGTTAGGTAATGAGGTCTCTAATGCGATGTTACGAGATCGAACAAATACCTTCACACTATCTATTGCTCGTCCTCGAGTTAAACAAAGAAAAAATATCTAAGGACCTGACTCACTTTCGTAAGAATCACGGTTGCATTTAGCGTATGCAACAAGCCCTTTCAACCACTTGGTTCCCCCAAGTGGACGAGTGAGGTCTCGTGAGGATTTGTAGAAGATATACCCACAAAATCTTTGGAGTATATTTTTTATTTTGAAAGTAAAGCAAATATATACAAGGCAAAGGGAGAAGAAAATGTACCACCAAAATTGATTCTGTCACCGTAACAACCTAGCCACTAGCCATGCACAAGCAAAACACACAATCAAGACACACATAGGCTATAAATGCACTCCGGCCCTCATTTTCACCTCACGCTACACATTGATACGATTATACACCTTGGTGCTCCGTGCGAGGCGTATTAACTCTTACTACTATCATAATTATTATATTACTATGAATTTACAGGCTGTATTTTCTACATATGGGTAATGTCAGGCATTTTGCCTATGCTATTGGATAAAGACATAGAACTACTATTGCAACTGTCATTGCCTTCTCTGTTTTGGAGAGAATTCTATAAAACTTCAAAGCACAGAAAAAATAAATTGGTGATGGAAATACTCTCTTTGGTTTTTCCACAGCTTCTGTAAAACAAAAGACACTTCGTTTTCGTAACATCTTATCCCAAAGGCTGTTCGCAATTTCAACATATACATCTTACACCAAAATGATTTTATAACTTGATTGCGATATCTAGATACTACTGCTCTAACAAATGAAAAATTTGAGTTGCAATTAGAATACAACATTATACATTTCAAGTTCTTTGTTTAATATAGTTCAATACATTAGATTGTTATTTACAATATATTATTTGCAAGGATAATGATAAAAATCTTATAGTGAGGCACAAAGTTTACTATAGTTGCCTACATTGATATATTCTAAAATAATCTAAAGTCACTAATTTATGAATGGTTACAAGCAATTATCAGCTATTAAGCTTGAGTGCTATGCTAATGGATACCACTTACACCTTAATTGAATGAACCATGGTAATGAGAAAACATTACACATGTAATTTTATCATTGTAAGAAAATGCCAACAATAAAGCAATTTTGTGAATTCAATAAGTAATAACAAACTTCTGCTATTCAATCTTATCTTTTATTTTTAATAATACACCTTTTTTTGTCATGTAGCAACAACTTTTTCATTTTGGTATTAATAACTGTAACCAATCATCCAACATACCCACATACTCTAAAGCCCAACCCCCCCCCCCGAAAAAAGGGAATTGCATTGTAAATATGGTATGAGTATGTTCTTCAATGATTTTTCTTTTGGGGGCAGAGCTAGGAAATAGAATATCGTTAATACCAAAATACAACATCGAGTTGTGGGTTACAACCATAGCAACAACACAACCTAATTGAGGAACGACAAGTACCTCTAGTACAACCTTATAAGCTACACATGCATTCAAGCAATGACTGACAAAGCCTCAATAGGCTGTTGACTACAACATATCCAGATTGAACTGTTGGTCCTCATCTCCTACCATTCAGAATCCCGAAGGTAAAGGTGGCTTAACGGTCCATACAAGTGAACCAACTTTGCCCTCATTAGGGAATGCAGAGATCTTACGAGCATGGCTTAAAACATGGAGAACCCTTGCCGACGAGATGAATCATTGAGGAAAGGATGAAAAGATATACCATGCATACGATGAGAATGAGTATGCCGTATTGATCCAACATGAGAAGTACCATTCTTCCCAATATTAGGGGCGATAGCATATCTCTCAAATGCTTAGTACTCAATCACTTAGGATTCATCAAGAAGGACACTACTTTTCTTGGTAGAAAAGCTCTTTGTAATCATCTCAATTGTCGAAGGTTCACCAGAATTAAGATTATGTTGTGCACAAAATTAGGCTTGAAATTTCGCTTGCGTTCATGAAACAAGAAAAACCTGCACGCGCAGGTAAGGTGCTTTAGGCATCAATTTTTCCGGGACATTAATAATCTTATTTATAGGAACAATAGATGGGTGGGAACCAGGTGACTCATTAAGCTTTGTCACAATAGCTAACTTGTTCCCTAGCGTCTCAAATTCTGACTCAAGATCATTGTCATGGTCATCCACAAGTAGATCCTTTGACATTTGGTAAGCCAACAAACCCATCCTTGACAAGGTCAAAGGTGGGTAGTCCTTGCTTGAGAGTTGTCCATTTGCTTGTGAATTTAGATTATATCCATTTCTAGGACCTTGAAATTGGAAGGTGCAAACAGATATATATTTTCATAGAGCTGCATCAACAACTGTAGACTTCTTCTTGTGCTGATTACGTTGGCGTTGGACAATTCTCTAAGCACCTTATGTTGGATTCGTGGAGATCATGTCCTCTTTGACAACACTAATCTCACCTACATCAAGAATCATAGTGAAGAAGCACCCCCTTCTTGATGTGGGGGACTCAGTTTCCACACAGTTAGATTTGCAAAAGCTCTTTAGGTGTCCTAATCTACCACATAACTGAGGCGGGTTTTCGTACACTATTTCCTAGACGAATGAATTTATCTAAATAGATTGGGGTAGTGGTCTATCTATCTGATCGAAGGGGTCACGCCTTTGTTGTCTAATCGAAGAAGCCATGCCTTGATTGTTTGAATGTCTTGTCTATGTTATCGGAGGAGTCAAGTTTCTATTCTCTTGTCAGAGGGTTCACGCCTTCATTATCTGAATGCCCTTATTGTCTGATCGGAGGGTTCGAGCCTTCGCTCTCTGATGGGAGAATTCAAGTCTTTGATGTCTAATGGGAAAAGTCACACCTTTGCTATCTGACCAAAGGGGTTATGCCTTTGTTATATGAGTGGAGAAGTTATGCCTTCGCAAACCTAATGGAAGAAGTCACAAGTAAAAGAAGAAAGTCAAGTCAACACCAAAAAGATTAAGTGAGGGAGTCTTTTGCGAAAAATCGAATCTATAAGAAGAAACGATTCTTCGTCTTACAAGCCGACCTCACTTCACAATCCAATTAGAGGACCCAAGTCGACCCCAACTAGATTAAGTAAGAGAGTCTCCTGTGAAAAATCGAATCTACGGGGAGAAACGATTTTTTATCTTGAAAGTCGACCTCAGTTCACGATCTAATTGGAAGAGTAATGGCTAGAAGGAAAAAATCCAAATCGACTCCAATTAAGTTAAGAGAGGAAGCCCCCTGCGAAGAATCGAATCTACGAGGAAAAATAATTCTTTATCTTAAAAGTCGACCTCACTTCGTGATCTAATTGGAGAAGTCACTGCTAGAAGAAGAAATCCAAGTTGATCCCACCTAGGTTAAGTGAGAGAGTCTCCTGCAAAAAATCGAATCTACGTGGAGAAACGATTTCTGGTCTTAAAAGTTGGCCTTACTTCACGATTTAATTGGGAGAGTAGTCAATTCAGCAGTTTACTAATAAAAAGAAAAAGAAAATATGTTTCAGTTCAAGTAGATGAAGGCACCGAAAGAAAAAGGAACAAGAAACATCTTTACGTCAAAAAGGGATCAAAGTGAGCCGATAAAAAAAATAATTGCAATTATTTGAGAGCTACAGACTAAACAGATCATCATGAAGGGGTGCTCGAGGGAGGAATTTATAGCAATTGTTTAAAAAATTGTTGATAGAATTTATCCCAAATTGTTGATAGAATTTATCACAAATTGTTGATAGAATTCTATTGCTTTAAATTGTTGATAAATTTTATCACAAGTTATTGATAGAATTTTATCACAAACCTATAAGCATAATTATCTTTAAAAAAGCATGAATTATCTACCAAGTCATCAAGTTATTTGGCCCAAAAAAAAAGAAAAAAGAAGGAAGCCCAAAAAAAAAGTTCCCATCATCAGCATCTTCCAAGTTTTCGAGACTCAACCGTTTCAAACACTTAAAATTCGTGTGTGCATCTGACTTTCGAAAGGGGCATCTATAGGATGTAAAAATTTGCTAACAAATCATATGGCGTCACGTGTAGAATAAAGTCATCTTTATTTGGCAAATTCGGAATGTCACGTATAAAATGGATTTCGGTGGACCCATTAAATTGAATTTAAATGAAATTAAATTCCAGCCACTTAGAAGCTCCCATGTGTCGTTGAGATTGCAGAAAATAGTAATTATTTCTCTTTTAGAATTAAGGGAATAGTTATTAAAATATGGGCCTAGGGCCAATGCCCAATTCAAAACCGTAGCCTTGGAGTCTATAAGTAGGGTTCCTCTACCCTCATTCTCAAAAGGCTCGCCATTCCACATTCTATAGGCTCTAGAGCTCGAATTACAGACGATCTCCAGCTACTAAGCAACAAGAATCAAAGTCAGTTAGTTCAACATTTTCTGAAACCTCAAATTGGAGTCCACTTCAGAGTTCTTCATTCAGTTCATTGATCAAGATCAAGCAACCTTGGCCTCGCATCGCTTAATCTAACCAACTACATTCCACACTCAGCATTTGCTAAATTCAGAGGCTCAAGCTGTAAGCAACATCCATCTATCAGGTGAGAAGGATCAGAAATTTGCAAGCCTCAAAAACAGCAATCAACCATTTACAGATCAAGATCAATAACCATTTCAGAGTTCTTCAACTAATTTATATCAATCAAGATCAAGCGGTCATACCCTTAAATCACTCAAGTCAATAGGAGATCAAATTAGAGGAACACTTGAATTGTATTCAATTCAGAGATTGTACCTACACACACTACATCAATATAAAATTAAATTTGTTTCTCAATTTATTGTTTAATTTATTTTAAACTTGAAATTTGTGTTACACTTATAATACAACCATACTCTTGTAGTCTATGGTAATCATAATTACGAAGTGTTTGTTATTCACATGCAATCAATCTTGTGACAGAATCGTATTCTTATAAAGTTGTTTTCATTACAAAAGGATATATCTATTATTTATTTATTTGTTTGTTTCTTTATAAATATGGGAGTTATAAATTTGGGAGTATGTCGCATATGTCATTTCTAACTTGCAACATCCACCTGCTAGCAAAAGGTTGACAACTTAGACCATTAACTTTGACTGTTTCTCTTTTCTTTCGATGATTGAAGTTTAAGGTCCATCCATATCAAGCTACCCATGAAATAGATGACGCTTCTTGAATTATTTTCATAAAAATGGCTGGGAAAAATATATTCAAGTTATGTCAACATAATAATTGTTTATTTTGATAATTGATTATTGTAACACATGTTTTGGCAAATTATTTATAATTGCAAAAGTTATGATTAGTTAAGTAGTCAATTGATACCTTTTCTTGTGTAAAGTAAGATGAATGCGTGTTATTTCATGAAGGGGCATTAATATTAAAACTCTACAAATATGTGGCATCTTAGCATGCATGGGTGTGCATGAGGGTACGAGTCAAAAGAGTTAATCAAACGCTTATCCCTTTTAATTTATGTCTACTTTTGAGGCACAACTGCCTACATTTGTGAGTGAAACACACAGTTAAGGGATGTTTCTATGTTTTAAAAAACTCATTCGAGTACCCATGTTGCATACAACAACAACAAAAAGCTCCCAGTATGGGTCCCGCTTGCGCAGGGTTTAAAGATATCTAAATATAAGCGGTCTTACCTTTACAAGTATTACCATCCATAAAAGGCTAATTCAAATAGATCTACATAAAAGTTTGAGAAAACATTATCTAGTTGAAAGCCCTTTGTCAAAATAAAATAGAACGATAAAATCATCAAGTCACTTAATAATCAAAACAAGCATAGACCGAGATGAAAAACACACTCACTGCACCACAAAAAAAATCATTAAGTCACTTAATAATCGAAACAAGCAAACACCAGGATTGAAAACACATGATAAGTGATAGCAAATGTAACGCCCTGCCATTTTAGTCAATTAATTAGGCAATAGTCGTCAATACCGAGGAACAGTAAGGGTTAAGGCGCTCCTGCCATTTTAGAGAGGATAATGCTTCATTAATTGACCTAACATAGATATTAGAGCACACTTAAGCCTACATGAAAGCCACATGAAGCCAAGAGTTCGCGTTATAGTTTGAGTTCATGGTGCACATCTTATACCTTTAGTTGAAAGGCTAACAATCCACACAACTTACTTTCAGATGACCCTTAACTTAACCAAGTGTCATTGTGAGCTGACCTAGATTTCATTACCTGTCTCCTTATCTCTTCGATATCGCCAGGTAAGGATTTCACAATTTATTTCCTAGCTCGACCAATGAGCTGAGACTCAATACGTTCAATCATATACTGTGAAGACATTAATTCATTTTTCAATGAGCGCACGCGCATTTCAATTCATTTTAGTTCAAAAACAGGGAGAGAGAAAGAGAATGATTTTAAAACTGTTATCAATTATTATCTGAAAGTGAAATCCAAACTGCTGAGCTCAAATGTACAATACGATCATTGAATAGGTGTACACTTGCCAGGCTGATTGGGTGGCCTTACTTGAAGTCGTGGGGGTGAACTGAAGGGCTTAACCCTAATAATTGATAATTGATGGGTCCACTTGAATATGTGGCAAAATATTGTTTGAAAATAATTCATTAAATACTTGTAAATCATGCGATTTTGATATTTTATGGAAAAAATGTGATTTTGCGAAAGGTAAAAACAACAGTAAACATACCTAGTTTTAAAATCTTCCCTTTCCTCATGTAAAATATTCGTTTATGGCTCAACGACGAAGAAAGTGGTCTCGCCTCTATTTCAAATTGATCTTTCATTATCAATACGGTTTAAGTAGTTTTTATTATTACGATCTAGGGAAATGATTCACAATTTCGCTTAGTATTTTTCTTAGCCACTAACATTCCCATCATTACTCAATCTAACTCGCAATTACATTTTATTTTCTGTTGTTTATTATTCATTTAATTTCATTAGGTCCCTTTTTTTTTCTTATTCTTATTACTATAACTAGTATTTTTATTGTTAAAAATGTTATTGCCAGCATTATAAATATTATTATCTTGCCATTACTATTCTTAGTAAAGTCAGTACTGTTGTCAATATTATTTTGATTCCTAATCTTTATAGTCTAATCCTTTATTAACAAAAGAGAACAGCTTACATGGGCACTATTTATTGGTTTATTTTCATTTTAAGTATGACATACATTCCCAGAGTCAGATTAAGAGGGTACTCACTCAACGTAAAATTTGAGATAACCTTTAATTATTTACTTGAGCAAAGTAATATCTAGTTTTATTATGAGCATAAATCATAACCCATCATCCTCTCTACTTCATTAAATACCAAAAATCAAGATTCAATATTGCTTCTAGTTACTAATCCACTCAATTCACCCACTAAAATGTAACTCCATGTCCAAAATTCATGTCAAATGAGTTTATTCCCAAACCCCTAAAATACCCATTTTCCTTCTTTCTCCCATCCTCAAGTCATTCTTCATTATTCTGAAACCTTCAATGACAAGAATTCACCACACGCATACCCATCTTTAATTTCATTAAAAACATAACCAAAACCCTTTTAATTTTAACACAATCAACTCACATGTTAATTTCACAACCTACATCCACAGTTTACCTCCTCCATGAACACCAAAAACACCCATGCATTTCAACACTAAAATTTATCATTATAAACTCCACAATTACACCCACGACACTCATCCAATGTAAAAGGAATACAATTTCTAAACTAATTTGAGAAAGAACATGATCAAACCAATGGAAGAGGAGATTGCACATCACTTTGCAATCCCCCATAAATCAAAGGTAAAAAGAGTGGAAGAACGTGGCATGGTAGGCTAGCGACACCAGCGACCCTAGTAAACGGCAGATAGCGAATGGTGGCGCCTTCGGTGGCATCGCGCAACAACCGAGCAAGAAAAACAAGGGACTGGCACTGCAGGGGACAGGTTGCCCTGCTGTTCTGCGTGGCTGGTGGTGTTGGCGGCGCTTCGGCCGACAGCTGGTGGCGATGCAACTCGGTTGATGGCGGAGCCACACTACTGGGGATACATGGAAGTCAAGAGAACAGGGGAGGGGAGGAACGACACTGTTATGCGTAGGAGGGAGAAGAAAGAGGAGGAGATTAATTTGGGTCTGCCAGATTTTTTTTTAGTTTTCTGATTTTATTTTTTTGCTTCCCTTTTTATTTTTGTCCCAAAACCTCAGCTATCCTCTTTTTGCTCAAGAATTTAGAAGTCTTCAAATAGTGTCTAATTACCTTGTTTGAGCTCTTCCTTGGTCTACCTCGACCCCCTTTACACTCGGGAAGATCAATCCTCTCACATCTCTTCACTGGTGCATTCTCGCTCCTTTTCCATATATGACCAAACCATCTCAGTCTAACTTCGCTTGTCTTATCGTCTATGAGTGTCGCTCCTACCTTGTCTCTAATCACAACATTTCTAATCCTATACAATCTCTTATTCCCACACGGCCAACATAACATCCTCATCAAGCCTAGCGCCATCCTCTGAGCTTAGTACTTCTTGATAGCCAACACTCCACACCATACAATAATGCTGATCTAACAACCATATGCTAAACCCTCCCCTTCAACTGTAGTGAGATCCACTTATCACACAAAATCCTTGAAAGCCATGTTGTATCCAAGGGCCAATGGAGTCTTTAGAAAAGAGTACTTATACCTGCTTAGATGTCTCAATTAATTTGGCATTGGATTCCTTCATGACTGTAATGTCCCAACTCCTAATCATATAATTGCGCTTGTTTAATTAGTCTTTATGGTGAATAAGGTGGAAAAAAAACTAGGTTGCATTATCGACATCCTAGAAAGGATAAGGCTTAACGATTTGGAATGCTCAACACCGACGTAACATACAACACAAGGTAAGTGGCATGTGCACTGCACATGCTTGAGCCCAAATGACAAATCCATAACCCATCTATATGCGTGCAGGCACCTCAAGACGAGGGAAGATGCCACTATGAGGCTCGCTATATCCCATCGATTAACTCCTCGCGACACCCAATGCATAGTTTTTCAAATGTCCAACCTAAAACATGAAAACACAAAATGCTCGAAGGGTGAGGCGGAGCTCAGTACGTTTGCCTCCTATATTGTGAAGGACAAAATTTACTCTTCAATGAATGACCGCATTTCAATTCATTTTTATTCAAAACTGGGGAGAGATAGAAAATGATATTAAAGTATCACCTGTTATTATCTAAAAGTGGAACCCAAACTGATGAGCTCATATACATACTGCGATCATCGAATAGGTGTACACCTATCAAGCCCATTGGGTAGTCTAACCTGAGACCGGGAGGTGTGATCGAGAAGTCTAAGTTGCAGCTGCACTGGTAAATTGAAGGGCATAGGCCCTGATAATCGATAACTAGTGGGTCTATTTGATTATGTGGCAAAACAATGCTTGAAAATGGTCTATTAAATAGTTGTATATTTTGAGATTTTGATATGTGTAAAAATATGCAAATTTTTGAAAGGAACAAGAAATAAACATACTTGGAATTTTTAAAAATTTCATCCCTTTTATTAAACCGTTGTTCATGGCTTGACAGTGACGGAAATGGCCTCGTTACTGCTGCAGATATACATATTTTGATGGTTAGTGAAGTTTCAAATAAATTTTTTTATCAGTTGTCACCTTAATAAATAATTCACACTTCTCTTTGGCATTTTTTCTTAATTATCAATGCACTCACAATTGTTTACTTAGGCACACAAATCGAGTTTGGTTCCCCTTTTCTACATTATTCCCCCCTCCCTTTTTAATGTCATCGTTTCTCTTATAATTAGTAATATTAATGTTATCATTGTTATTATAGGTTTTATTATTGTTTCTTTCCTTAATATTATCATTATCAATAATATTATTATCATTACCATTACTAAGACTACGATCATTATTATTATTAATAATATTATTACTGTTGTTGTGATTTTTATTAGATGTGACATCATTATTAGTTTTAGCGACTTGTCCATATGCATAAGGATGCTTGGATTACCCGAATTTGATTTTTGGTTCTGAGCTTACTTTTGGTGTCAAGAAATATGATTTCGGTTCCAAATCGAGAAGTGCTTACTTTTAAATTCTCAAATGCACTTTGTTTTCTATTTATTCGTTTTGGGACACAAGAACATATGTCATTCTCAATCACTCAAGGATGTATCAATCTTTATTTTCCTCTTGAGTTCCAAAACACTTCGGCCCTATTCTTACCATGGATAAATGCTCCCATTCCCGCCATCCCACTTCTTTTCACTTTTTCCCACTTTCTTCCACTCATTTCCACTCCTACCTACTCCCACCTATTTTTATTATGATTTTTATTAATATTAATAAGTATTATCATTATAAGTATTATTGTTAATTATTATTAATATTAATAATTATTATTACGATTAATTATTATTTTTATCATTAATTAAAACTTACTTTGAATTGTTAATTATTTATTAATCAAATAATTAATTATTAAATAATAGTTACTAATATTAATAATAATTTTTAGTATTATTCTTAATATTATTAATCACTATTTTCAATAATATTTATTTTTATTAATATTATTAATTAGTAATTTTTGTTATTATAATTATTAATATTAATAATCATCATTATTATTATTTACAATTATAATAAAAATTGTATATATAAATATTAATT
Organism: Carnegiea gigantea; assembly: GCA_029747015.1. NCBI lineage: Eukaryota > Viridiplantae > Streptophyta > Magnoliopsida > Caryophyllales > Cactaceae > Carnegiea > Carnegiea gigantea. The sequence goes on along the minus strand of JAKOGI010000127.1, from coordinate 501,603 downwards.
ATTATTGTAATTATTACTAATTTTCATTAATAAAAGTAATAATGATAATAATTACAATTCCAATTCTAATTATTATTCATTGTTATTAATTATTAGTTATTAATATTAACGCTAACATTAATATTAATTTTAATCATTATTATTATTACTACTACTAATAGTTATTATGATTATTATTCTTAATATTAATAAGTTTTGGTATTGTAATTATTATTGTGTATAATTATTAATAATAGTAATTTTGTTTATGATTTACTAATATATTATTATTAATTAATAATTACTATTATTATAATTATTATTATTTATTATTATTAGTAACTATGGTTAATTAATAATAATATTAACAGTAATTATATTAAATATTAATAATAATAAATATTATTAATTAAATAATTAATTATTAATCATTATTAACATTAATAATTATTGATAAGTACTATTCACAATAATAGCTATTATTACTCTTAATATTACTAAATATTATTTTTCATTAATTATTATTAATATTAGTTATTAGTACTTTTTGTCATTATTAATAGTAACATTAAGAATAATACTTATTATTAACAGTGACAATATTAATTACTCTTAATACTAATATTAATCATGATTTAATTATTACTAATATTCGTCAGTAATAAATTTTATTATAATAATTATAATTATAATAGTTATTATTACGATTGATAATAACTAATATTATTAACACTAATTAAAATTATCATTGTAATTAATATTCATAATTACTATTGATAATATTACTAATAATTATTATTAATGATTAATTATAATAATAATTATTAATTATTAATTATTATTATTTGTAATTATTGTCAACTAATAATAAGATTAATATTAATTATTGTAAACATCAGCAAACATTATTGACAATAATAATTATTAATTAATTAATTTTTGAGTAAGAATCATTAATATTAGTAAATGTTAACATTACTTATTATAGGAAATGTTAATAAGATTTTTTATTACTAATTATTTTTGGTATTAGTAGTTGCAATTTTTATTTTTATTAATATTATTATTTATTATTGTTATTGTTATTAAAAGTAATGATAGTAATTATCATTAATATTGATGATTATCATTATTGTAACTATTACTAATATTGATTACTAATAATAATCACTATAATAATTATAATTATATCAAAAATTATAATTAATATTTCTAATTATTAATTATAATTTTTTACTAATATTAATTTAAATATTAATATTAATATTAGGTATTATTAGTAATATAAACAATTATAATGATTGTTCTTAATATTATAAGAATTACTATTTCAATTATTTCTTAAATTATTATTATCACTGTTAATTATTATTTTTATTAGTGATTCATTATTATTTTTATTGCTAATTTAAAACTATTATTATAATGATTATTATTTTTATTAATATTTTTACTAATCATTCATAATTAATAATAAGATTAATAATTACATTTAATATTAATTATTGTTATTTATTAATTAATTATTAAATAATATTTATTGTTATTTATAATTTATAATTTTTATCATTAATGTTAATAATAAATATTATTAGTCTTAATATTGTTAATTATTATCTTTATTGTTTCTAATTATTATTTATACTAGCGATAAGTAATTTTTATTATTATCAACATTAATATTAATTATTGTTATTTTTACTATTAATAGTGATAATTTTTAGTAATAATAATATTTATAATTATTACTAATATTCATTAATAATAATTGTTATAATAATAATTATAATAATTATTATTATTGTTACTATTAATATTAATAATTATGAATAGTTATTAATATTAATTATAATATTAATATTAATATTAGTTTTAATAATTATTATTAATGTTAATAATTATGATGATTATTGTTATTAATATCAATGAGAATTATTATTGTTAAATATTATTGTTAATTATTATTATTATTAGTAATTACTATTATTGTTATGATTGATTATTATTCTTATTATTAATTAATAATTATTATCATAATAATAATTATTATTAATAATTATTATTTATGTTACACAAATCGCTAACATAACTAACATCAATACCCTGACTCCTTCCCACTCCCACATACAACAAACTACTCCTACTCACTTCCACCTACTTGTTCCCATTCCTACCCACTCTCAGGTAGGGGTGTACAAAACAAGTTAACTGGAGTTTCAGTTAGTCAAAAATCGATTAATCAGTTTTTCGGATCAAAAAAATTTGAACCGTAATCAAACCTAAAATTTCGGTTAACTGTTTTTCGGTTAACTAAAAATTTTGGTTCGTCAAAACCCCGATCCGTAACTGAACCAAAAAAGTTAGTTAACCGGTTTCTTGGTTCGGTGACCGATTAACCGTTCACAAATAATAAAATGTATACTTTCTCACCTAAATTTTTCATTTTTTTATGTTTAAATTTTTTTATAAAAATTAAACTTTGGTTACCATTTTATAAATAATAAAAAATTACACTTTCTTACCTAAATTCTTTATTTTTTTATGTATAATTTTTTAAAAGCCAAAGTTATTTTTGGTTCAATTAACCGCCGGTTAACGGAATTTTCAAATGTTCGAACAATAACGGAACCAGAAACTGAAAAGTTTTTTCAGTTCGGTAATTTTTTTGAAAAATTTGTTCGGTTAACAGGTTTTTCGGTTCAGTTTTTTCGATTTTTCGGTTCGGTTTTCGGTTTCAGTTTTTTGTTGCATAGTAACCCTACTGCCAGACACTTCTTCCCACGCATTTACATTCCACACCTGCAATATGCCCACGAAAAGGACAAAGCCCAATTAATCATCAATGCCATCACTAACCCATTTCTCTCACCATTTAACACAAACTACAAGAATCAGATTTCACAATTGCCTTCAATCACAACCATTACTCAAATTTTCATTAAAACATCATTAAATTTCCCCAAATTAAACTTCAAAATTCATGTTAAATTAACAGCCACTTTAAGCCTTCCATGGCCACATCCAACACCAGCCCAAATCTGCCTTTAGTTTCATTCAACACCTATTAACAACCACTATAAACTTCATTCTATCAATTTACAGGTGCACAAACCCACAACCTCTGTTCAATCCCTAATTCTTTCATGAACTCCAACAATACTAACTCACTCAAATCCTCAAAATAACCATAAAGACTATAATTTTTCCACAATTTAACACTTATCCAATCTAGAAAAACATCATTATTTACTTAAACGAAGAGCTAAAAAGAATGAAAATGAGTGAGGCAACATTAGAATTCACATTCCCAAACCACCGTTGAATCAACTAAAAGAGTTGGAGGAGGGGGTGGCTGGTACTAGTGAATGCACCAGCCTAGCAGCGGTGGTGCGCATGTGGCTGGGAAATCATTTTTTTTGGGGGGGGGGTTGTAGCAGACTAGAAAAAAAAAAAAAAAGAGGGATCGTTTTAATAAAAGCTAACCTTAGTTTTTGGTTTATTTAATCTACTTCTAACTAAAAAATCTAGATTTTTCTTACATTTTTTTGGCCCTCTTTTCTTTTTATTTTCACTAATAAATCTTTGAACCAAAATTTAGGCTAACTTTTAGGCTATTAGTAATTTGTCTACGGTTTATTTGAAAAAAAAAATCATGAACTTTACCCATTTAATTAACATATACTTTTATATTTATTAATAATTCATTTATTCATCTTATGGTTTTATTTACCTATATTTCATTAAAATTACAACCTTTATCCATTTTTATAAACAGGCTGATCTTCATTTATTTATTTATTTATTTGTAAGTTCTAAATGATTTTGGTTTTATATGGAGAAAATTCAATTTTTGCTCGAGATCACTTCGTCGTCCCAACCTTTAGTTGCATAAATATATCAAATGTTGAATTGAAATGCGGCACTCAACTTTGTCAAACTGAGATTAACCAAAGTAATTAACATGAATTAGATTCCGGCTATTACAATGACAAACTGACACTTGTATCCATCGAACTGAATTTTGCACCAATAGCACTTAAATCATAATCTTTGGACTATAGCAATGCATGGCAACATGATAAATTTTGTGAATAGTTGAGTTTTAGGTACCCCGACTTTTGACGTATTGATTTTTATGGCCCTGACTTTTTCCAGTATACAAATAACTACCTGAGTTATGACCTTCAGAATTTTAGATACCTTCTAAAAACGTGTTTTGATGTTTTAGTACCTCCCTTACTTTCTCATTTTTAGCTTTAGGTCCAAAAACTCTTAGAAATTTCAGAAAACTCCCTAGAATGGGAAAAATATGCAAATAAGTTGTTTTTAGAGTTTTTTTTAAAAAAGAAATACGCTTGTTTTAAATGATTAAACTTCTTATAATGACTTTACTATACTAGTTATCATAATCTACTACTTATATCTTAGATATTATATTTTCTGTGGTTATAGGCCCACTATGCTTCAGAAAATAATTAAAACTTAATTAGAGAGTTTCGACTATTAACTGAACTTAGTCAGCATTGGACCCTGGAGTTCCTCTAACTTCCAATTTGCAGAGATTGCTAATCTCAACCACACCTTCCTTAGGTCAGGCACAGCACATATCCGTTTCGTTTCCTTAGTTGGACCGTAGTCACTAATCGAGTTATATATATTTTTAAAGGATAGTGGAGCTTTAATCAAGAAATTATAATATTTAAGATATAAGGTTCAACTGAATAATGTTCCCTACTGGGAAACTTCTTTTATTGAAAGCTTAACAGTGGAAATATTATAATGGAAAGATTTAAAAAGGACTTAAACTACTAAGATCATCAGAGATGCTTGCTCAGAGAGAAATGGAGAGTCCCAACTTTTCTTTTGCTCAAGAATGCTCATACAATCGTGTCCCTTCTCAGCACTGAACCTCTCCTTTTATAGAAGGGATGGGGGTACCTAGGATATCCTATCGGCTATTGTACATACTGCTATTACACAAGGCTACAGTACATACACTTCGCTACTGTAAACTGCCTTATTTTACAAGCCTAACATTTGTCAAAATAGTACAATAATGAGGCAACCACTTTTCAGAACTTCTAATGACGAAAAGACTAGTCATCATTATTGAGATTTTACATGTCTTCATCTCCAATTATATTTTCCAGACCATCGTTATCTGGATAATCATCAAAATCTTCATCGATTTGAAGATGCTCTGGTCCCATTTCTTAAATAATTCAAGAAGATATTTCTTTCTCTTTTCTGATAAGAATTTTTCAGCTCCAACAACAAAAAGATAATTAAAGATATCTTCTAAGACTGCTCCCTCCACCGTCATGTATTCTTTAAATTCATTGTCTTAGGTGAAACTAGTATTTCCAGAATACATTAGCATTTTTTCTCATTCAATTAATGCCCAACTTTGATGATAAATGTTCTAAAAATTCCTGGCTACTGCTAAGGCAGGATTAGTAACTAATTCTCGTTGTTTTGAAAACCATTCTTGTCGTTGACCATAGGGATCGTCGTAATCAATAATTTGAACAAGATAATAGGCTAGTTTGGCTTTTTCATTTTCATATTCAATTATTGCGCAATTTCCCTCCAAATATAGGCATCTGTTATATGGAATTTTTGTTGGAACATCAGGAGATGTTAGAATCTGATAGATCCTTCTGAACATGCATTGGTGAAATTTAGTTAGTCTTGAGAACAATGGAAACTTTGGATCTGGGGTTTTCATAAAGTAAACTATCATCCTGTATTCTCAGGCTTTAATGAAAGGGTCATTTGGAGGGATTGAATTTGCAGGAAAACTAGCACCACCAACTCCAGACTTATCAGGAAAGTAAATCGTTGTACTCCAAGACTCCCAAATATCATAGGAATAATTATGATAATAGTTAATGCATGTTGCATACCACTAATTGAACCATTTTTCTATAACATGGGAACTTATTTTTTCTTAGATATCATAAGGACATTTAAGGTAATTAACTTGTAGGTCTAGAAAGGAAAATCTTTGGGCTATCAGGTAGGCAGAAGATAGTAGGCCAAAACGTGATCTATAGTTTTGGAAAAGACAAGGATATCAACGATGTAGACTAAGCAACAATAGTTAAGGTTTTTGAAGATGTTATCCATTTTTCTTTGGAAGATTTGAGGTGCATTATTTAAGCCAAATGGCATTGCTATCCACTCATAATGTCCTTGTGTGGCACTAAATACAATTAAAGGAATACTTTTCTCATCCATTTTTGTCTACCATTATCCACTTCTGCAATCCATTTTTGAGAACCAAGAGGCTCCTTGATTCTGTTGAAAAGGACTATTATCTTAGGAATATAATAACCATCAAAGACAGTATTAATATTAAACTTTTTGTAGTTGATTACCATTCTTGCTTTTCCTCTTATTTTTTCTGCATGATTTCTTACCATGAAGGCAGGATTGGTGTGAGAACTTTTGCTATTTCTATTTAATCCCTTATCCAGAAGTTCTTTAATTTGTTTATCAAATTCTTGGATATCGTGGTGTATATACACCATCTATTTGACTCGGATAATAGTATTGGGATTTAATAAACTGATTTTAGCAAATGTTTTATCTTTATCCCAAAATTTTAAAGGATTATCAGAGTAGAGCTCTTTGCATAATTGCTCTTATTGTCCAGCAATTTATTCTTCAATAGATAACTCAAGTAATGAGATTGTGAGTGCTATTTCTCATTGTGCAGGCATTATCTTCTCACCACGCTGGCTGTGTGTAAACTCAATCTTTTGATGGGTGTAAGCCTTAATTTTTCAATAGGAACATAGTGACCATTAATTGTGAATATTATCTAGTTTATGGTTTGTGCGTATGGAGAATATAATTTCTAAAAATTATTTCTAATAATCATATCATGAGAGAGTTGATCAATAGCCTATTGAACTGGTATAATGCATTGGACTCTTTCTAATTCTATGGATAATTTTTCCATGGCTTTATTATGGCTCATAATACTATTATCAGCTATTCTTATTTGTAAAGGATTTTTGGCTCTTTTCACACAAATTCTAGAAATAATGATCTCTTTCCAAAGCATACAGAACAACCACTATCTATGTAGGCGCACAATTTATATTTATTATATCCCTCTAAACAGATCTTTATGGGGATATAGATACTATTGGGATTTGTATGGGCAGCCTCAAAAAAATCTTCGTAGTCATGTTTTTGACTAACTCATCTTTATAGATTAGTTCACTAACAGTTCTTATTTTGTACCCAACCACCTTTCTATCTAGACTCATACTTCGATCTACACTGTGTCTTGCGGGTTCAAAACTCATTCTACTCATTTCACTGGTCATGCTGATTGTATCATCTTCTTTAAGCTCTTCTTTAACTGATGAAAACCCTTCTCCCCATTTTGATCATGTACTCATGCTTCTTAATAATTACGGTTTAATGGTTATTTTACCATTCTCATCAATTTTTATTACGTTTTTCTTATTGATTTTTGTAGGGTTGGCAAAGCTAGAAATCCATGACCTGTCAATTTTTATCTCCTGAGGATTGGATTTAATCCTCTAGATTTTTTGCATAGGGGTAGGACTTTCAAATTTTTCTGCCTCTATCATTGTTACCTTAGCCTTTGGATCTATTATATTATCTAACTTGTAGATAGTTTTTCAAAATATCCTTAATGGATATCCCCCTCTTTTCATGTCCATCCCAACTGTTCGTATCTTAAGGGACATGAAGTTTTTAGCAAATTCATCTTTTAAACTCACATAACATCCAGGTCGACAATTGAATCCTATTGACCCATTGCATAAATTGGTTTTTATTCTTGTGATAATTTGATTGTTGAATTTGGTATGCCTAATATCACAGAGCAAAGTATAAAGATCGATGTCGTTGCCGTAATACAGTAATGAAGTGATTTGAACTTGGACACTTTCAATATGGATATACCTATATTTTCTATCTTTGTTATGCTTAAGGATATTTTCCAAGTTAATAAGATTAACTTCCCCTACATCATACTGACAGTCTTTCATTTCTAGATCTCCTTCCATCATCTCACATACGTATTTGCTTTTTAATTGAAAGATGGACTTTTTATAGATCATATTTTTCTGAATTATGGGAATGACCCAATCACCTTTAACTTCTTCGTTATCATCGTCTATGACAAACTCTTCTCCTTGAAGATCACCGAGACCAATCAAGCCACTTTTCATCATATGACTTGTTTCTTCATAATTTTCTTCATATTCATTGTCTAATATAATTTCAACAATTCCTTTGTTATTACTTAAGGCTAGGTCTAACGCCTCATCTTCACTAGACTCAACATAATCTAGGCTTCCCAAGGTTTCAATAAGCTTGTTATTCTTTCTATTTTTGCATTCATTAACATAATGTTCTACGTCTCGCATGCCCACCATTTGTAGTTTTTTTTCCCTGTAGGACAATAAGTGGCTTTTCTAAAAATCTTCATTTTTTAGGACTTGGTTTATTATAATATTTTCTCCTATATTTTTCTCCTCTTTACTTATTAAAGCTCTTTTTCTTATAAAATTTTCTTTTTCTTCTCCTTTCAGACTCCTTTCCCCATTGGTGAGGTGAATCCCAACAAGTTAGGAATTGCTTTTTGATTTTCTTTTGTTTTTGGAGATCAAGACATTGACCTTTAACCTATTTTCTTAAATGAGAGATTCTTAAACCAAGGATATCAATGACATTTTCTCTTTCAAGCCATGCCGTGTATTTTTCATTTATTATGGAATTTATAGGATATTGTAATTTGTCATAGGACATGCCAAGATTAGTTTCACTATGTCTAATTTGGTAATAATATTGACTAAATTCAACAATGTAGTTTTTCAGATATCTCATATCCCGTAATTATATATTATTAATCTTTCTTTGCCATTCTCTTGCCTTTTCTTCAGAATCAAGTTTAGCTCCGATGAATTCGGTTTCAATTTCCTTAAATTTTTGAACATTACAACTGGGGTTTCCATCATTCTTAATGTATTTTTACTGTCTTCATTTAATGAATCATGCTAGTCAGCTGTAGTGCCAGAAAAACTATGTTCAATATAATTTAAGAAATTTGCAGCAGTCCATGAAGTATTCAGATTTAGGATACTATGCATGCCTATTTTTCAATGCTCAAATATTTCTTCTCTATTATGAGCTCCATATATGTTTACGATGTATCCTGTTTGACTAATTAGAATAAGGCCAATCTCTTCAAAGGTTGTAGTTTTCCTTGAGACAAATCCAAAGGAAAAATTGTTTGTATGTCATGCTGGAACGTATTTCGGTCTTATGATATAAGTATTTCTACTAAAAGGTTCACCAAATTATTTAGGTTTAAGAATAACATTATTAACCAGATTGGTCTCTATTTCACCTAAGTCGTGTTCTTCTCCAATTTCATTAATGTCATCTTCAACAGCCATTTTCTCATATTTTTTATCCAATTTTCTTCTAATTTCTTCTAAAGATAACGCATTCAGTTCTTCTAATTTAATAAGGTTCATCTACGGATATATTTCTTCTTCTAATTGGATATTATTAGTCTTTTCATTATTATCAGATAACCCGTCATATTTATCACTGACTGCGCTCATGATTTTGTTTAATTCTTCTAGATTTTGTTCTTTCTCGAACATACTCTGTAGTTCTTCTAGAGTATACTGCTTGTACTCCATCTTCTTCTTTTGCCGATTTTTCACTTAATTTTTCTCCTACGTCTTTTTGAATTTTTATATCATGCAAAGGAAATGGATTTTTGTTTTTTGGGTTTCAAAAGGATATTTATGTTGAAATGGAGTAGTAATGTCGGAAGTAGATTTTTCGCTATGCCTAACTTCGTTAACTAGAGAAAGGTGAATTACAGATAATTGGTTTTTAAGCTCCTTGACTGCAGCCTTAATTTTAGCTAATTCTGTTTTTAATTCCAAAATTATATCCGTGATATAGTTTAATTGATATGATACTGGAGAAATTCCTTTCGGTAAATGAACAATGTGTGAACAATTTGGACCAGGGCAAGCAGGTGATGATTCAAGCATTAATCATGGTTAATTAGCTTAATTAGTCATTAATTAGCTTAATTATCCTAATTATTTTTGGTAACGTGGCACTGATACAAGATGAAAGAGGATCGCGAATACTAATGAGAAAAATTACACATGCACAAATTTAAAATTTTTAAAAGTAAGTTTTTAAGGATTGGGGTTAAAATGCAAATATTAAAAGTTAAAAGGCTAAAAGAAAATAAGGAGGGTACCTAAAAGTTCAGTCAGCAAATGTCGAGGTACTTATATGTTAACTCAAAAAACAGAGGCCCTAAAATATAAATACCGCATATGTGGGGGTATTTAATATAAACTATCCTACGTTTTGTGGGTGTGAGAACCCATGAAGGAGGGGTGTTTGGGGATTCCTAATATGACGTTAAGTCTTACATTATCATGCAGCAACACTGCAAGCCTCAATATGCGGTGAGAAAGAGCAGAGACTCAATGGCAAGCAAATCAACAGAACATAATCAACTGGAAGAGTTGATTATGATCGATACCATCCAAAGGTTAGTGCTTGAACATTGCTTCCAAAATGAGATCATTGCTTCTCTAGAGAAGCATTACACAAATATTTGCTCGTTGGAAGGTAGTAGCAGTGATCTTCATGAGACTGCCCTTGGCTTTCGGCTTTTAAGACAAAAGGGATACAAACTGACTACCGGCGAGTCATTTAGCTTAGGTTCCTCCAATTAAATCAGCAGTCAAGAACTACATGCGTTTCATTATGATATTTCAAACTCAAAAACTCTTGTTTAGAAAACTTGGATATCATGGTAAAGAATAAGTTAGACCAACTGGATGTGCTAAAAGTTTAAAATAATAGTCGGAGATCCAGTAATAAGTTTATCACATGCTCCAACACATATACATGTTTTCTGAGCTAATATAAAGGGGAACAACTAAAGCTTCTTTTTTATTTAATTAACATACTCCTCCCTCCACATTTAGGTAAACCATATATGTAATCCACAGTTTTTGGAATTATTATTTGACCTCCCTCAACTTAAAAATTATTATCATTTTCCCACCAAAAGTACCAATGTGGGGGTGGTTAAATAACAATAAATTTCCTGCATCTGATAACATATTCTAAAATGAGGGGTTTCAAATAATGACTTCAAAAACTGTGGGTTACAAATAAGATTTACCTAAATGTGAAGGGAGATATATGATAATAATTCATTCATCAACGCATGAAACATGCATTTTTAGAAAATCTAAAGAGAATGGCAAATTCAAACAACAACATTGCAATGGTGTAAGAGGGTTGTTGACCCTCCTTGAAGCTTCTCAAATTGAGCGTTGATTGGGAGGATTTCATGGATGAAGCTCGTAAATTTAGTGAGAAAGTACTAAAAGCCTTGCCTTGCCGATGATGAATGTTTGGGAGCAGCCTGAGGCTAGAATAATTGAAAGCACTATAGCCACTAAAAAAATAATGGAAAGTGCCACATCAAAGAATTAATAAAAATTAATTATTTCTTGTTAGCCCATTTAATTAATTTAAGTGAATAATTTGTCAAACCGTCTATCAAGTCATGACCCAAATAACTACTAAGTAAATGGTCGAATTGACTATAAAATTGCCAATCAAATGGACTAACAGGTCAAATGCCCAATCCATCACCCAAGAAGGCAAATAAGTTGCAAATCCTATTAAGGGGAGGGGGAATCTTTCTCTATAAATAGAGCACTACTCCCTCCTACTCAGGGGGTTGAAAATTTATTCACTCTGAACACATTCTGAAAACTCAAAGGGTTAATTTCTATTGAGGAAGACAACAAGCACAATAAAAACACATGATGTCTACGTTTAAAGATAAAAAAAAAAAAATTCACCTTGATTGGGATCAAGTCTCTTAGAACCTCTCTCAAGGTCAAATTCATTGAAATTTATTCAAAGGAAGTCAAATCAGTCAACTTGATGGAGATTTAAGTCAATCGGCCTTCTTCCAATACAAATTAGAGATCAAATCAGAGGAATTATTTATTTGTTTATCTTATAACAAATATACAGAGATTATACCCATACCTTCTAAAATTAACATAAATTAAATTTGTCTATATTTCTTGTTTTATCTATTTAGACTAGAAATTTGTATTTACAAATTTTGGCACGCTCGGTGGAACTTTTCTGCCTCTCATGTTTTTCTCCAAGCAAACAAGTTCAACACTCCTTTGAAGAAGAAATGACTCTCAAGAACGCCGTTCTTCAATCTTTGAAGAAGGAGACTATCGGATCTACATATGAAAGATCTGCAAAAGCTAGTATCGCACCTGGTGATTGAAGCACTGGAGTGATGACTAGGGGTGTGACCCAAGTTGTTGCCTCCATCACCCTAAAACAATAAGTTGTGACTTCAATTTGTAGTCACGCAAAGCTCAAAAATTTGGCTCCAACTTGCTTACCGATGGAAGCAATCAAACTGCTCGTCCCTAATTTGAAGCTAAAACATCTTGCTGTCTTCAATATGAGGAAGACTCTAACCTATGGACTACATAAATTCTAAGTATACACCCATCCCATTTTTTAATTTTTTGATGAGGAGGATGATGACTATGGTAGTAACAATTCTTCACGAACATCTCCAAGGGATTCAATTTTCTCACAAGTTCAAGTCAAATCCTCTGACATTGTCGTCATGCCAGTCATGGTGACAGAGGCCATCAACTTAGATGAAGAATTGACAAACATGAAGGCAATTTTGGAAAGACTCTCTAAGGAGAGCGAAGAATGGATGCTCAAATCAAGCATCAAAATAAGCAGATTGTTGATTTGAAAAAGAAGCTGAGGAAGCGGTCGTCTAAGTCTCGAACAAAGGCTCAAGTGGTGTAGATTTTGACAAAGAGTGCAATCACAACATGGAGTCTGACGACGAATACAAACCAAAGAATTATTCAACCTTAAACTCAATGTCAGTTGAGCAAATTAAAAACTTAATACAAGGATTCTCATAAAACTCACTTGCATAAGAAACCTTATACAAAAAGGATCAATGCGCTTCATATGCTTCTTGCCTGTCAACAACCTAGGTTCTAACAATTTGATGACAAGGGTACCCTTAAACAACACTTCAATCACTTCATTGAAACTTGCAATAACGCTGACAATGAAAGAGACTGATTGGTGAAACAATTCATGTGATCTCTTAATGAAATAGCATTTTGCTAGTATACAGACCTAGCCTCTGAGTCCATTGATAGCTGGGGGCAAAGGAAAAGTGAACTCTTGAGTCGCTTCTATAGTGCATGATGCATAGTTAGTATAACAGAGTTGACGAACATAATGTAATGGGACAATAACCCAGTCATTCATTACATAAGCCATTGGCATGCTCTTTCTCTGAAGTGTAAATACTATTCATCCGAATCTTCGGCTATTGAGAGGTGCGCCCAAGGGATGGATTGAGATATACTTTATGTCTTGCAAGTGAACAAGCCCAAAACATCCAAGAATTAGCAACACAAGCTCATGATATGGAGCTTTCAATTGCCTACCATGGAAGACGACTCAATAATGATGAACCAATTACATCGTCAAGAAATGAAAGTTCCATGCTTAGAGACTCTGAAAAGAAAGAATGCCCTTATTCTGAATCGGATATCCTAGAAATGCTTGGCAAACTTCTTCAGAAAGGACTTATAGAACTCTTAGAGTCAAGGTGTCCTGAAGAAATTGGAAGAATTAATGATCCCAAATACTGCAAATATCACAAGATCATAAGTTATGCTATAGAGAAGTGCACGGCCTTCAAGGGGCAACTCATGCAACTTGCAAATGAAGGAAAAATCACATTAGACAAAGAAGATATTGAAGAATCTAATTGATCATCTATCAAGATCATATTAGAAAACGGTTTGGAAGAAGGATGACCCAAAATGAGCAGTGAATTAGCAACGTTCCAACTCAGTTAAAGACTATTAAGTCAAACGTTCAAGACTATGAAGTCAAACGTAATTGTATGGTTGCAATACATATCTAAAAACTTTCAAATTGTCAAGTTGACTTCAAGTCACTTTCAGCAAAACAATTTTGACTCTCAAGTCACCCTTGAGACTTCCAAGTCCAAGCTTCTAGTCTCTCGAGACAGCACAAACTATCAAGTCACCCACATGATGCTTAAGCCATCAAAATCAAAGACTTCCAAGTCACCTAAAGTTAAGTCAACAAAATTACAAACTTAAAAGTGAATTCAACGGCTCTCAATTCATCAATATGCCTAGGCTCCCAGGTGATCAACAACATAAACTTTCAAATAATTAAAGTTTAAGGACTCTTAAGTAATCTGATTGATAGACTCGCTAGTCAAACAAAGTTGTTGACTCTCAAGTCATCAAATACTTTCACCTCAGCCTTACAAAACCGCAAGTCATTGATGTTAAGGAATCTCAAGTCATCAAAATTTCTCCCAAGTAAAGACTCTTAAGTCATCAAAATTAAAGACAACTAAGTCTCTCAAGTTCAAGACTCTCAAGTCATTGAAGTTAGAGGCTTCCAAGTCATTAAAGTAAAGACTCCCAATTCATCTAAAGCAAGACTTCAAAGTCCTTAAAGATAAAGACTCCCCGAAGTCATCAAAGTTTAATACTCTCAAGTTATCAAAAGTTTAAGACTCCTAAGTATTCAAAGTTTAAGAACCCCCAAGTTGCTGACTCTCAAGTCATTGAGAAGACTTTCGTGTCATCTAAGTAGACTTTAAATGATCACCAAAGTGGTAAACTCCGAAGTCAATAAACATCATAAGCCTTAAGCGTCAAATCTTGTGATCCTCAAAGGCACTAAATCAACTTTTGCACTATTTAAGTTGTATAGTCTTAGGACTCCTTCAAATTGGAGGCAATGGTGACATATGTCTCTTCCTGTAAGTTGGTGATAAAGGTACTTGATCCTCCTCTTTCAAGTCATCCACTGCCTTAAGTTGATAGCAACGAAAACATAACCTCCTCCTTCAAACTAGCAGCAATGGTGTTACAACCTCCTCCTTTCATGTTGGAGATGTAGGCCTCCTCCTTATTCAAGTTGGTGACAACAACAATATGGCCTCCATCTTCATAATAGGAAAAGTCAGCTAAGGAGGACCCATGTGGGCAAGCCATCTAAGGGTGAGAGCATTAGATAAAGTCACCCAAGGTGGGCCCATGCGAGTAACCAATCCAAGGTTGTAAACATTCGAGAAAGTCATTGTACGAGATTTTTAAATGTAAATTTAAAGGCGCAAGCATACGACTTTCATCATAGTACTTGAGGGTCGTTTCCTCAGGGATAGGGCCTTAGTTAGGTCACAAAACTAAACTAAACTAACAATATTATGCTAATCAAAGAGTTTACTAGATTAATAAATAAAACAAAGTAGTTATGCAAAAACTAACAAGCTATATCATCGTAACACAATGAAAAAGATAAGATCACAATGGGCTAATCATATCACTAGTAATGGCACTATTTCATCAACCAATTGATCCAACAATTATTCTTTTGAACCTACTCATTACCCTTCAAAATTGAACTTGTCCTAAAACTGGAATTAAATTAGACAAAATGAAATCAAGAACAGAGAATAACATTGAAGAAAAAGACATAAAATCATGAGAATGTAAACCTCCATTTAAGCTAAAGAAGATAGCACGGAGTGGGCAAGCCATTAAGATGCACCAAGCTAACTCCCCCATCCATAAAGGTTGAAACTTAGGGTTGCGTAATCAACCTAATGCCAGGTAACAACCCATTAAAACTGAACCCAAAGCAGAGCAAGAGGGGAGATGAATAGGGGAAACGGGAGAAAAAGATGGTAGGCAGAGAGCTACGGGTGTCCTAGCCCACTGAGCTCGACCAAGCTTGGGACCGACATCAATAGCAGAAACCACCACAGCCATGAAGCTCAAAACACAAGCAAACGTTACCCGGATTCAAATCAATCAAGATTGGAGAAAAATCTAGGCAAAACTTGTGCATTATCAAGCCCAAACCACACGCCTCTATTCAAATTAGCGGAGCTCATATTCGGTTACAAAAATTCAGACCTAGGGGAATAAATCTAAAATTTAGAATGACCGAGAAAGAACAAGATTTGCAGAACAGTGGAGGGGGAAAAATTTACAATTTTATCAAGAGTAAAAACCAAAATTCGCTCAATATCAAGCTGAAAATCATTAAAGAGTACTCCAAATTAACAAAACAAAGTTTAATTAGGTGAAATTACAAGCTAGAAAATAGATCTAATACTCGAAATCAAGACAGATGAACGAAATCGAACCCTGAATCACTAAAACTGAAGCCGAAATTAATCCTAAAATTATCTAAAACTAGAATTAAAACTAACAAGAACCCTAGATTGATACCTCCAATCGCGCTGCTGCCCTTCCTTTATACTCGTACCCTCTTCAATCGCGTCACTTGATTTCATACCTGAAGTGGACGGTGAAGATGTTGTTGCACTGGCCGAGATAGGGGTGGGATTCGGTGTTGGTTATGCACAGTGATTAAGGTGGATGAGGATGAAGGTGATGCTAGTGGTAGTAGATAATTCGGAGAAAGAGAGCATGAACTGAGATGGGGAAGGGGGGCTTTCGAGGATGCTGGCCAAGAGAGGAGAGATGAAGTGAGGAATAAGAGGGGGAAGGGGTGTCACGCGAGGAACACGGGACAGGGGCTGGTGGCTTTTTTCGGTTTAGTTTTCCTTTGTTTTATTTGATTTTTGCCTCTTTTTGATGTGGGCTTTTTTTTATTGAAAATAGGCCAAATCAACTGAGAGTAGCACACACTCTTTGCTTCAACATTTTTCATCATTTTTTTCAATTTTGTTCTGATTTTTCCAACTCCTACAAAACAAAACCAAATCAAATAAAAATCCTAATTTTATATTTATTTTGAGCATAAATAAAGTACAAGGGCATAGTAAAAATACTGTATTTTGAATTCAAATAAATACCCCCACACTAAGATTTTTCTCGTCCTCGAGTAAAACAAAGTAAACTACCTTAAAAGAATTGAAAAATAAGGAAAAGAAAGCCCTAACTCATTTTCGCAGGAATCGCGGTTGCATGTAGCGTATGCATTAAGCCTTTTAAACCCCTCAGTTTCCTAAGTGAACAAGTGAGGTGTCGTGAGGCTTTCAAATAAAATACCTACAAATGTATTTTTCAAAAGCGAAGGAAAATTTTTTTAGTTTTTTCAAAACATAAACATATATACAAGTAATGGGGAGGTTATGTTGACACTCTGGGCAATTGCATCACCCTAGTAACAAAATCAGCAAATTATATACAAATAGAATGTACGTTCAGAAGATAATCTAAGCCACAACATGCATTCTTGCTTTCATTTTTCACCACACGCATAATATGCAATGATATGTACACCTTGATGCATGTGTAAATGTGTATCAACCCTTATGAATGAAGTTGCTAACATCGATATGATCTACGTTTCCTTACCTAATTGCCTTCTTTGCTCTATTTTTTCCATTTTTTCTTTGTTTTTCAAGAATAATAGCGCACACACCCTAAAGTCACTTGACTTATAAGTATTCAAGCCTTCAGTAAAAAGGGGTTTTATTAGACTGTGCAAATCACTTATTTCATTGCCCAAACATATGTGTATCAAGTAAAACAGCACATATTTAAGCCAATTAAAGATATAAAATGAAGATAGTGGCTTTGAACATTGGTCCTTGGGTTTTTATTCACTTCTTTAGACTTTCTTTCTGTTTCTTTCGGCATTTTTCAAGAGTTTACAAGTCAACTTCGACAAACAAATAGTTCACATGCCAACTTAACAACAAGATGCAAAGAATTGATGGAAAAGTGAGCAAGGTAGGCACAAAATCACACATATGAGATAGGATTATTACAAAAAATCGAATCCACATCCTTAAGTAGACATCTTATTATGCAAGCTTTATTTACATATAACTCAATAATCCAACAACATGGGATCACAATCACCTAAGAAAGAACACGAATTCCCAAAGGAAAGTAAAAATCTTTTTGAATTACTCAAAATTTTCAAAAAATATACACAAATAGGCACCTCACCGCCACAACAAAACTCCACAATGCCTTCATTGTGGGAACTAAGGCACCAAAAAACAATCACATAAGCTATATAACCGTAAAACCTACACAAGCTCGCAAGTATATACAAAATAGGACACCACCAAAATCAAAAACAAAAACAAACTTAAAATCACCTCAATGAAAATCAAAATCACAAAAGAAAGCGAAAAAAAAAAAACAAACTCTAAAACAAAAGCAAAATCATGGCCACCAAAATAAAAACAAGACAAGATCAAGGAGCTACTAAATAAAAAACAAAACCAAAGGGACCCTAAGACAAAACAAAACACAAACGAAAAGAAAATCAAAAGACAAAACCAACAAAATAAAAAAAAGAAGGCACTGACACATATTTACAAAAACATACCGCCAATAAAGAAAAATACACAGTTAAAACATTCTAAAAAGACAAAAATACCCAAAATAAATAAGGGGCTACTCAATAAAAATCAAACAAAACACCCATAACATAGTCACAATCCTAGATATCCACAATTATTCCACCAAAGAGACTAACAAGTATTCACAAAATAAAACACACCACCAATAGCAAAACGCATAACATAACCAAGGGTGATCATAGCCAAGTAGGCTCAACAAATCCCAAATTTCTTCTCAAAATCGACCATCCACACTATCGCAGTCCTAAATATCTATAACTATATACCAAAAAGAAAGAAAAGAAATGAAAAGGGAGAACAGGGAAGGGGTGGAACGATCATACCAAGTTAGACACAGAATGTACCCAAACTAATGCCTCACTCAGATGACGTCGAGGAAGTTCATAGCATCAGTCACTCCATCTCAACTCATAAGCTACCACTCATCAAAACCGACCAAGGCTCGTAGCAACTTGTCAAACAATCGGACACAATCCTTATAGAAATAAAAGTAGTAACAAGCAGGAAGAGTCACCCAAATAAAGTGCATAAATGGAATGCAACTCAAGGCTCTATTGAGCTTATCAAAGCTCTTAGCCCAATCAAACGATAGATGTGTATATGCAAAATCAGATGCTAGTTAATGCCCTAACAAGGATATGACTATATGAATGCACAAACCATCGAGAGTGATTTGAATGCCTAAAATGTAGTCCAACATCTCTAAAAGGGGAGGGGAGGGGACCAAGGCATGGTCAATCAAGTGAAATACAAAAATCAAAACTCATGGGATGGGCTAAAGTCAAGTCCTTCACCTCAAAGTGATCCCCGAGTCTCTCTATGTCAATATTGTCAAGAGCCTGATCTAAACAAGGAGTGCCAAGCACAAAAGTCTCAGACTCTACAAAGTAGACTCAATAGGGTCTAAAGAAGGGGTAAGAATGGGGGCAGAAGAAGCGGTGAAATGGGAGGGATGGGAGGGATCAATAAGCTCCTCAGGAGGTGTATCCTCACTATAATCCCTAGCAGAAGGCCCATCACAAGAATGCTGCTAACAAAAGGTATCCTCTTACTCAATGAATATGCTACACTAATCATTAGAACTAGCATCAGTCTCAAATCCATCTCCCTCCTCTATCTCTCATAAGGGAGCCAAAGGAAGAGGTGAGTCACGAACAATCAGATTACCCTCCGGGTGATCATTAACTGTGTTAAACTCTAAGGAAGGTGCAACTGCTAAAGTAGATGAGGGATCACTCGCTTCCTCGAGGTCATCACAATATGTATCATCATAAAAACCATACCCTAAAGAAATCGGTGCCTCACTCCTAATATCAAAGTCATCACAAGACTGAGCCTCAGTTGTAGAATAGTCTAAACTAAAGCCAGCCTTGTGTAAACTACGCAAGTAAAGCTCCCAATTTAAGGCAGCCAATGCCTCTAATCTGTGTCGCCTACCAAGTAATGGACAAGTATCAACATCATGATCAAAGGAATAGCAATAATCACATGAAATAGGAACACACGGAGTATGACAGTGCTCATACGATAGACCCCAAAACTGACTCTCATCTAAAGGCATAGCAGGCATCATATAGGGCCGAGAATGCGCGACTAAAGGTCTCTCTAGCATTGCCATACTCTCAAGTCTCATAAGCCAAATTTTCAAAGAAATCCCAAATTTCATCAAGAATCCTAGTAAACAAACATCCCAAACCCCCAAGATATGTGGTCTCAACATGACCCCGATATTCATAATTAAAACCCTTAAAGATCAATGGGCAAATTGGCCATTCTGCAAAATGTCGATCAACACATTGAGCATGAAAGTCATTCAATCGGCTCATGTATAGCCAAAATATTTCATGATCAAATTGAGGCAAATAGAAATTTTCCATTTGTTTTTAAAATTTTTCAATTTTTTTAGGGGTTTTCCACAATTTGTTTTCACATTTCTTTAATTTTTGACTTTTCTTATTTTTTTGGATTTGTCCACGAAATAGACTAAGCTAAGTTACTATTAATAATGAAATAAACAAAGTAAAACAAATCATATAAAACTAATAAAAAAGTAGCAGAGAAAATGAGAACATGATCTAATCTCATGTCGTTGTCCCCAACAATGGCGCCCAAAACTTGTACGAGTTTTTTGAATGTAAATTCAAAGGCCACAACCTTACGAATTTCGTCGTAGTACTTGAGGGTCGTTTCCTCAGGGACAGGGCTATAGTTAGGTCATAAAACAAAACTAAAATAGTAATATTATGCTAACCAAAAGAGTTTACTAAATTAATAAATAAAACAAAATAGTTGTGCAAGAACTAACAAGCCACATCATCGCAACACAATGAAAAAGATAAGATCACAATGAGCTAATCATATCATTAGTGATGTCATTATTTAATCGACCAATTATTCCAACAACTAAGCATACCAATATAGACACATTTGGAGCTACATTCATTAAAGCTATAAAACTGCAACTATGCTTTTGGACCTACTCACTGCCCTTCAGAACTAAAATTAAACTAAAACTGGAATTAAACTAGACAAAATAAAATCAAGAACAGAGAAGAACTTCAGGGGAAAAAGAAGACATAAAATCGTGAGAATGCAAACCTCCATTCAAGCAAAGGAAGATAGCATAGAGTAGGCAAGTCATGAAGATACACTAACCTAACTCCTCCATCCATGGAGGTTGAAATGTACGGTTGTCCTATCAACCCAATGCCAAGCAACAACCCATCAAAACTAAACCAAAAGCAGAGCAAGAGGGGAGATTAATAGGGAAAAAGGGAGGAACAAAGGGTAGGCAGAGAGCTACAGGTGTCGTAGCTCACTGAGCTTGACCCAGCTTGGGACTGACATCAATGGCAAACCACCATAGCCATGATGCTCAAAACATAGACAAATATTGCCCAAATTCAAATAAATCAAGACTAGAGAAAAATCCAGTCAAAAGTTGTGCTTTATCAAGCGCAAACCACAAGCCCCTATTCAAATTAGAAGAGTTCATATTCAGTTACAGAATTCACACCTAGGAGAATAAATCTAAAATTTAGAATGACTGAGGAAGAACGCGATTTGCAGAACAGGGGAGAAGAAAAAATTTGCAATTTTATCCAGAGTAAAAACCCAAAATTCGTTCAGAGTACTCCGAATTAACAAAACAAAGCTTAATTAGCTGAAATTGCATGCTAGAAAACGGATCTAGCACTCGAAATCAAGACAGATGAACGAAATCGAACCCTAAATCACTAAAACTGAAGTCAAAATTAATCCTAAAATTATCTAAAACTAGAATTAAAACTAACAAAAACCCTAAAATTAGACCTAGATTGATACCTCCAATCGCACCGCTGCCTTTCCTTTATACTCGCACCCTCTTCAATCGCGGCTCTTGATTTCGTGCCGGAAGTGGACGTTGAAGATGATGTTGAGCTGGCCGAGATGGGGGTGGGATTCAGTGTTGGCAGTGCACGGCGATGAAGGTGCATGAGGATGAAGGCACGACAACAAATTTAGTTTTCTATAGCAATTTATTTGTGGTAATTTTCAATTTGACTTAAAAATCTTAAAAATTTAAAACAATTCTGGGAAAACATAATGTGCTACTGAAAGATACGGTTATTGTGGCAAATCTATAAAGTTACCTCAAAAAGTGTATTTATTATGGCAGTCTTATAAATGGCCACAAATGATAAAATAAAAAAATTAGACTATGGGAGGGGAAGACAAAAATTTCCCTTATTATTTTAGGTCTCACTTTCTTAATTATTAAAGTATATTTTGCATTCTCCTACTCAACATCAAGAACCACTCGACTGTAGGAACCTCCATGCTCTTTCAATTAAACATGGCGATTCCCATCAAGCTTAGGGTAAAAGCAAATTCACCTCAGTAGCCAGATTCTTCTACTCATCAACTTTTATGAGGTAATTAATCTTCCTGTCAATTTGTTCTTGGTATAAACCCTAGTTTTAATTTGAGCCAAATCTATTGCTGATGCATTGGCTGTTGCATTGGGTTAGGCTTGTAACAATTGATTTGCCATCAATTAGTGGTTGCCGCACCTTGATCTGTTCATATTTTCCACTATTGATTTTGAATTGAAGGTAAACATTCATCATTTTCCTCTCTTTTCACTTATGTGGTGATGATGTGAAGTGGGTAATGCTTTTTTAATTTTTTTCTTTTAAATGTTGAATTGCTAGCTGAATATAATCTATTAGGTTGAATTGTTCTGCGTACTTCAAGAATCTTGTTGATTGGAATTGTATGCTTTGTTAACAGGATGGAATTTATGTCTGGTTTGTTGAGAGTATTGGTTCTTTTGGATTCAATTTTTAAAGCAAAGTGGTTAACTTGATAGTGCCATTAGTGACTAATTTATAATTATCAGCAAAGGTCCTTTGTTATCTTCAATTTACAGTGATTAGGACTATCTTCTGGCTTGGAACATGGTGATAATAACATTAGTTGGCCAATGGTTTGTTTCCTTCTTAAGTTTAATCGACATATGAAATTGGTAGCATGTGTTCAATTTTTTTGGTAATATGCTTCCTCCTTCCAAAACAATTGTCCCTCAAATAAATCAGAACTTGTTTTGCCACTGTCAAAAAATGAGCTGTTACTTCTAATAGGGATGATTTTTTTAGTATAAAGGGAGTTGTAGAAAAGAAAATCTTAAAGAGGCTTACAAGATTTATACAAGAACCAATTCAGTAATCAGAAACATGTGCCTCTATAATGTATATTGAAAATAGAAAAATCAAAGAGGGAAATATAAACTTTATCGGAATTCAAACATGAAAAGGCTTATCAGTTGTATTTTAAGAATCTATTTTTTTGCTAAATAAAGAAATCTCCAAGTCCATTTTCAAAGACATGTTGATGACTTAATCATATAACGTAAGACTGTAGTTTATTATACATGTCCTCTTTGCTATACAAAGCTACTGCGTGAAGTATTTATCATCCCTAGACTTCCTGGAATCAAAATGACAGCCTACACAGAACACACTTATGGACTGCAAGGTATTACTTCAATAAAAAAGCTCTTGTGGCTTGGGAAGATGTGTGCATACCAAAAGCACAAGTTGGTTTTTCAAAACCTACAATAGGCATTTTTGGGAAACTAAGGATGGTTAATAGAAAACTAAACCTGCAAGGGCAAAACCCATTAAAAATTATGGAGTTGCCTCAAATGTTACAAACCTAAATTGATTTGGTGTCTCTTTAACTTGCCTAAATATAGTTCTGGCTTACACTTGGCTCCATGGTAAAGGCTCCCAACTTGTGATGGGTTATAAAATCATTTTGATAAGTACTTTGTGAAACCTGTGTGAGAAAGAATTTGAAAACCATTAATATCTAATTTGTCAATGCTTTAATTTTTATGATCGAGTTTGCCCGGTTTTCTATCCCCCCTCCCCCCAACCCCCCTGTGAGAGGCAAGGAAAACGGTTCAGCTTTTTGTGTCTATTTGTGAGTACAGATTGTGTCAAACTTTATTATAGTATGTTGCATTAATGAAAAGTAATCAAAACTACCTCCAAAAAAAATGCAGACTAGGACTTGTGCCAAATCAAAACAGCTCTTGTTTCTTGGGAGTGTATGTTAAACATTTTAAATCAAGTGCCTGGGTTTTGTTGACATAATGCATTGATGATTCATAAAATATTTAGCCGCATAGAAAACTTTTGAAATTCGAATCCAATTCCATTCATGCACTAACCACCCCACGTGCCCAAGCAGAGTGTCGGGAGTTCAAATATGGTAGCCTCAACCCTTACTTTTCAGACATTCTACCAAAACAGATGTGTTTTTTATGGTTAGATATCTATTTGTGGTTGCCTATCTGTTGATGAAATGCAGGACAATTGTCTTAAATTAAATCATGATCCTTCCTTGTACTAATTTGCCAGAGAGCAAGCAATACTCATAATCATCTGCTTGTTGTTGGCTCTTTGCCCATTAAAGTTTGCTCGTAAAATGGTTATATTAACAATCATAGAAAACTAAAGCTTAATAATTTCAAAAAGCTTTTGTAAATAGACCTATAAGCAAATAGGCTTGTAAATGTAACGTAAGAAGCTTTATAAATGGAAGAGTTGGCAAAGTGTAAGGATCTTGTACACATATTATGTATATGTGATTTGTGCTAATTTTCCAGAGAGTAAGCATCATAATATGTGATTTGTTATGAATCATCGATACTTAGACTTCGGCTAGAATTTCTTTAAATGGCTATTTATCTGTCAAAAGCATGTTGTATATTGTTTATAAGTATCATATTTGAGATGTATAAGACATATTAGTTTGCTAAAATACCCTTTGTTTATATACATTTGCCTCATTGCTTTGTCCATGTATTTGTGTTTAAGATATTATTACTAAGGAATAAATAAAATAAACTACAAATGCTTGCGTCCAAGATAACTTGTCATTGAGCTGATACTGCAAAAGTTCATGTAGCTTGTCATCTAAAGATAGTCCTTCTTGTTGAGGATCTACATCATCCCATATACATCCATTTTCATTTTGGCAGGGAGGCTTGTCAGAATAGCGAGTACATGTTATCATTTAGGATTTGCTTTTGTGTAAGAATAATATCTCAAAGCCACACTCCATTTCATTATGTAACTTTAGCACTTAATGATTATCGAAGAAGGCCATTTATTAAATTAGCTCTTCCACTTATTTAGAAGATGACATATGGAAACTCAATCCAAATATATACACCAAGTGATTCAGAGCCAATAAACATCTAAAGTAAGTTCCTTTGTCACTGACATATATATGTATGTAGTTGCATATGTATATAGGTTTGTATCTTCTTTTCCTACATATGTGTATCACATATACTTATGTGTGTATAGGATAACCATGTATATCACGCTTTAAAATTTACAGAATATGGAAAAGTCGGAAAAGATCGAAGCAACATCGGATCATGTTGCCCTTCAGAGCAGTGCTATAGAATATGAAAAACAATTGACACAGAACACATTGAGGAGAACAATAGGGTACTTCAACAACTTAGAATCCCGCCAATAACAACTATCTTAGGAGGGAGCAATGACTCGGCACGAAGGCAAAGAGGGCGAGGTACCGAGGAGGGTGGTGACTACATGCCATTAGAAGATAAAGGTGATAATGCAACTGCAACTGCTACGAAAGCCTCTATGAGTAGAATTATTACAGATACTCGAATGATAAGGACAAGAGCGACTAGTTGGCAAGCTAATGATGTGATGTTGTCCCCTGGTTTTTTGTCAAACTAAGCAATTAATTTGACATTTTTAAGCCCATAAATAGGTTCTTTTATTGCTTATTTTTCAGAAACTAAAATTCTAATTTTTTTCCCCCTTAAACATAGTTGATATGCCCAATGGGAGCTCTCAACAAGTTCGGAGAGATAATGCAGCAAATTCATCTGTTAGAGAAGGTAAATGTTCTCTACTAGGATATTTGTTATTATTGATTTTTTTATATTTACATAATTCAGTTAGGTCTATTTTTTTGATTTTGATCTTTTTATATTTGCATAATCCATCTAAGTTATGTGCTGCTAATACCCTTTTTTAGGACCAATTTGTCTAAATAGCAACTGAAATTCATATAATTGTTACGCATATACTGGAGAATGAACTATATATTTGTTTTATATTTGTTACATTGTGGTTCTATACTAATTGTAATCTATAATCTTATATTTGTTTTTAAATGCAGATGAAACGTCACAAGGAACTTCAAACCAAATCATTTAGGAAGACAACCAAATTAATTCACCTAATTCAGGAGGTTCATTATTTCCTTGTTGTGTTTTTAAAATTTTATTTAATATCTTTGTTTTAATAGAGTTATTTAATTTTTACTATAGGTTCCTCATCTAAACCTGGGAAAACAAAATGTCAAATTTGGAAAAGGAAAATGGATGCCAATCTGAAAAAAGTTCACGTTGAACTCGTAGTAGAATTGGGGCGTGTTGTCGGTACCAATAGTGCTCAACTTGTTCCAGAGGCTAGTTATTTGATGAGAGATGCTTGCCATTAAATGTATAAAAGTGGGATCATATAGATGTTGACAAGAAGCAAACGTTTTTTGTGAAACTGGAGGTTACCTTTACTAACTTTAGCTTATACACATTGTCTTCTTTTACAACCAAAAAAAAAAAATTCATCACTAACATTTGGTATTACATACAGGACATGTTTAAGTTGCCATAGGGCTTATGGGGACAAGGCAGTGGAGAAGCAATGTAAGGTTTGGTATAGAAAATGGCGACATGATTTGAAACAGAAAGCATATGCAAACCACAAAACGGTGGCCAATTGTCGTAATAACCCCCCAAATGAAGTCGATCCTGATGAATGGAAATGGTTGGTAGATTATTGGGATGGCCAAAAATTTAGGGTAAAGTTAAACCTGCTCATGATAATATTCAACCTGTTGAGGTTTTTTTATAACTTTTGATGAACTCTGTCCTATAGTATCAAAGCGAGATTAACACCCAAAATCAGAAAAACCAGAAAATGCTACCAAAGTTTGGTATAAAATCCATTGCTACCATCTTTTATGGCATGGCAGGTAAAGTTTATATGCACTAATTGATTCGGGTATTTCTGAAGGACGTATCTAGTTAAATTATGTGACTATATGATATTGTCTAATGATTTTAGTTGCATAAGGAAGAAATTATATCAGACGAAGACCAACAAAATCTAATTCACTTAATCAAGTGTCTGCTGAACCTTATTATCCGTAAGTCTGGGAGATTGAAAGGAAAAGAAAAGATGAGAGTTAGTCTGATGGGCTTGCTGAAACTGTATATAAAGACATTCAAGAATTACACCAAAAGCAACTAGAGAAGTACGAAAAAGACAAACTCACTCCACAAGAGGCCTTTACTTGTATTCTTAAACATTGAAAAGGTTCACGCCATCAAAGAGGCATAGGATAGGGTTTATTTCATTTACAACCTCCCAAGTTGAAGTTGTCGATGATGCTGACATTGAAGTCAAAACTAATGATGAAGTGAATAGGCGTGTTTCCGAAGAATTGAGGCAGATCCATGAAAACTATGATTCTCATCTCCGTGCCTTAGAGGAAATATTACACCCTGCTACAAGTGCACGTGTTAGTATCTCATCTCTTTGTGCATCAACATCTAGTACTTTTATGATTATGGTTCAAGTATAATTAATGTTTTACTTTTTATAGAGTACAGTGGACAAATTATACCTCTTCAGAGGGAAGTAATGAGAACCAATGACCCATGTGTATTTAAAGTAGCATTGCATACATTGGCAAGCATCATAAGTTTTGAGGACGAAACTCTTTAAGAAGAGATGGCTGTAATAGCCCAACCCTAATCCATGTTTGCTTATTTAAATCATGTTTATTTACTTAATTAATCATGTTTATTTATGTAACTTATGTTTACTCATTTTTATCATTTAAGGTTATTTATTTAACCAAATCATGTCTAATGAATCAATTGCACCCCAATTTACTTATTTAACGAATTCCATTATGTTATCTAAATTTTACGCATTCAATTATCGTATTTAATCATCCTAGTTGGGAGATATTTCATTTTCAGACCCACTTCGCAATTCATGTTTTATTTATGGTTTAATCGGGTGAATCGATAGTAGGCCTCGATAATTATAGTTTAAGAAATTATAATCATAATTATAATTATAATTATTATTATTATTATTATTATTATTATTATTATAACCTTTTATTATTATAACCTTGTAAAAATTTAATTTCGAGCAACGAAAATTTAATCGCGTACAGTTTAATTTTCTTCCCGTGCCCAAACCTTATAAGCCCAATTATAGCCCAACAAGTGTGTGCCTTTGATTTAACTAGTTTTCTTGACTATATCTAATTATAATTAGCTAAAGCTACTTTTGGAGGGTGAATATAAGCCAAGTATAAGAGGTGAGTCACAAGACAACTTCAAACAAACCCAACCACACACACATCTCTCTCTTCCTTCTTTCTCTAGCCCACAGCCCCCCCTCTAGCAGCTACCCTGGGGTTTTCTAGCCACCAGCTAGCCACCAGCTGGCCACCCATCACTAGCCCTGGCCTTCCCCTAGCCACGACAGCCCCCTCCCCTACCCAAGCACAACCCCAACTCTTTCTTTCAAGCATCCAAGTGAGGTAACCCTAACCTCAACTTATAGAATGTTTTGAGCTTTATTGATTGGCATATGTTTATATGAACCAAGTGATGATTATTATGCAATTTTTATTGAGTTTAGTGATGTTCAAAGTTGTGGGTGATGAATTGAAAGTGTAATCAAATGAGTTGAATCATGATGAATTATGAAAGTTGAATCCAAGCTTGCTTGTTTCATTTATTGTGATCTTGGAATGAAAAATGAATTTAAAGTTGTGGGTTATCTTGCTCAATCCCTTTATGTTGATTTTGTATGAGTATAAGTGCAAGTTCAAGTGAGGCATAAGGTAGAGTTATGAGAATTATGCACGATTTAAATGATGTTTGTCAACAAGCTTATCATGTGTGTGTTTTAAATTTGAAAATAAATCTTGGAAGATTATGAAGTGAAAATTGTGGATTATGGCTGCCTAAAGTAATGTTGAGGATCATCCCATGGTTTGGTAATTTTAGCAAGTGATTTTAGAGGGTAATTATGTAAAAAAGGGGGATAATGAAGTAGGTAGCAAGCTATGAAGGGTCCGAAAATAGGAGTCTGTTCTGGGAAAAACTGGTAATGTGTCACTTGCTAAAAAATTATGAATTTGGGTGGGGAGCTATATCAATGAGTTATCTTTCAAATGGATTTTGAATCACCTTAATTCGAGTTCTGTGGACAAAGGTATGGCCGTTTTGCTAGAACTGCATAGGTTCAGCTAAAAACTGACACATTTGTGTTCTAGTCTCATTTTGGGAACCCTATTATGTAAATCATATTTTTTGTTGCAAACAAGTGTTGTTTGGGACTTCTTAGTCTTTCCATATTAGGGTTTTAGGTCTCCATTTGAGGTCAAGGGTGAAAGTTATGAATTTTTGAAATGAACTGACCTGCTTTGGTGCAAATTGGGCTGTTGTTGCAATTTTTGTGCAGCGTATACTTGGAGAAAAATTCTAAAACTTTTACTATAGATTGTCCATATTATTTAAAAATTTTCTATAAGATTTCATGAATTTTAGTTGAGTATTTTGAGTTTGATGAGTTTTGGAAGCATTTTGAGTAATTGTATAAAGATCAATAATAAAGATTGAGTGAGATTGATCATGCACTCATTTTACGTATTTTGGCATAAGTAAGGTCATTTAAGAGGGAAATGAATATTTATAGACTTTCATGGAGCTTTTTGCTTGATTAGTGAGAAAGAAGAAGACAAGTATACAATTTGAGAACTTGTTTATGAGCTTTGAAACAATTATAGATTTCACAAAGAAAAAACCATGTTTAGTAAGCTTAATAGCTTCTATTGAGTTCAGTGACTCGTTTGGTGCAGAATTCTATATTTAATGGATTTATGAATGAAATATGAGAAGTGGAAAGAGTTGTGACTCAGAAAATCATATTTATCAGGCCAAGTTACTGCAATTTATGCTATTTTAAACCAAGATATATCTCTTTTGGCCTCAAACCTCTATTACTTACTCAATTTAGAATGTATCAAATGTATTTATTAAGCCAATCTAGTGTACTCGTTGTCTTCTAGAACCAAGCTATACATCAACGAGCCTTAAACCCATATCAGCAACCTATTTCAAAAAAGGCGAAAACTACTCTCCCATTTGTCACCATCAAGGCCTTTTCCTGTATAATCTCATTTATCCCATTGTGGTCTATTTTACTTTCATTTACTTTATATCGTGTTTAATTACTTTTACTAATTCAATTTTGAAGTCATATTGAAATACCCAAGTTATGTACACCATTTAATTACTCAGTTTTATTACACATACTTTTACTTACTCAATTATGAGAGTAAGGATTATTTACAGACTATACATACCTACAATGACATTTATGAAACAAAGTCGAGGCCTAGTTATCGCTCCCCATTATGCATAAGTATTATCAAGTCAGGACATATTTATCAAGTCAGATAATATTTTTTTTTTAAAGACTCAAGGTACGTCCATTGCGTGTATCTTCAATAAGCAGAATATGTTTATCAAGTTACACCTCTTAATGAGTTTATCAATGAATCACTTTATGCAATGACTTGCCATTTAACTTGTGACCCCGTTAGTTATCATCTATAGGGCATCAGCCCATCATTTACCCGCGCAGCTTCAGTCCAACTCTTGATCGGATTGGCAGGTATACACCTATGCATAGATCATATCATTGCAAGGGGTTCACATCCAGATAATAATAAGCAATTCAGTTTCATATTACTTTCATTTTCATTGTTATTGCGAATTAAATGAATTGCAAAGGAGGGTACCCATCAACAGTATTTCTACGCTTATTTTAGAATAGAGGAATGCATGTATTGAGTTTTAGCTCACATTTTAAAATTGTTTTCATGTTTTCTATTTTAGGTGATGAAGTATCATATATTTCTCCATCTACCAAGCCCTTTTGGAAGTCAACAGATGGTCACAGTGGATTCAGCATAGTATGAATGTTGGCATCAACATTAGGGTCAAGTTGGGTCTATATTCAATATACTTGTGTAGTGTGGAGTGCGAGTTAGCACATGGTGTGATTAAGTCAATTGTATTGAAGTTGAACTATTATGGACTTTGGTCTTGAAGTTTTCAGTTTAATAGATATTGTGATTATGAACATGAGTTGTAAGATTAAATGGTTTCAGTGAGCTTTGTCCTTATTAGGACGGCAGTAGCACTTTCTATTATTAAGTCTTCCGCTGTAGTTTTCCATAAATCATGTTATTAGTATTTTGGGGGCGTTATAGATTGGAGTGAGAGTTAGCATATGGTATGATTAAGTCAATTGTATTGAAATTGAACTATTATGGACTTTGGTCTTGAAGTGTTTCAGTTTAATAGATATTATGATTATGATCATAAGTTGCAAGATTAAATGGTTTCAGTAAGCCTTGTCCTTATAAGGACAGCGATAGCACCTTTTATTATTATGTCTTCTGCTGCAGTTTTTCGTAAATCATATCATTAGCATTTTGGGGCATTACAGATTTGGTATCAGAGCTAAGGTTTAAGGGCCACTGTGAGCTATCAAGTGTTTATGAGTTAACTATCAAGGTGTGTATGAGTTATGTTGGACCAGTTAAATGAGTTATTGACTATAAGTTCATATGTATGGGCACATATGGAGGAACAATTTCCATTTGGGTGACGCAATCATTTGGTAATATCCTAAGATTCGAGCATTAGCAAAGTGGAGAGTGGAACCATTTGGGTGACCTGCTAGTGAGGCATGCTCTCATCTATATGGAAGTTATATTGTATGTTTCATTTCTCTCATTTGTTTAAATTTTTGCAATCGTGTACTCTGAGAGTGTGACCCCTTGAGTTATGAATTCCGACGTGTGGCCATTGAGCTATTGAAGTGTTTCTCTCCATTTCAGGTATCTATTGTAAGGCTGTAAGCCAGATTTTAATCAGTTTTCAGGCGAAACTCTGTCCGTTTTATCCCAGGATTTGAGAGTTTTATTGAGGTGTGTTAATATACCTGATCTTGGGTACAGTGATGGTTGAAACCCGATGTGGGGATGCCATTTGCAACTTCTTAAGGGATTAATACAGTGTCAAGTTAGATGTAAACCTCTAGATAAGGAAATGCTTTATAATATCTTTGAGGTGAACCAGTATGAGATGAAAGTTACAATGAGTGCTTATGTCTGATGATAATAGTTAGTAGCTTATAGTGTGCTACTTGGCATTATGTGGGTGGTACGAGTAAGATTAAGCTGCCATTCTTGACATTAGGACCTTACCTCATCAATGCTTCCATTGCTTCCTGTCATTGACTTATTTCTGCCCTAATTACCCTGAATTGCTCAGAAGCATCATTTCTTTGTCACTAATACTCTCTTGATTTGTAATGGAGTGTTTATGAAAAAAAATCTCATATGTGGTCTGTGGGGAGTCCTTTAAACACATCTAAGCAACCTTTCTTATAGGCGATTCAAACCCTGACAATCATAATCGTTCAATTCTCTGTTTCCATAATGGAGCCTATAATGACCCCCGATATGCGTTATTGTGTGATTTGCAGCTCTTTCTAAGTATATTTGACCCATTCTACTTACAGTTCAGTCATCACTGTATTCATATTTTTACTGTCACCTACTTTAACTCCTTACTTCTATTTGGGCACTATTCATTTATTACTTGCACAGCCTTTAGTTGCTTTAAACCCAGTCATGGAGTGCCCTTTCAGTAATTAAATGGATCCATATTGTTCGTGTTTCTATAGCACCGTAACATCATGTTGGCATACTACTCTATGGCCGTGACTGCATGTCGTTACTCAAATTATTTTGGAAATCCTTTCTTTACTAGTACAGCCTATCTTATTATTGATAAACAGCGATTTGTGCTATTTTCATCTGTCAGCAGTTTCGAAGTTTATATGCCTTCCCAAGACTTCCATTTACTGCAAAATGTATTATTGATGGATGTCAGCATGTTCAGTCATAAGACTGACTCCTTCATCTTGACGTATTCTCCTTTCAAACACCAGATGAATAAAATTTTCCTTCTGGTAGTGTTGACCCTTATCTTTGTCATTTTACTCACACACGGATACCGTATAACTTTTCAAAAGCCGCTTTGGTAATCTGTTATATTTCTTCACCTGCAGTACTTAATACTCCCTCTTAACTTCATAACATCGTTCATTTACTTTGCTATCATGATCATCACGAATAAGCTGCATGTCTTGTATATGTAGGTCATTTATATACCATACCTCTTTCATTATGAATCTTCGTCTCTTCATTCACTCAGCTTACATGCCAGTCCTTTATAACCAATAAAGAGATATCATTGCAAGAGTTCATTGTGTCATTACATCTCTCTGCACTTTATATCTTTCCCTGGTCATTTCAATGTACTGAGATCGATAGGCAGTTGAATGTTTATCTTTTAGACACATGCCTCTAGTAGTATTGCTGAAACCATATATTCACTGGACATTGAATCCAGTTTGATTGGCAGGCCTTGTTATCATTACAGGGATGAACTGACTATGTACTTCTAGAAGATTACCTGTAAAGACCTTAAGGTTAGCTTGAGAAATGAGAAAGACTAGATGTGTGTTTCTATGGATCAAGGGAAGAAAAACCCTATTTTCGCCCTAACTACACTGTGCAAGTAAGTAAGTTATCGTGTCAGTAATACATTGAATATTATTGATATGCCAACCACACTCGGTATATATATATCCATAATTACAGTTTGTCAATTTGGAGATGTTTTATCTAAGGACTTTTAGGACTGTTTTTCCCTAAGAAATATTGATTTTCAGATCAACCTAGTTCTAGATGCTCAATTCATTTTCAAAACCCCTATCATATGACCCCCAATAGAGATCAAAGAATTAAAGATTCAGTGGATGAGTTGTAAGGGATTTATTTGACTAAGTGTGTCCCCGTGGGGAACCTCAGGTTTATATGAAAAAGAAAGACAGAACCTTATGATTGTGTACTGTATACAGAGAGTTGCACAAGATCACTATCAAAATAAGCGCCCTATATCTTGAATAAATGATTTATGGGATTAACTGCCAACAATAGATGTCTTTTTTATGAATGATTTGAGGTCCAGATATCACACCTAAACCATGCAACCACAGTTATCTTTTACAAGAATGCCCTTTTATAGAAATTCTTGTAATTGTTTGCTTGTCTCGTCTTCAAAACCTGATACTATCCAATATTGTTTAATCTCCCTTACATTTCAACCTGATATTTCCTATTAGCGTGATCTTTCATGTCTTTGCAAACCTATTGCTAAATGTGCAATACATTTTTATTCGATCTTATATGGTTGTCAACATTCCAGTGCTCTCGACCTTCACCATCTTTATTTCATGATCATGAGTTGTAGTTCATTTCGTTGAGAGCCGATTCATACATTTACTTGACATCTCATTTATTCATAATGATGAGCTCGTATAACTTGTTCTGAATTCATAATATAATTCAACTTTCATTGGTGTGGGTAATTGTGATTATCATAATCCCCTTACTCTCTTTATTTTGAACTTTAACTCCCACACATATATCTTACATTCTGATAAATAAACTTCTGCATTCTCTATTTAATCTTATTGTTGTACTCGAATTGACTTCATATGAGTAAAGGCATGTTCCTATTGTAACTTGCTTAATCTATTTATCTATCCATTGGCACTTTGCTCGTCCAATCCATCTATCTATCAATTACACTTTGCCTGTCCAATCTATGTGTCTATCTGTTACACTTTGCTTATCCAATCTATCTATCTATTTGTTGCACATTGCTTGTCCCATCTATCTCTTGCACTTATCTTGTTGCTTGTGGCTATAAAGTCACCTAGTTGAAGCTCAGTCGCTTGTCATCTTATTTCCAATTCATCAATTAAACCCGAGTATAACCGGGCCATCTTTCTCCTTGGTTGATTACTTATTGGACCATTTATGATTCATATTTATAAACCACAATTCTTGTGGAATTATATTTCAGAATTCATGATACACTTATGATTATCTTTATTCTAACCACCCCATGATAATCTCTCCTTTATTAGCCTTTTCTAGTCTCATTGTTCATTTCTTTTGTATGCAATTATTCGCTTGGCTGAATTTCATCACTCTCATCCCTAACCATGGTCATTTCATTGCCCATTATCGAACAGGAGTAAATCCTTGAGTAGTCTGATGAGGGGAGATCATGTAATGCATTAGGAATATTAGATGAGGACATTTTGATAAGGGCATAATCTCAAGCACTGTCTAATTATATTGGAGTGAGTCAGAAGAAACATTGAGTATAAGGTCAAAGCTAACCCAAGCAAGCATTAAGAGGGAAAATTCAAGTACATGTTGAGGTGATACAAGGTTGGCCAAAAAGTTGTGCTAGCAAAACAAGGAAATAACCAAAGTCTCAGATGAGTTATGAAGTATTTCAAAAGGCTTTTCTAGTCAGGGTAGTAAGAGACTGACTATCCAAGGACAATTAGGAACTAGTTACATGGGGCCTTATAATTCATTGAAAGGTTAAATCCTGTAGCTTGTTGACTGCACCTTCCTGTTGAACCCAAACTCGTATATAACGTATTTTATAGCTCGTAATAGTATCAAAGTACTTATCAAGATATACAACAATATCCATTAGTGGACAAGGTGATGAACTAGTAGTGAGCATCTCCTCACTAGTAACGAGGTTCTTTTCTTTCAAAGAAAATATCAATTTTGATATAAAGTAATTGAGTTCATTAAAGCTAGTGTGTGAGAAGTATCCAGATCTGCTACTGAAATATGGGATTAAGCAGTTATACAATACGTAGACATCCTTAGTCTAACCCATGTTTACTTATTTAAATCATGCTTATTTACTTAATTAATCATGTTTATTTATGTAACTCATGTTTACTCATTTTTATCATTTAAGGTTATTTATTTAACCAAATCATGTCTAATGAATCAATTGCACCCCAATTTACTTATTCAACGAATTCCATTATGTTATCTAAATTTTCTGCATTCAATTATCGTATTTAATTATCCCAGTTGGAAGATATTTCATTTTGGGACCCGTTTTGCAATTCAAGTTTTATTTATTGCTTAAATCGGGTGAATCGATAGTAGCCATCGATAATTATGGTTTAAGAAATTATAGTTATAATTATAATTATAATTACAATTATAATTATAATTATAATTATAATTATAATTATAATTATAATTATTATTATTATTATTATTATTATTACCACGTAAAAATTTAATTTCAAGCTATGAAAATTTAACCGCATATTGTTTAATTTTCTTCCCGGGCCCAAACCTTATAAGCCCAATTATAGCCCAACAAGTGTTTGCCTTTGATTTAGCTAGTTTTCTTGACTATAATTAGCTAAAGCTACTTTTGGAGGGTGAATATAAGCCAAGCATAAGAGGCACAGGACAACTTCAAGCAAACCCAACCACACACACATCTCTCTCTTCCTTCTTTCTCTAGCCCACGACTCCCTCTCCAG
Organism: Carnegiea gigantea; assembly: GCA_029747015.1. Classification (NCBI taxonomy): domain Eukaryota; kingdom Viridiplantae; phylum Streptophyta; class Magnoliopsida; order Caryophyllales; family Cactaceae; genus Carnegiea; species Carnegiea gigantea. The sequence continues at coordinate 464,940 of JAKOGI010000127.1, read as the reverse complement.
CTGCTGCCCTGGTGTTTTCCGGCCTCTAATCAACCACTTGCCGGCCACCCGTCGCCACCCTTGGCCTTCTCCTAGCCACATCAGCCCCCTCCCCTGCCCAAGCACAACCCCAACTCTTTCTTTCAAGCATCCAAGTGAGGTAACCCTAACCTCAACCTATGGAATGTTTTGAGTTTTATTGATTGTTTAAGTCATGGCTTATGCTCATGTGAACCAAGTGATGATTATTATGCAATTATTATTGAGTTTAGTGATGTTTAAAGTTGTGGGTGATGAATTGAAAGTGTGATCAAATGAGTTAAATCATGATGAATCATGAAAGTTGAATCCAAGCTTGCTTGTTTCATTTGTTGCGATCTTGGAATGAAAAATGAATTTAAAGTTGTGGATCATCTTATTCAATCCCTTTATGTTGATTTTAGATGAGTATAATGCAAGTTCAAGTGAGGTATAAGCTAGGGTTAGGAGAATTATGTGTGATTTAAATGATGTTTGCCAGCAAGCTTGTCATGTGTGTGATTTAGATTTGAAAATAAAACTTGGAGGATTATGAAGTGAAAATTGTGGATTATGGCTATCTATAGTAATCTTGAGGGTCATCCCATGGTCTGGTAATTTCGACAAGTGATTTTAGAGGGTAATTATGTGAAAAAGGAGGATAATAAAGTAGGTAGCAAGCTATGAAGGGCCTAAAAACAGGGGTCTGTTCTGGAAAAAACTGGTAATGCGTGGCTTGCTGAAAATTGTGAATTTAGGTGGAGAGCTAGATCAATGCGTTATCTTTCAAATGGATTTTGAATCACCTTAATCTGAGTTCTTGGACAAAGTTATGGCTATTTTTCTAGAACTGCACAGGTTCAACCAAAAACTAACACACTTGTGTTCTAGTCCTATTTTAGGAACCCTATTGTGGGAATCATACTTTGTGTTGCGAATAAAACTTCCTTAGGACTTCTTAATCTTTCCACATGGGGGTTTTACGTCTCCATTTGAGGCCAAGGGTGAAAGTTATGAATTTTTGAAGTGAACTGACCTGCTTTGGTGCAAATTGGACTATTGTTGTAATTTCTGTGCAATGTATACTTGGAGAAAAATTTTAAAAATTGTACTATAGATTGTCCATATTATTTTCAAACTTCCTATAAGATTTGATGAATTTTAGTTGAGTATTTTGAGTTTGGTGATTTTCAGAAGCATTTTGAGTAATTGTGTAAAGATCAATAATAAAGATTGAGTGAGATTGATCATGCACTCATTTTGTGTATTTTGTGCCAAGTAAGGTCATTTAAGAGGGAAATGAATATTTATAGACTTTCACGGATCTTTTCACTTGATTAATGAGAAAGAAGAAGACAAGTATATAATTTGAGAGCTTGTTTATGAGCTTTAAATCAATTATGGATTTTACAAAAAAAATACCAAGTTTAGTGAGCTTAATAACTTCTATTGAGTTCAATGACTCATTTGGAGCAAAATTCTATGTTTAATGGATTTATAAATGAAATATGAGAAGTGGGGAGAGTTGTGACTCATAAAACTACATTTATCAGACCAAGTTACTGCAGTTTATGTTATTATGAATCAAGATATATCTCTCTTGGCCTCAAACCTCTATTACTTACTCAATTTAGAATGTATCAAATGTATTTATCAAGCCAATCTAGTATACTTATTGTTATCTTGAAACAAGCTATACATCAGCGAGCCTTAAATCCGTATCAGCAACCTATTTCAGAAAAGGCTAAAACCACTCTTCCATTTGTCATCATCAAGGCCTTTTCCTTTGTAATCTTATTTATCTCATTGTGGTCTATTTTACTTTCATTTACTTTATATCAAATTGAATTACTTTCATTAATTCAGTTTTGAAGTTATATTGAAATACCCGAGTTATGTACACCATTTAATAACTCAATTTCTATTACACATACTTTTACTTACTCATTTATGAGAGTAAGGATCATTTACTGACTACACATACCTACAATGACATTTATGAAATAGAGTCAAGGCGTAATTATCGTTTCCCGTTATGCATAAGTGTTATCAAGTTAGGACATATTTATCAAGTCAGATGACTTTTTTTTTTTAAGACTCAAGGTACGTCTATTGTTTGTATCTTCAAAAAGCAGTACATGTTTATTAAGTTACAGTTTTTAATGAATTTATCAATGAATCAGTTTATACAGTGATTTGCCATTTAACTTATGACCCCGTCAGTTATCATCTATAGGGCACAGCCCATCCTTTACCCACGCAGTTTCAGGCCAACTCTTGATCGGATTGGCAGGTGTACACCTATGTATAGATCATATCATTGCAAGGGGTTCACATCCAGATAATAATGAGCAATTCAGTTTCATATTACTTTCATTTTTATTATTATTGTGAACTAAATGAATTGCAAAGACGAGCACCCATCAACAGTGTTTCTACGCTCATTTTACAGTACATGAATGCATGTACTGAGTTTTAGCTCATATTTTAGAATTGTTTTCATGTTTTTCATTTTAGGTGATGAAGTATCACATGTTTCTCTATTTAACAAGCTCTTTTGGAAGTCAATAGATGTTCACAATGGATTCAGCATAGCATGAATGTTGGGATCAACCTTAGGGTCAAGTTGGATCTATATTCAATATACTTGTGTAGTGTAGAATGTGAGTTAGCACCTGGTATGATTAAGTCAATTGTATTGAAGTTGAACTATTATGGACTTTGGTCTTGAAGTGTTTCAGTTTAATAGATATTGTGATTATGAACATGAGTTGCTTGATTAAATAGTTTCTGTGAGCCTTGTCCTTATCAGGACAGCGGTAGCGCCTTCTATTATTAAGTCTTTCACTACAGTTTTCCGTAAATCATGTCATTAGCATTTTGGGGCCGTTACACAACCTGCCAAACAATTGGGCACAATCCTCACAGAAACAAAAGTAGTAAGAAATCTGAAGTGTCGCCCAAATAAAGTGCATAAATGGAATGTAGGTCAATGCTCTGTTGAGCTTATCAAAGCTCTTACCCCAATCAAACGACATATGTGTATCTGCAAAATTAGACACACTAGTTAATTTCCTAACAAGGATATGACTATATGAATCCATAAACCATCAAGAGTGATCTGAATGCCTGAAATGTAGTCCAACATCTCTAAAAGGGGAGGGGAGAGGACCCAGACAAGGCCAATCAAGTGAAATACGAAGATCAAAGCTCATAGGATGGGCCAAAGTCAAGTCCTTCACCTCAAAGTGATCCTCGAGTCTCTCTACGTCAATATTATCAAGAGTCTGATCTAAACAAGGAGTGCCAAGCACAAAAGTCTTAGACTCTTCAAAAGTAGACTCAGGAGGGTCTAAAGAAGGGGTAAAATGGGGACAGAACAAGAAAGGGGTGAAATGGGAGGAATGAGAACTAAGTCAAGGGAACACTCCACAGAAATGGGATCAATAAGCTCCTCAGGAAGTGTATCCTCAGTAAAATCCCCAACAGAAGGCACATTAAGAGAATGCTACTCAGAAAAGGTATCCTCTGACTCAACAAATATTCCACGCTGATCATCAGAACTAGCATTTGTCTCAAAATCTATCTCCGTCCTCTAGCTCTCCTAAGGGAGCCAAAGGGAGAGGTGAATCATGAATGATTAGGCTACCCTTAGGGTGGTCACTAACTATGTTAAACTCTGGGGAGGGTGCAATTGTTAAAGCAAATGAGCGATCACTTTCTTCCTCAAGGTCATCACAATATGTGTCATCATGAAAACCATACTCTAAAGGAATCGGTGCCTCACTCCTAACATCAAAGTTATTACAAGACCTAGCCTCAGGTGTAGAAGAGTCTAAAATAAGGTGAGTCTTGAGTAAACTATGCATGTAAAGCTCCCTATGTAAGGCACCCAATGCCTCTATTCTGTATGGTCTACCAAGCAATGGACAAGTATCAACATCATGATCAAAGGAATAGCAATAATCACATGAAATAGGAACGCACGGAGTATGAGAGTGCTTATAAGATATACGCCAAAGCTCACTCTCATCTAAAGGGGTAGCATGCATCATATAGGGTCGGGAATGGTGTGAGTAAAGGTCTCTCTAGCATTGTCATACTCCAACTCTCATGAGCCAAATATTCAAAGAAATCCCCAATTTTATTAGGAGTCCTAGTAAACAAACATCCCAAACCCCCGAGGTACATAGTCTCAACATGACCACGATATTCATCACTAAGACCTTAAAGATCACTGGGCAAATTTGCCATTTCTCAAAATATCGATCAACACATTGAGCATAAAAGTCATTCAATCTGCTCAAATATCGCCAAAATATTTCATGCTCAAATTGAGGGAAATAGAAATTTACTAATTGTTTTAAAAAATTTGCAAGTTTTTAAAATTTTAGGGTTTTTCCAAAATTTGTTTTCCAATTTTTTCAATTTTTGACTTTTCTAATTTTTTGGATTTTTCTAAGAAATAGACTAAGCTAAGTTACTATTAATGACGAAATAAACAAAGCAAAACAAAACATATACAACTAATAAGAAAGTAGCAAAGAAAATGAGAATGTGACCTAATCCCATGTCGTCGTTCCCAGCAATGGTGCCAAAAACTTGCACGAGATTTTTTAATATAAATTTAAAGGCCGCAAGCATACGACATTCATTATAGTACTCGAGTATACAACTTTCCTCAGGGACCGGCCTACAGTTAGGTCATGAAACACAACTAAACTAACAATATTATGCTAATCAAAGAGTTTACCAAATTAATAACTAAAACAAAATAGTTGTGCAAAAACTAACAAGCCACATCATCGTAACACAATGAAAAATATAAGATCACAATAAGCTAATCATATCATTAGTAATGTCATCATTTCATCCACCAATTAATCCAGCAACTAAACATACTAATATAGAGACATTTGGAGCTGCTTTCACTAAAGCTGTGAACTACAACTATTCTTTTGAACCTACTCACAACCCTCCATAACTGAAATTAAACTAAAACGGAAATTAAACTAGACAAAATGAAATCAAGAACAAAGAAGAACATAGGAAAAAAAAGACATAAAATTGTGAGAATGCGAACCTCCATTCAAGCTAAGGAAGATAGCATAGAGTGGGAAAGCCATAAAGATGCACCAATCTAACTCCTCCATCCATGGAGATTGAAACTTAGGATTGCACAATCCAATGCAAGCAACAACCCATCAAAACTGATCCAAAAGCAGAGCAAGAGGGGAGACTAACAAGGGAAAAGGGAGGAAAAGAGGGTAGGCAGAGAGCTGCGGGTGTCCTTGCTCACTGAGCAAGACCCAACTTGGGACCAACATAAATGGCAGAAACCACCATAGCCATAAAGTTCAAAACACAGACAAACATTACCCAAATTCAAATCAATCAAGACTGGAGAAAAATCCAGCCAAAATTTGTGCATTATCAAGCCCAAACCACAAGCCTCTATTCAAATTTGCAAAGCTCTTATTTAGTTACCAAAATTCATACCTAGGAGAATAAATCTAAAATTTAGAATGACCAAGGAAGAACGCAACGCAATTCGCATAACAGGGGAGGGGAAAAGATTTGCAATTTTATCAAGAGTAAAAACCCAAAATTTGTTTAGTATCAAGCTAGAAATCATCAAATACTACTCCAAATTTTCAAAACAAACCATAATTAGGTGAAATTGTAAGCTAGAAAATGGATCTAACACTCAAAATCAAGAGAGATGAACAAAATCGAAATTCACTAAAATTGAACTCTAAATTAATCCTAAGATTATCTAAAACTAGCATTGAAACTAACAAGAACCCTAAAATTAGACCCTAGATTGATACCTCCAATCGCGCCATTGCCCTTCCTTTATATTCGTACCCTCTCCAATCGTGGCCCTTGATTTCGCGCCTAAAGTGAAGGGCGAAGATGATGTTGCGCTAGCCGAGATGGGGGTGGGATTCGGTGTTGGTAGTGCACAGTGATGATGGTGCTGGTGGTAGATGATTCAGAGAGAAAGGGCATGAACGGAGATGTGGATGGGGGGATTTCGAGGTTGTTGGCCGAGAGAGGAGAGATAAAGTAAGGAATAAGAGGAGGAACAGGAGTCATGCGAGGGGCATGGGACTGAGGCTGGTGGGATTTTTTTGTTCGGTTTTCTTTTATTTTATTTTATTTTTGCCTCTTTTTGATGTTGTGCTTTTTACTGAAAATATGCCAAATCAAGTGAGAGCAGCCCACACCCTTTCTTCAACATTTTTCATCATCTTTTTGATTTTTTCTAATTTTTTTCAACACCTACCAAACAAAATCAAATCAAATAAAAGCCTAATTTTATATTTATTTTGAGCATAAATTAGGCATAAGGGTAAGGTAAAAATATCGTATTTTGGGTGCAAGCAGTCACACAATGTGGACTTATGTGGGCAAGCCATCCAAGAATGAGAACATTAGATAACATCACATAGGACGGACCCATGTGCACAAGCGATTCAAGGGTGAGAACATTCGAAAAGTCACCTAAGGTGGACCCATGTAGGCAAGTCATCCACGGGTGAGAACATTCGAGAAAGTCATCCAAGGTAGACCCATGTGGGCAAGACATCCAAGAGTGAGAACATTAGATAAAGTTGCCCAATGTGGACTCATGTGGGCAAGCCATGCAAGGGTGAGAACATTCGAGAAAATCACCTAAGGTGGTCCCATGAGGGCAAGCCATCTAAGGGAGAGAACATTCGAGAAATTCACCCAAGGTGGGCCCATGCGGGCAAGCCATCCAAGGGTGGAAACATTCGAGAAAGCCACCCATGGTGGGCCCATTGGGGCAAGTCATCCAAGGGTGAGAACATTAGATAAAGCCACCCATGGTGGGCCCATTGGGGCAAGTCATCCAAGGGTGAGAACATTAGATAAGGTCATTAAAGGTGGACACATGCGGACAAGCCATCCAAAGGTGAGAATATTCAAGAAGGTCACCCGAGGTGGACCCATGTAGGTAAGCCATCCAAGGGTGAGAATATTTGATAGAGTCACCTAAGGTGGACCCATGTACGCAAGCCATCCAAAGGTGAGAATATTCAATAGAGTCACCCAAGGTGAACCCATGTGGGGAAACCATCCAAGGGTGAGAATATTTGACAGAGTCACTCAATGAGGAATCATGAAGACATATGGCGTAAACAACCCTTTTAGACCAAAGTTTAAAGCATATGATACTTTAGATGATGAATTTGCCCCAAAAAAAAAAAGAAAAAAGACCAGGAAGATGAAGAATCAAGAGGGGGGAGCAAATTTTACTCAAGAGCGTTAGTTTGCAAGAATTCATGAGAATTGGATGATTAAGGCAGTAAATTGAAGGTAACCGATGGGTGAATTTATAGTAATTGTTGATAAAATTGTTGATAGAATTTATCACAAATTATTGATAGAATTTTATCCCTCTAAATTGTTAGAAGAATTTATCACAAATTGTTGATAGAATTCTATCCTTTTAAATTGCTGATAAATTTTATCACAAGTTGCTGATAGAATTTTATCACCAATCTACAAGCATAATTATCTTCAAAAAAAATTACCATGGATTGTCTGCGAACTCACCAAATTATTCAGCCAACCAAAAAAAAAGAGAGAGAGAGAGAAAGAAAAGAGAGGAAGCACAAAAAAAGAAAAGCTCTGATCGTCAGCATCGTTTAAGATTTGAGACCAACCGCATTAAGCACTCTAAAGTCATCCATACGGTCAACTCTTGAGGGGGCAATTTATAGATACTAAAAAAAATTATAAAAAGTGACACATCAGAAAATTAATATAAATTAACTATTTTAGGTTAGCCTATTTAATTAATTTAATTAAATGAATTGGGTCGAATCGACTACCAAGTCATGATCCAAATGACTACTAAGTCAACATTCGAATTGATTATTAAATCGTCAGTCAAATGCACTAATAGGTTAAAGGCCCAATCAACGATCCAAGAAGATGAATAAGTCACAAACCGTAGTAAAGGGATGAGATTCTTTCCATATAAATAGAGCACTACTCCCTCCTGCTCAGGGGTCGAAAATTTATTCACATTGAACACATTCTGAAAACTCAAAGGGTTAATTTCTCTAGAGGAAGACAGCAAGGACAATTAAAGCACGTGCACTTCTGAAGATAAAAGAAAACTCGCATTGATTTAGATCAAGATTCTAGGTCCTCTCTTAAGATCAAATTCATTGAAATTTATTCAAAGGAAGTCAAATCAATCAGCTTGATGGAGACTCAAGTCAATCGGTCTTCTTTCAAGTACAAGTTAAAGATCAAATTAGAGGAATTATTTATTTGTTCATCTTGTAACAAATATACAAAGACTGTACCTATACCTTTTGAAATTAATACAAATTAAATTTGTCCATATTTCTTATCTTATTTATTTAGACAAGAAATTTTTGTTTACAAACACAGTGAGGAATCCCTTCCGTAGAAGCTTAGCAAGAATATTCGTTGAAAGATTCCCTAAGCTTTGTTTGGACCTTGAAAATTTGGTGAAAAGAAAAAAATTGGAAAAGTTACTTTTTTTCTTATATTTGGTTTAGAGAAAATCACAAAGAAAAAAAATATGGAGGAAAGTTACGTGAAAAAATTGTTAGGAGCAATTGATAAAATTTTCCTCATAAAATTGTGAGGAAAGTTTGAGGAAAATTACCGAGCTCCTCTAACGTCGTATTGCTTAGATGACATCAATATGATTCAAATAGTTCATCAACATTCAAATTTTTCATCCAAATTTTTATATTTTCTCTTCAATCCAAACAAGAGGAAAAAAAAACTCATTTTCTCCCTCCTTTTTTTCCTTTAACTTTTCTTTCTACAAAATTTTCTAATGACCAAATATAACCTTAAGAACTGTAGAGCTTCCCTAGATGCCCTGCATGATTTATGTGATGCCGAATGGATGCAGGACTTAGAAGAGCTAGCAAGAATCGAATTCGACATATCTCAAATGACGCATAGAAGTGAAATACTCCAAATTATGAGGTAATTTTAGCATTTGAATAGATAATGGTATGACTTTATCATACATACCCTGAGAATGCCATGTGACCCTGCTCTTTGCACACCAGTTGTCGGGTCACTATGATAGATACGATATTATACATAATTTTTATTATAAATTGTGAGTTTTTTATTCTTTGATTGAAAAATTTGATAATTCTTATTATGATAGATACATTAATATTTCATAACATATAAACCATAAATATGATATCATACTTTGTAACAATCTCAGTAATTGATTTTTCGTTAATATCTACTATAATAATTATTGTTGAAAATATTCATGTCATCAAATTTGAACTAGGGTTGTGCATATCTTTGGAAACCAAAATCTTTGTTGTCCGTATTTTTATTAAGAACTTTGGTGTTATAACTTATTACCAATTTTTAGTTAATATTGAAAATCAAAATATTTTATTATGTATTTTTTTCTTAAATTGGCAATGTAAAGATAATAATATTGAAGGTATCGTAAAGGAATTAAGATGATATATATTTTAGTACACTTCTAATAATGGGATGAAAAAATAAAAATACAAATTATTGAAGAGTGACATGTGCCAATTAAAGAGGATAACTCATTTTGTTTTAATATATGTTTTTTTTTGTCAAATATTTTAATATATTTATATAGACTCTTACATTTAGCAAACAAGGCCTTAGGTTGGAGCAGAATGAATGACACTCTTTGCAACGTGTGTACAATGTCTCACGAGTCTGTCCGTACGCCGATCTCCACCCAGCCCTCACCTTGTGCTATCACCACAGTTTGTTCAAAAGCCATCTGTGATGAAAGCAGTCTCAGCTAGAACTAGTTGGGTGAGGGATAAAAGGCGGACTCACCCATTATAGGCAACCGCCCCGATCCCTCCCTGCAGCTTTTTACTTTCAGATGCCCCACCCACAATTAAGGTAATGGCGGGAGTGCCAACTCTCAGAGCAGAGCAATAAATATACAGTGGCGATGAGTCATTTGACTAATGTTGAATGCTGCAATCTCTCAAGGCTGAATGCTTTGAGGGTGTGCGCCCGTGTATGCTGAGGCCATTCAGCCGTGTTTATTTTGACCATGGTTGCTGGCGAGAGTTGTTGATTTTCAAAGGAAGCTCGATTCTTTATGATCTAAATACTTTAGAATAAACAAAGGAATCGTCGAAACATATACTTCTATTGTCTATCTAATTTATGAGGATAGAGCAACCAGTCCTAGAGCAAGTGTTCAAGCTTTATCATTCAGCTAGCTTCCACCTTAATTCCCAAGCTACACGAAGCCTAGAGGTGTTGGGTTACAGTGCAATCACAAAATAAGTATTCCCTGGTTTTGACATTAATATAACATAACGAACATTGCACCTCTTGACTCAAGCCCCGACTACTATAATTGGCCCGTAAAGCCAATTTATTATGAAAAGTGCGAGAATAACAATTTCCATTTGCTCAGAATGCATAGCGTCTAGAGGATCATCCACATGTCTGTATATCTGGGGACTATCCTGTTCCATCTCGTTTTGAGTTAACCACACATATCCAAACTTGATCATATAGTCCCCTGTGTTTTTTTTAGGGGGGTTACCCTAAATGATCGCATCCTCAGCCAATTGATGGTCAAATAGGAATAGCTAAAATACGTATTGCGGTATCCCGCGAAAAGAGCCTCGTTACTAGAGAAAAGTCCCACCTCTGCCAAGTTTTGACAAGGAAATAGCTAATTGTACAATTCTGCCATGTTGTTGCCTCCTGCTGATGCTGGAAAGCGATCGAAGCGTGTGGCAACCATTTATAGATCCCAATCCAAATCCTATTACCTTTCTCAATAATCCATTGGAATCTAGCTCAGAATTTCCTCGTAGCCTATAACAGACCTAATCTCCCTCGGGTGGATGCTTTAGTTGGAACATCCAATGTAGCTGCCTCAATGGGTGATACAACCGGGTATCTACCCGAGTATATCCTAGAGATAAGGGAGTCTGCCTTAGTATGTATTCACCACCTCTGACGCATTGGCAAGGAATTGTTGAACAACGTTATATCTCGGATTTCCAAGCCACCTAGCCCCTTGGGTAGTCTCAAAACGTTCTTGCTGACCCATTGACTCAATCGTCTTCCTGTTTCGTCAACAAAAAACAAAAAAAACAAAAAACAAAAAAACTAGTAATGATCTTGTTCAGCACTTCAGTCACCCATGATGGCAATTTGAAAATAGACACAACACGATTCCCTAATGCCACCAAGATAGCATTGATGAGTATGAATCTGCCAGCCCATGATAGGAGATGCGGTTTCCATCCCTGCAGGCTCCTCTGCACATGGTCAATCAGGAATGCAAAAAGAGAATTTTTGGATCATGGCAATACAATGGGCACTCCTAAATAAGACCCAAAAGTTTCCTCAATTGAAATTTTGAAGATGCCCTGTAGAAGATACCTATCCTCCGATGAAGTATTTGGGGACACAAAGGTTAAGGATTTCATCACATTAATAATTTGTCTTGAAATTAGGCTGAAGTATGGATTTAAGAAACCAACAATGACGTTCTTTCAAGGCTGCGAAAAAGATTATATCATCTGCAAAGGAAAGATTGTTAATCGGCAATGGTGGGCGGCCAAATCTGGTACCAGGTTCCATCTTATAGTCATTAGCTCAAACTAGCATACCTGACAGAACCTCCATACAGGGAATAAACAGGTATGATGGTAATGGATCTCCATGACGAATTTCGACACCTGGTCGAAATGGGGTAGAGGGGATTCCATTACTGAGTATTAAGTAGGAGGCTAACTCAACACACTCCATGATAATTCGGATCCATGGTTTCGGGAAACAAAAATAATGAAACATAGCCTATAGGAAATCTCACTCAATCCGATCATAAGCCTTGCTCATATCAACCTTGAATGCAACTAAGTTGCCCCACTGATGTTTTAATCTAATAGTCTCCATTATTTCACGAGCAATAAGGCAATTATACCTAATATTTTGATCCAGAACAAATGCATTTTGACAAGGCCCCAACAACAACAACAATAACAACACCTCCCAATGTGGGTCCTACTTTCGCGGGGTCTGGAAAGATCCAGCTGTAGGCAACATTACCCCTACCGACATTCCTGCCCCTAGAGAGGTTGTTTCCAAGAGACCCACTAAGTGATTAATTACCTTCTTCTAGCACAAAGTGAAGCATTTAGATATCCCTTTATATGGAACATTGGACAAGCTAATAGGCCCTACATCAGCAAGCGAATGGGGATTTTCTTTCTTCAGAATAAGAGTAAGAAGTCTACGATTCATTTGGGGAAGAATTCAACACATTTGTATGGAGTCGATAATTGCATCTGCGACTTCAACCCCAAAAATGTGCCAAAACCTTCGAAAGAAGGTCGCGGGAATGCCATCAAGCTTGGGAGATTTGAGTGGATCCATACTAAAGAAGGCTTGTTTAATCTCGCATAGGGTGAATGGTTGGGGTAGAAACTGAACATCCTCCGCAGAAAGATGTCTAGGGTTAGCTGTCAACGTACTAGCCATGAGGCGCAGACGACAGGACGTAGTCCCAGATCACGATGTTTTAAAAAGGTCCTTCAAGTAATCATTCGCCATGGTTTGAAGCACATTCGTGTCTATAATTCATTTACCATCCAACGTCATTGTACCCTTCAACCAGGAGTAGGTTGCCCGATCCTTGTAGTGGCGGAAAAAGAATTTGGTCTACTCATCACCCCAAGTATTCCACTTTAGTTTACTTCTCTGTTGCCAATATATTCCTAAGTCAATTAGGTGTTGCTCCATTCGCTGATAGGTTTTTACTTTTTTGGGAGAAGATGTAGCTATTTCGTTCTAGTTTAGGTGTTTAGACATGCTAATTTTCTCATTTTAAGGAGCCCTTTTTTTGGTTGTTGCTTAGGCACAATGTTCTTTTTAAGGAATGCATACGTAACATGGAGTGGGGGTATACTTTTATGCACATGTCACATTATCTGGTTTTATGGATTCTATCAATTGTAAAAGAAAAAAGAAAAACAATATGTGCATTAAGCTATTGGAATTATAAAAGTGATATTTTTCCACAATGACATATTAAGACGTCAAGAGTATATAATATAAGCTTGTAAGTCACTCCATATATTGTCAATTATATTTGGATAAGAATCTCAATGGACCTTATATGCATGACTCACTTGTTTAAGGTCTAATTATATTAAAAAATTAACATGATCTCAGAGTGAGTTGCTCCTGAGTTTGCTATCGGCCCCATTTGATTAAGATTATGTTCACATGTTGGGCATTATGAGTAGCCCATACGTGAGGAACCATGTCGAAATCATAAAAGTGGGATTGTCTCACACTGACATATAAAAGTTGGATTGTCTCACATTGATATATTAAGTAATTTAAAGCATGTATATAACCTTGTGAGTCGCTCCACTCATTACTAATTGATTTTGGGTTGGAATCTGATTTCAACTTCTATGTATGTCTCGCTTGTTTAAGGCCCAGTTTATATAAAAATTTTATGTAAGTACTATTGGCTTAGATTTATCTAAACAATATACTTCTATGGTTCTGTGTCAGGTCCGATTACATTCCTATAAGAGAAGGTATCTTGAGTACCACATGTTTAATGTTATATATGCAGATTGAGCTGAACTGAATTACTAGATGAACATTAAATATTAATTATAAAAAAAATTATGGCCATAAGTATTTTTTTCCTCTGAAGGTATTCACATCTAAAACCTATCCAAAAATAATGCTTCTCAACCCCCAATTATTGAAATGAATTTTCCCTCTCATAATTCAATAAAATGATTTTACTCTCAAATACTAGTGTCCATAGATGCTAACGAAAAGCATAGATGCTAAAGAAAAGCATTCAATTGTTATATCAAACAACCGGGTATAAAAATGTATTTGTACATCTAGGCTAGAGAAACACACGGAATGAGACGAATTTGATGCATCATTAAATCAGAGGAGGCATGTGATGGCATGTGATGCAATGACAAGGTGGATCCTTGTTGAGTTGATGGTCCCAAGTTCAATCTTTGTTGTTGAGCAAGTAAAACTTTTTTTTTGTTTTTCAGTTTTTTCTTTTGGTCACTAATTACTTTCTTTTTTTCATTTTTTTTGTGAGATACTTACTCTCCCTTTTTTGTGAGATAAATAAATTTTGATTTTTGTCTCTCTTTTTTATTTTCCCTTCTCTTTTCATATTTAAACAGTTTTTAAAAAATTTTTTTAGTTATCAACTACTTTCCCTTTTTTTTTTTTTGAGATAGATAGTTTTTCATCTCACTTTTTTTAATTTTTCTTTCCCTTCATTAGGAACCACATGCATATTTTTAGCGAGCACATATACATTACAATTCATATTATGAGATGTAATATTTGTTTAGTGAGATGTATTGTATCTTTTGGTGAGTTGTGGATGATGTTTAGTGAGATATATATTATTTAATCTTCTAAACTATTATGGTATATTTTGTGTTGAACTCAAATTTAAGAATAGATACTTAAAAGTTTTAGTGAGTTATACAATATCTCTTTGGTGAGGTTTTATATAATGTTTTGGTGAGCTATGATATTGGTGAGCAAAAACTTAAAATGATTATTTGCCAGTGTCCGTACTTTTTTTAGTGAGTTGTGACAAATGTTCAATGAGCTATGAAATACATTTGATTATCAATATGATTTATTGCGCTATACTAACTATTTGTACTAAAAAATGAGTACGCAAACAATATAATGCTGTGTGTCTTTGGTGAGCATTTATATAAAGTTTTGGGTGAGCTATGATATACATTTCGTGAGCAAAAACTTAAAAAAATTATTTGCTAGTGGTATGTATTGTTTTTTAGTGAGCTATGCTATTTATTTAGTGAGCTGTGATAAATATTAGTGAGTTATGAAACATATTTGATGACCAATATGATTTATTGAGCAATACAAACTATTTGTGCTGAAAAATTAGTGAGCAAACCATATAATACTATGTCTTTTGGTGAGCTTTTATTTAGCGTTTTGATAAGCTATGATATACATTTACTGAGAATAAAATTAAAAAAATTTATTTGCCAGTGATCTGTGCTACCTTTTCAGTGAGCTCTGCTACTTATTTAGTGAACTGCGATAAATGTTCAATGAGTTATGAAATATACTTGGTGATCAATATGATATATTGAGCAATACTAGTCATATATACTCAAAAATGAGTGAGCAAGTAATATAATATACAATTTTAGTATGCACATACATTTTTAAAGCTTATTATATGGGTCTATTAGAATCGATCTCTTTACAGACAGTTATGCCTGTAGAGGTACAATTGTCTACATCTGGATCTTCCTAGACCTTACAAAAGCGGGACTCACACTAGGAGTTGTTGTTGTTGTCGTTGTTGTTGTTGTCCTTGTTGTTGTTATTGTATGCATTCTTATTTATATTTTGAGGTATGATATTTGTTTATTGAGCTGCACCATAACTATTGGTGAGTTATGGTATAAGTTTAGTGAGCAATACTTTATATTCATCTTTTAATGTGTTCTAATACATCTTTTGGTTGGCTTAAATATAAAATTCTTTAAATGTTCAAACCTAAAAGTTTTATATTTCAGCATTTTTGTACTATGTTTTTAGTGAGTTATGGCACATCCAGTGAGTTATGATATAGATTCAAAGAGTTTTACTATATTTGGTGAGTTATACTACATTAGTATTGTACTCACTAAATATAACACAAATGCCCTTATGTCATGATAAAAATGGAGTGAGCTATGATATAACTCAAAAACTTGAAACATTTTTTCCCTATGATTTGTAGTGATTCTTGTACTGAACTGTGCTATTTATTTAGTGAGCATTGATAGATATTTAGTGAGCTATGACATATTTTTGGCAATCAATATAATTGAATGAGTGATACTAACTATTTATAACAAACATGAGTAAGCAAATAATATAATACACAATTATTATTGAGCATATACACATTCTTCTTCATATTTTAACGTATGATATTTTCTTAGTGAGTTGCACCATAACTTATAATGAATTATAGTATATGCTAGTGAGCAATATTTTATATTCATCTTGTAATGTACTACTACTGTATAGATCATTGAAATATGCTAATACACACCTAGTTTTGCTCGCTAAAAATGCTATATAGCTCACTAAAATATTTTAATGAGCTGAAACCCATTTAATGAGCTAACAGATACTTTTAGCACTCAGACATGGCTAAATAACACATTTTATATGCTCGGATTTGACTCAGTAAAAACACTATATAGCTTATTAGAATGTATTATTATACAAACAAAAAAAAGATATTGTGCATCTGAAAGCTAAAGCTCACTAAATTATATTCTAGTTATCTATAGATATTATTCTTTATTTAGTGAGTTATGATATTTATTTAGTGAGTTGTAAGAGTTCTTTGGTGAGTTATGGAATATATTTGGTAATCAATGTGATTTAGTGATTAGTATTAATTGTTCATAATAAAAAAGAGTGGGCAAACATATAATACACAATTTTAGTGATCCTATACACATTCTTGTTGTTATTTTGACGTATAATTTTTTCAGTTACCTATATTGTGACTTTTGATGAGCTATAGTATATGTTTGATAAGCAATACTTTATATTTATCTTATAGTGTGTTATGATATATCATTTGGTTAAATAAAATATAAGATTTTTTTAATATATAAGAATGACATATTTGAAAAGTTTCGATCACTTATACTATTTAATTTCTTTTGGGGAGTTATGACATTTATTTAGTGAGCTGTGATAGATATCTGGTGAGTTAAAAAACATATCGGTGATCAATATGATTTAGTGAGCAATACTAACTATGTCTAGTCAACATAAGCCATCAACAACATAATACACACTTACACATTCTTGCTATATTTTGAGATATGATATTTTTTTAGTAAGTTGTACTATAACTTTTGGTGATTTATGGTATATGTTTAGTGAGCAATACCTTATCTTCATCTTTTAACAAGCTATGATATGTCTTTTGAATAACTCAAATATAAGATTATTCAAATGTATAAGAATAACATATTTGAAAAGTTTCAATCACCCATACTGTGGCTTTTTAGTGATTTATTTTTATTATTTTTGGTGACATATAATATACACCTAGTGAGCAAATACTTTAAAATTTTAAATTTTAGTGATCTGTGTTATGTCTTTTGTTAGTGAGTACATATATCCAGTGAGTTATATATATATATATATATATATATATATATATATATATATATATATATATATATATATTGTTCAACCATAAATTATGATATTTTATACCCCTTTGTTATCTAATATTTGCTCAAAATAAATGAATAAAATTGAATTTTTATATGTTTTTGTTTGTTTTGTATGAATTTTGAAAATTTGAAAAATAAATCACTAAGTCAAGAGTTCGATCAAGGCGAGCAATGATGAAAAGGAAAAGAAGGATCAACCTAGAGTCTCCGTCCGTTTTGCAAGCGAGGCCCAGTCCATGGCCTCCCCCCTTTTGTCTCCCTCTTTCTCCCTCTCTGGGCCTGCCCAGATCGGTTCCCAGCTGCCGAAGCCTGGCCCAGACGCAGCCCCTCCCGCCCCGTGCACTCCTCTTCTTTTCTTTTCCTTCTTTTTCTTTCAACTGGGCCGTCCCACATGCTCCCTCTTCTTTCTCTCTTAGACTGACCTGCTTGTTTCCTCTTCTCCTTCCCGGTCCAGCCTGCCTTCTCACTTAAGTGAATGCATGTGCTGGGCATGTGACCAACTTCCCCCCCATGGCCGTTCTTCTTCTTCGGTCCCATGCCTGAGAAATTCGAGAATCAGGGCCACGAACAGAGCCAGAACAGAGCCTTTTCATCTTCTTCTTCCACGCCATGGCCGTTACTCCCTCGTTCTCTCTCCTCCTTCAATTATCAACATTCAATGCATCGGTTACAAGTGTGAATAAAGGTAATCGATGGGGGAGGAGAATCAGTTCTGGGCGAGCTTTAATGGAGGTGGAAAGCAGAGCGCCCGGGGGTTCTGGATAAAGGGGCCAAAAACAGAGATTAGTACAGTAGCAGCAAGTGGGGGGCAAACAGCTCAGGTCTGTAGTTTTCAATTTTCGTTTCTCTCATTTTCAGATTGAGTTTTCATTTCTCAATTTTAGCTGAGGCTATTGGATTAAACTAGAAATTGTAGTATTGAATTTGAAATCATTCAAAGCTAATTTCATTTCTTCCATTTCACTTCCCAGATTCGATTTTGGTCCCCCTGTTCCCGTAGTTGAGGTAGAGGGCTTAAGACCACAGATTGGGGCATTCTGATTAAATGTTGTCGAGATCGCAATTCAGCTTCACAGTTTGCTTGAATCTTCATGGTTTCGTGAGCATTTTATTGGTTTCGTTCAAGACCCCAATTTATTGTTCTTGCTTTTTCCCTTTCATTCTTTCCTTTGTTTTTGTCCAATTTTGTTACCAGTTTAGTGCTTTGATTGAATTTCTTCAACCAAGTGTTAGTGTGTTTAAATTAGTTGCAGTTTATAGTTCTCACTTTGGTTAGTGCTTGGTGAAGAGGTTGGTTCATCAATTCAAGATTTAGTTTTGTTCATTTAGCCCATAAATTTGTAGAATTTCCACTCATGATACTTGGTTAATTTAGCATTTAGTTTTCATTTAGTTTAGAATTTTTGCTAATCTAGTTATACAACCCGTCCCAGAGGACGATATCCGTAATTGTTACAACGATAAATCGTATACTTGCGGAAAATTACTAACAAGTTTTGGCGCCGTTGCTGGAGATGATGCTCTGAAATTAGGTTGTTTCGAGTCGTAGTCTAGTTATTTGAGCCATTCGAGTCGTTTTTATTTTAATTTTAGAGTTGTGATTTTTAGTTTCAGTTGAGTTGCTATTTCATTTTAATAATTTAGTTTAGCTTTAATCTTGAATTTAGTTAGTATTTCGATTTTTTATTTTGGTCGAGATTAGTTTTAGAGTTTATTGGTTGCTAAAAAAAACAGTACCAATGAATTTGGTTTATGTGCAACAAAAAGATTCAAGGCAGACTGACCCAGAAATTAAAATCATTGCAGACTTTTCTCTAATTTCAGCATCTGCTTGAATTTTCTGGAGTATTTTTGGTGTGGATTTTGATGTGCTTATATTTTTCCTAAATTCAGCATAAGTTTTAGAGTTTGTGTGAATGTTTCTGAAATTTTTGGGGCTGTTTGGAGTTTTCTGAGAATTTAAGACTTAATAATCTGTTTGTATTTTTCTGCACTGTTCGGGGACAGAAAAAATTTGAGAAAAATTATATTTATGTCCTTGGTGATTGTGTGGATTTTTCTGTATATTTAGTTCTGATTTTAGGAGTTTTATTTTCTGTTTTAATTTTATTTTTAGAATTACGTTGTTTAGGCGTAGTTTTATTTCTTATTCTCTTTTAGTTTCTTTGTCTTTGCGTTTTTGTTTTAGTTTTGCTTATTTTCTATTTGTATAGTGTTTATAGTTTTGATTCACTATTTTGTTTTGTTTTGTGGCTTAAAAGTAAGAAACGAAAAAAATAGAAAAAAATCCAAAATCCAAAAAAAAATTTGGAAAAAGAAAAGACCAAAAATAGAACCTTTGGTGAGGGTGTGGGATTTATACGACTGGTTGGGTTAGAAATCTATAAAATCATCGACTTACTAGAAGTAAACCCGATCCTGACTTAGAACCCGAACCTAAACCCAGGCTTTAACTAGAAGAAATGACACAAGAAAGATCTTTGAGTGAAATTTTTTATCCTCCTAGGACTGTTTTGCCATCTTACTTACCTGACCTTGGACCCAATATGACCTTCGAATTGAGACGTCACTATACTCAGATGCTCCCTAAATTTACTGGTTTAGAGGATGCTTATTTATTTTTGAGGGAATTTGAAGAAGTTTGCTCTATGATGCATTTCCCTAATATTCCTATTGATGTTGTGCGAATGAAATCAATTCCTTTTGCTTTGAAAGATTCTACTAAATGTTGGATGTATGGATTAGCTGCTAATTCTGTAACTTCTTGGAATGATTTTGTGAGATTGTTCTTGAGAAAATATTTTCCTAATGCCAAGACTATTAAGCTAAGGAATGAAATCAATCAATTTGTGCAACTAGATAGGGAATGATTTTGGAAATATTTTGATAGGTTCAATAATTTGTTGGCCCAGGGTTTCCATCATGGTTTAGACCAAGCACGTTTGTGCCAAATTGTATATGAAGAACTTGACCAACAGCCTATGACCATGGTAGAGTCCTTGTGTCAGGGTATCTTTCTTTCTAAGAGCGCCACAGTTGCTTGGGAATTTTTAGAGGACTTAGCTAAGAAAACTATGCAGTGAAAAATCGCTCATGATGGCAGCTTAAGTTCTAGGTTTACCAGGGGTGGGTTGCATTCTGTCCCTGATGTGAGTCACTTAGAGTCTAAGATTACTGCTTTGGAAAACATGTTGAAGAAATTGTCTCCCCAAATGCCCAGCTATCCTAGACTTCTTCAGTGTCTTGTTCTCATTGCTAGGCCTTAGACCATTCTTTAAGTGTTTGTCCTTATTTTGCTCACTAGTTAGCAGTTGGGTAAGAGCAAGCGAGTATGGCCTTCCAGAGACTTAAGAACGACTTATTTTCCCCTTTTTACAACCCAGGATGGAGAAACCATCCTAACTTCACTTGGAGTAATGGACCAAGTGCTGCGGTTCCTAACTCCCAGCCTGGAGTGTTTTATGGAAACAACTCCTAGTCCATCTCTCACCCTTCTAGTTCCTTTCAGAGATCGGCTTTTACAGGTGTGCCTAATGCACCTCGACCTCCACCTCTAATAGCTCAAGTCCAACCTCCTCCTGTTTACACTGGTATTGACAAAATAAAGAGGAAAATTAATAACAATGTGGAGAAAATGATTAATGCTAACATAGAGAGAATGATAAGAATGATGACTGAACAGTTTTCTCAAATAGCATCATCTTCTGGGAAACCAGGTACTTTTCTAAGTCAACCTGAGGTGAACCCTAAAGGTCACGCCTCCTCTTCTTCTGGTAACTCTAGTGAGCCCGTGAGAAAAGTGAATGCAGTGACATCTCTCCATTCTGGCCAAGAGATTGATAACTAAGTGAGAAGCCCAAATGAGCCCTGTAGGTATCCTCACCAATTCTGTCAAAATTCTTCTTCTTGTTCTTCTTCTTCACCTCCAGAAACGGGTTCATCTAGTGAGCCAGGGGATACTCCTGATGGTGTCCCCAATGATTCTGAGACTCACCTTCCTCCTGAGTCACAGTCTAAGAAAGAGGAGCTCAAAGAGAAAGATTCTTCTGATTCAGTTGACCTTTCTTCTTCTAAGGGTTCTTCTTCTTCTTCTTCGTCTTCTTCTTCTTCTTCTGAGAAAGTCCATATACCTTTACCTCCTTTTCCTCATAGGCTTAAAAAGAATGATCAAGCTCATGTTGAAAAGATGAGAGAGACCTTCTCTCAAGTCAAAATCAACATCCCTTTTCTCAATGCTATTCAGCAGATGCCTCCATATGTTAGGTTTTTAAAGGATCTGTGTATGACCAAGAGAGCTACTAATGTCCTAGAAAGGCTTTCTTAGCCTCTAGTGCTAGTTTTATTCTTTCTCATCAATTCTAGTTGAAATATAAGGACCCTGGTTATCCCACTATCTCTATAGTTATAGGGGACCAGCTTATTCATAGAGATTTGCTTGATTTAGGGGCTAGTGCTAACTTCATACGCTTCACTAAGTATGAGTGGTTAGGGTTAGGTGATCTGAAACCTACCAAGATGGTTATTCAATTGGCTGATAGATGACTAGGTTGCCTAGGGGTATAGTTGAGGACGTGCTGATCAGAGTAGGTGAATTCCTTTACCTTATGAACTTTATTGTGATTGATATGGAGATGGTGTCCAACTTAACTAGTCAAGTCCCTGTGATTCTAGGGCGTCCTTTCCTGGCCACTACCAATACCCTCATTAATTGTAGAAATGGCATGATGAGATTTTCTTTTGGTAACATGACTTTGGAGCTTAACATCTTTAACATGCAAACATAGCCTTTTGGACTTGATGATATGGAGTTCTCCACTCTTAACTAGCTAAAGGATTCTATACTTGATGATGCTTTTGATGATGTGTTTGCTGCAAAGTATGAGTCATTTATTGTGAATGATGAGCCTGAATACGATGTTTTTGAGTTTGATAACTTGTACTCTACTGCTGATTGTTTGCTCACTACGGCTTCTGAATCTATTTTCCCTCCTACTTTTGAATTGAAACCTCTTCCTGATTCTCTTAAGTATGCATTTTTAGGGCCTAATGAATCCTGACTGGTCATCATTGCTTTTGACTTAGACCAGGACCAAGAGGACAAGCTGATTGCCCTACTTAGAGAGAACAAGGAAACTTTAAGTTGGACTTTAGAGGACATTAAGGGTATCAGTCCTTCTATTGTGCAATATAGAATTTATTTAGAAGATAATACTAAGCCCTACCGTGACCGTCAAAGGCATTTGAACCCGACTCTCCATGAAGTAGTTAGGAAGGAAGTACTAAAGTGGTTAGACCATGGGATTATCTACTCTATTTTTGATAGTGAGTGGGTTAGCCCCATTCAAGTTGTTCCTAAAAAGACCGGGATTACCATGATTAGAAATGACAAGAGCGAGCTAGTCCTTACTCGAGTGCAATCTGGGTGGCGTGTGTGTATAGACAATAGGAAATTGAATGCTACCACTAGAAAAGACCATTTTTTCCTTCTTTTCTTGGACCAAATGTTAGAGAGGTTGGCTGTATTGCTTTTTATATGGATACTTTGGTTATACCCAGATCTCTATTACTCCTGAGGATCAGGAGAAGATTACTTTCACCTATTCATTTGGGACGTATACCTTTAGACGTATGCTGTTTGGACTGTACAATGCCCCTGCTACCTTTCAAAGATGTATGATTTCTATTTTTTCAGAACTAGTTAAGCAGTGCATGAAAATTTTCATGGATGACTTTTCTGTGTTTCATCTTCCTTTGATGATTGTTTAATCTGAGAAAAGTGTTGAAAAGGTGTAGGGAGAAAAACTTGACTTTGAACTGAGAGAAGTGTCATTTCATGGTTAAGAAGGGGATGGTCTTAGGTCACATTATTTCTAAAGATAGAATTGAGGTAGATAAGGAAGACTGATCTGATTATTAATCTTCCCCCCTCCTACATGTGTGAAAGAGGTGAGGTCTTTCCTTGAACATGCCGGCTTCTAACGTCGGTTCATTAAGGACTTTAGTAAGCTTGCGAAGCCCTTGTCTAACTTGCTAGCTAAAGATGTGCCGTTTCACTTTTCTGATGAGTGTCTTGAGGCACTTTCTAAGATTAAGGAGGTCTTAACCTCTGCTCCTGTTCTTCATCATCTCATCTGGTGAGAACATTTTGGATTGATGTGTGACACTTCTGATTACAGTATTAGGGTTATTTTAAGACAGCGTGTTGATAAGAAGCCCCATGTGATTTACTATACTAGTCACACTTTGAATGATAGCCAGCTGAACTATACTGTGACTGAGAAAGAATTTTTGGCTGTGATTTTTGGGTTTAAGAAGTTTAGACCTTATTTGATTGGATCTTATGTGATTATTTGTACCGACCACTCTGCTCTTAAGCAGCTTCTTTCTAAGAAGGATGCTAAGTCTAGACTTGTTAGATGGATCTGACTTTTGCAAAAATTTGATTGTGAGATTAGGGATAAGGAAGGTTCTGAGAACCTTGTAGCTGACCATCTATCTAGGATTCTTTATAATAGAATGAGTAAGTCTAGTGTTTCTAAGTGCTTCCCCGATGAGCAGTTGTATGATGTCTACTCTGATCCTTGGTATGCTGACATTGTGAATTACTTAGTTGCTGGTAGGATCCCTGAGGATTGGACTAAGAATGACAGAGATAGATTCTTTTACCTTGAGAAGTTTTTTGTTTGGGATGATCCTTATTTGTTTAAGTACTGCTCTGACCAAGTGTTTAGGAGGTGTATTCTCGATAATGAGGTGAGAAGTGTCCTTTCTTTTTATCATTACTATGCATGTGGGGGTCATCTTGGTGGTAGGAAGATTGCAGCCAAAGTTCTTCAATGTGGTTTCTACTGGTCTACTCTATTTAGAGATGCTTTTGAGTACTGTAAGTGTTACCCTAGGTGCCAGCAGTTGGGTAGAATAGGCAGGAGAGACATGATGCTACTAAACCCCATCATTGTGGTTGAGGTTTTTGATGTGTGGGGTATTGACTTTATGGGACCATTTCTATCTTCCTTTGGGAATGAGTATATTTTGTGAGCTGTGGACTATGTTTCTAAATAGGTTGAGGCCATCCCTTCTAGGACTAATAATGCTAATGTCGTTATTAAGTTCCTTAGAGAAAATATCTTTGCTAGATTTGGCATGCCCTATGCTATCGTTAGTGATCAGGGCACCCATTTTAATAATAGATCTTTTGATGCCTCACTGAAGAGGTATTTGATTGTCCATAGGCTTGCTACCCCTATCATCCCTAAACTAGTGGCCAGGTTGAGGTGTCCAATCAGCAGATCAAACAAATTCTTCAAAAGACAATGAGCTAGAATAGGAAGGATTGGGCTGACAAGCTCGTAGATGCTCTTTGGGCCTATAGGACAGCTTTCAAAATTCCCTTAGGTATGTCACCTTATAGAGTTGTTTATGGTAAGCCTTTTCATCTCTCTGTGTAGATGGAGCATAGAGCTTGGTGGGCTAATAAGAAGCTCAACTATGACTTGACTGAGACTGGTGAGGAACATAGACTGCAACTGTATGAGCTTGATGAGATTAGAGTTGAGGCTTATGAGAGTGCTCGATCTTACAAAGAGAGGGCAAAGTTGTTTCATTATAACCATATCCTTAGGTAAGAGTTTGCCCCAAGAGCGAAAGTACTTTTGTATGACTCTAAACTCCATTTGTTTTTAGGAAAATTGAGGTCCCAATAGATTGGTTCTTATATTGTTTCACGTATTTTTCCCTATGGTGCAGTCAAAATTCAGGACCCTGAGAGCGATGCCACCTTCAAAGTGAATGGCCTACGCTTGAAGCAATTTCTGGAGTTGCCCAATAAAGAAGATGTGGAGTGTCTGATACTCCGCGAGCCGCATTCTGATCAGTGATGGCGTTGAGATAGCTTGGGTGTACTTAGCACCCAAATTGATTTGCTAAGAATTTCTTCTCTTCTTATCTCTTTCTCTCCTTTTTCTTTTTTCTTTCCTTTGTCTATAGTTGGTTATTTTTTCTTTTTCTCTCTTGTATATATGTATATATGTATAGTTGTTTTTGAGTCATGTCCTTTTTTGTTTTTGAGCCTTGTTTTTATTTGTTTTCTTTTTAGGTTTTATTTTATGGTTTTATGTTTCTTTATACTCCCAATGAGAACATTGTGAGATTTAGGTGTGGGGTGGGGAACTTTGAATAAGAAAAAAAATCCCAAAAAAAAATTTGAAAAATCCTTGAAAATCCAAAATGATTTTTGTTTTGTTTTTGGGGAAGCTTAGTACTGTTCTGATCAACTTAAATCTCCTATGCTTTGACTATTAGCTTGTATGTAAGCATGATGTGTATGATAGGTTTCCATCCTCAGTGTGTCATTCTCAGCCCTAATTCTATCCCCAATTGTTCATTATTGATGTCTAGTCCAATCCTTATTTATACTATCATCATTATCTTAAGGCCTTAGTTTCCCATGAGCTATCCCACTTGTGTTGGACACGATTACTTTGTTGTTTTTGTTTGCATTCAAAAAAAAAAAAGAAAAAGAGAAGAAGAAAAAATGAGAATAAAAATTTTAAAAAAATGAAAATGACAAAGAAAGAAAAAAAGAAAAAAGAAATGGAATTTGGAATGACAAGCATCCCTTTGAGGCATGTGCTACTTGGTGCTACCCTTTGAGGCAGTATTGCTACTGAAAAAGCTTACTTTCTATGTTAATAAGTCAATAATATAGCTAGTGTCAGTCAAGTGGGGTTGAGTTTGATTATGGTGAACCTAAGCAATAAGATGATAAGACACTTGCACACGAACACTGGGATGGATTCAAAGACTTGATGTACAATGGGGTGAAATGTTAGTGCTTTGATGTCATTCATGAGGTAGAGAGCCTTGATGTGCACAATCTGTTTATATGCAAGCTAATATCTTTGCTACATGGGTGATTTAGTTGATTAGAATGTGTATATCCCTTTCTCCAATTTTGTACATATTAATTTTTGAGGAAAAAAACAAAAAAAAGAGTTTTGAGTTCCTGTTTATGTTTTCTTTTATAGATTTTGTGGGTATTTCTTTTCCAAAACCCTCATGGGACCTTCCTCATCCACTAGGGGTAACCTAGGGGTTTAAAGGGCTTGTTGTACATGCTAAGTGCAACCGTAATTCCTACGAAAGTGAGTTAAGATTTTGTTTTATTTTCTTTTCTAGGATTTTTAGTTTTGTTTTACTCGAGGACGAGCAAAATTTAGGTGCGGGGTATTCGTTGTTATCCAATATTTGCTCAAAATAAATGAATAAAATTGAATTTTTATATGTTTTTATTTGTTTTGTAGGAATTGTGAAAATTTGGAAAATAAATCACTAAGTTAAGAGTTGGATAAGGCAAGCAATGATGAAAAACAAAAGAAGGATCAACCCAGAGTCTCGACCCGTTTTGCAAACGAGGCCCAGTCCACGGCCTCCCCCCTTTCGTCTCCCCCTTTCTCCCACTCTGTGCCTGCCCAGATCGGTTCCCAGCAGCCAAAGCCTGGCCTAGACGCAGCCCCTCTAGCCCAGTCCACTTCTCTTCTTTTCTTTTCCTTCTTTTTCTTTCAACTGGGCCAGCCCACACGCTCCCTCTTCTTTCTCTCTTGGACCGGCCTGCTTGCTTCCTCTTCTCCTTCTCGGTCCAGCCTGCCTTCTCACTTAAGTGAATGCATGTGCTGGGCACGTGACCAACTTCCCCCCCATGGCCGTTCTTCTTCTGTGATTCCATGCCTAAGAAATCCGAGAATCAGGGCCACAAACAGAGCCAGAACAGAGCCTCTTCATCTTCTTCTTCCACATCATGGCTGTTATTCCCTCATTCCTCTCCACCTTCAATTATCGATTGCGTCGGTTACAAGTGTCAATAAGGCAATCGATGAGGGAGGAGAACTGGTTCTGGACAAGCTTTAATGGAGGTGGAAAGTAGAGCACTGGGGGGGTCTGGATAAAGGAGCCGAAAACAGAGATTAGTAGAGCAGCAGCAAGTAGGGGCAAACAGCTCAAGTCCGTAGTTTTCAATTTTCATTTCTCTCATTTTCAGATTGAGTTTTCATTTCTCAGTTTTAGCTTAGGCTATTAGATTAAACCAGAAATTGTAGTATTGAATTTGAAATTGTTCAAAGCAAATTTCATTTGTTCCATTTCACTTCCCAGATTTGATTTTGGTTCCCATGTTCCCGTAATTGAGGCAGAGGACTTAAGTCCATAGATTAGGGCATTCTAATCACATGTTGCCGAGATCGCAATTCAGCTTCACGGTTTTCTTGAATCTTCATGGTTTCATGAGCGTTTTATTGGTTTTGCTTAAGATCCTAATTTATCATTCTTGCTTTTTCCCTTTCATTCTTTCCTTTGTTTTTGTCTAGTTTTGTTGCCAGTTTAGTGCTTTGATTGAATTTCTTTAGCCAAGTGTTAGTATGTTTAAATTAGTTGTAGTTTAGTTCTTCTTACTTTGGTTAGTGCATGGTGGAGAGTTTGGTTCATCATTTCAAGATTTAGTTTTTTCATTCAGCCCATAAATTTGTAGAATTTTCACTCATAATACCTAGTCAATTTAGCATTTAGTTTTCATTTAGTTTAGAATTTTTTATGATCTAGTTTCACAACCCGTCTCTGAGGACAATATCCATAATTCTTACAATGATAAACCGTATACTTAAGGGAAATTACTAATATATATATATATATATATATATATATATATATATATATATAGATATATAGATATATAGATATATATATGTGTGTGTGTGGTGTGTGTGTGTGTGTGTGTGTATGTGTATGTATGGTATGTATGTATATAGATATATATATATATGTATATATGTAATGTATGTATATGTATATAATATATATATATATATATATATATATATATATAATATATAATATATATATATATATATATATATATATATATATATATATTATATATATATATATATATATATATATATATATATATATATATATATATACTATATATAGTATATATAAGAAGGTTTGCTTCATTACCATATATACATGTATTTATAACCTAGTGAGCACTGCAAATTGAGTTTTGCAGCCTCTTAGTATGTCTATGCAATATACTATCCATATACATGTTGTATTTCCTGGATTTGGAATTCAAAAAGAGTATTCTATGTCTAACTTGCTCTTTAATCACCTGAGTTATTTGTCTTGCTGGTATGATGTGATTTTTAAAAACTGCTTGATTCCTGGCTCTCCATATGCGATATATTGTTGCTATCAATATGCCTCATGTAAGATGTTTTTTGGCTGTAGTCCCCCCAGACTGCATCACTTCTTTCATCGAATGATGGCTGTTATGGGATGTAGGAATGTGCTGCCACCATGTACTGAGTTCCTCCCACACTTCTCTTGCATAGCAGCATGTATAAATAGGTGTGTCTCATCCTCATCTGCTGTGCTGTACAATGAGCATCTGTTTCCTGCTGAGGTTTAAACTTGTTGGGCCTCAGTTTGGTAGGCAACCTGCGTTGTATAAGCATGCAGGATATGGATGGATGTCTTGGGATGTTTGATCTAGCCCATATAATTTTTGCCTAGGTGACTTTCCCTTTATCCTTCATTTACCATTTATATTTTTATGTGACTTCGTATTATTTACCCCCTGCCATTCCTATGTTAGTGGGTTGGTACATTCCTTCTTGAACGCCTCCTTAACTTGGCATATCCTCCTCCAATGCCAGCTACTGTCGTAAGCTGGGGTGTAATCTGACCAAGTTCTGTCTTTGAGATACCTACCATAGACCCATCTTACCCATAGCAAGTCCTTTTTCTTTGTGACTGTCCATAGGAGTTTGGCAATTGTCGCCTTCTTTGAAGCTTGGAAGTCCTTGAGCCCAAGTCCTCCCTGTGCCTTAGGTAGGAATGTGTGCTGCCATGATATATATGGAACTCTCTTAAAATCCTCTGTGCTACTCCACTTGTAATTCCTACATATTTTTATAATGCTTGCTAGCATCTCTATTGGTAACAGAAATATTGAAGCCCAGTAGTTGAAGATGCCAAATATTACATTGCTTATTAGCTTTGTTGTTCCTACAAATGACATGCTTCTCATAGTCTAAGTGTGCACTCTAGCAAGTATTTTGTCTACTAATCCCCTGTATTCTATCTTTGTTAGACTGCTTGCAGTGATGGGGACTCCCAGATATTTTCGTGGGAAACTACATTCCTTCAGCCCTGTGATCTTTAGACATCGGTTTTGAGTCTCCGGTGAGCACCCTCCAAATACTACTTGGGACTTTGAAAGATTTGCTTTTAGCCCCGCACACTCATAAAAGATATTGAGAGCTTCCATTATGTGTTGTAATGAGGTAGGGTCTGCTTTGCAGAATAAGATTAGATCATCTGCAAACAAGGTGGGTGAGGCCTATGTGCTTGCAGTTGGGGTGAAACTTAAAATCTGGCTTCTTGCTTGCTAGTTTCATGAGCCTTGAGAGATATTCCATAGACATCCCAAATAATAATGAAGAGAGGGGGTCTCCTTGCCTTAGTCCTTTTCCCGCCTCAAATGCATCACTTTCTTAACCATTTATATGTATTGCAAACTTTACTAAGGTCAGACATGCTATGACCCATTTGATAAATTACAAAAGGAAATTTA